>OX328126.1:4615961-4918461 GCA_946811695.1 Gonocerus acuteangulatus
TTACTGTTTTTATGCTAGTGACTAAACATTTCTCAAAATCTACATAACATTTTTGACATAATTAATATTCCTTAAAAATCCTACGTACGTTAGAAGATTTAACCTTCACAGGTCTTCTAACTTTTACTGTTTTTATGCTAGTGACTAAACATTTCTCAAAATCTACATAACATTTTTGACATAATTAATGTTCCTTAAAAATCCTACGTACCTTAGAAGATTTAACCTTCACAGGTCTTCTAACTTTTACTGTTTTTATGCTAGTGACTAAACATTTCTCAAAATCTACATAACATTTTTGACATAATTAATATTCCTTAAAAATCCTACGAACCTTAGAAGATTTAACCTTCACAGGTCTTCTAACTTTTACTGTTTTTATGCTAGTGACTAAACATTTCTCAAAATCTACATAACATTTTTGACATAATTAATATTCCTTAAAAATCCTACGTACCTTAGAAGATTTAACCTTCACAGGTCTTCTAACTTTTACTGTTTTTATGCTAGTGACTAAACATTTCTCAAAATCTACATAACATTTTTGACATAATTAATATTCCTTAAAAATCCTACGTACCTTACTAGATTTAACCTTCACAGGTCTTCTAACTTTTACTGTTTTTATGCTAGTGACTAAACATTTCTCAAAATCTACATAACATTTTTGACATAATTAATATTCCTTAAAAATCCTACGTACCTTACTAGATTTAACCTTCTCAGGTCTTCTAACTTTTACTGTTTTTATGCTAGTGACTAAACATTTCTCAAAATCTACATAACATTTTTGACATAATTAATATTCCTTAAAAATCCTACGTACCTTACTAGATTTAACCTTCACAGGTGTTCTAACTTTTACTGTTTTTATGCTAGTGACT
The DNA here is from genome assembly GCA_946811695.1 of Gonocerus acuteangulatus. Taxonomy (NCBI): domain Eukaryota; kingdom Metazoa; phylum Arthropoda; class Insecta; order Hemiptera; family Coreidae; genus Gonocerus; species Gonocerus acuteangulatus. The sequence continues at coordinate 4,616,846 of OX328126.1, forward strand.
AAACATTTCTCAAAATCTACATAACATTTTTGAGATAATTAATATTCCTTAAAAATCCTACGTACCTTAGTAGATTTAACATTCACAGGTCTTCTAACTTTTACTGTTTTTATGCTAGTGACTAAACATTTCTCAAAATCTACATAACATTTTTGACATAATTAATATTCCTTAAACATCCTACGTACCTTAGAAGATTTAACCTTCACAGGTCTTCTAACTTTTACTGTTTTTATGCTAGTGACTAAACATTTCTCAAAATCTACATAACATTTTTGACATAATTAATATTCCTTAAACATCCTACGTACCTTACTAGATTTAACCTTTACAGGTGTTCTAACTTTTACTGTTTTTATGCTAGTGACTAAACATTTCTCAAAATCTACATAACATTTTTGACATAATTAATATTCCTTAAACATCCTACGTACCTTACTAGATTTAACCTTCACAGGTCTTCTAACTTTTACTGTTTTTATGCTAGTGACTAAACATTTCTCAAAATCTACATAACATTTTTGACATAATTAATATTCCTTAAACATCCTACGTACCTTACTAGATTTAACCTTTACAGGTGTTCTAACTTTTACTGTTTTTATGCTAGTGACTAAACATTTCTCAAAATCTACATAACATTTTTGACATAATTATTATTCCTTAAAAATCCTACGTACCTTAGAAGATTTAACCTTCACAGGTCTTCTAACTTTTACTGTTTTTATGCTAGTGACTAAACATTTCTCAAAATCTACATAACATTTTTGACATAATTAATATTCCTTAAAAATCCTACGTACCTTAGAAGATTTAACCTTCACAGGTCTTCTAACTTTTACTGTTTTTATGCTAGTGACTAAACATTTCTCAAAATCTACATAACATTTTTGACATAATTAATATTCCTTAAAAATCCTACGTACGTTAGAAGATTTAACCTTCACAGGTCTTCTAACTTTTACTGTTTTTATGCTAGTGACTAAACATTTCTCAAAATCTACATAACATTTTTGACATAATTAATGTTCCTTAAAAATCCTACGTACCTTAGAAGATTTAACCTTCACAGGTCTTCTAACTTTTACTGTTTTTATGCTAGTGACTAAACATTTCTCAAAATCTACATAACATTTTTGACATAATTAATATTCCTTAAAAATCCTACGTACCTTAGAAGATTTAACCTTCACAGGTCTTCTAACTTTTACTGTTTTTATGCTAGTGACTAAACATTTCTCAAAATCTACATAACATTTTTGACATAATTAATATTCCTTAAAAATCCTACGTACCTTAGAAGATTTAACCTTCACAGGTCTTCTAACTTTTACTGTTTTTATGCTAGTGACTAAACATTTCTCAAAATCTACATAACATTTTTGACATAATTAATATTCCTTAAAAATCCTACGTACCTTACTAGATTTAACCTTCACAGGTCTTCTAACTTTTACTGTTTTTATGCTAGTGACTAAACATTTCTCAAAATCTACATAACATTTTTGACATAATTAATATTCCTTAAAAATCCTACGTACCTTACTAGATTTAACCTTCTCAGGTCTTCTAACTTTTACTGTTTTTATGCTAGTGACTAAACATTTCTCAAAATCTACATAACATTTTTGACATAATTAATATTCCTTAAAAATCCTACGTACCTTACTAGATTTAACCTTCACAGGTGTTCTAACTTTTACTGTTTTTATGCTAGTGACTAAACATTTCTCAAAATCTACATAACATTTTTGAGATAATTAATATTCCTTAAAAATCCTACGTACCTTAGTAGATTTAACATTCACAGGTCTTCTAACTTTTACTGTTTTTATGCTAGTGACTAAACATTTCTCAAAATCTACATAACATTTTTGACATAATTAATATTCCTTAAACATCCTACGTACCTTACTAGATTTAACCTTTACAGGTCTTCTAACTTTTACTGTTTTTATGCTAGTGACTAAACATTTCTCAAAATCTACATAACATTTTTGACATAATTATTATTCCTTAAAAATCCTACGTACCTTACTAGATTTAACCTTCACAGGTCTTCTAACTTTTACTGTTTTTATGCTAGTGACTAAACATTTCTCAAAATCTACATGACATTTTTTATTTTAGTTTGTAGATTTGGTTTAAATTTGTTATGTTGTTGTCAACAGGCACTGATGATGAGATTTGATCTCGAAAGCGCTTTGGAAATAAACTTTTCTAACTAGTGAAGGTAGGCCTATTCAGATTTAATCGTCTTATTAAACAAAAACAAAATTAGTTGAAACAATTTTTTTTTTAACAAGAAATCTTGTTCTAGATTCAAAATTGCCGCCTGCAGACTATAGCCTTTGAAAAAAGAGGGTTTGTCAGACATAGCGTCGATATTTTGATTCCGAAGAATTAAAACTTTTTTTTTTGGCGTACTTTAACACCCCTTAAAGAACTGATGTCATAAAAAATTGAAAAAATATTGATTTATTTTTTATCCATAAATTTACCTTTTAAGCTCAACCGAAATAAATAGTCCAAATATATTTTTACCGCAGAAAGTGAGATATAGCTTTAAAAATAGCCAATGGAAAGTGAAAAATATCGTTTGAAAAGCAAAATTATCTTGGAAAAGAGGATGAAATTGGGAAAGCAGGGAGGGGCTTGAGGGGGGTTTAAGTGAATTTGACGTCAATGAAATATAATACCTTTGTAAAATTTATCTTACCAATTACTCTGTTTGTTCTTCATATTTCAAAGGAAAATTAAGGGAGGGATCGGCGGAACTTCAGAAACCTTTAGATCTAAAGGCTGTTTAGAAAATATTTATTGCTAGCCGGGAAAAAATATAATTTTTAAAACAATGTAAAATTTTGGAATTAATAACTATATTAGCGCGGTTCCTCCCTCCCCCAAAGGGAGGAACCCCGCTTATAAGGTTGATCTCATGACGCAATCCGGAAGTGCCGACTAGAAAATTTTGCGTTTCAGAGCCCCTAGAGAACGAAATAACGGCGGTTCAAATTTGTATATATATATATTTGACTGTTCGCGGCCCTGACAGTTCAAAAATGGTCCGATTTTGATGAAATTTCGTACAAAAATCATTCGTCTAATTTGAAAAGTCGAGTTCGTTAACCAGCAGAATCTGCCAACCTGAACATGGTTTTAGGAGCGAATGTCGCGCGAAAAAAATCGTTCCGCTTACTTCATCTGCTTGCAAGAACTCGTTGTGTAGGCGTCTTGGCCTAAGAAAACGAATGACACCATTTTTAAGGCGATAGCTTTAACCGTTTTCGAGAAAATTGGAAAAATAGTTGTTTAATAACGTTTTTGGTTTGAGTACATAAAATCATGGGATTCGGTTAAAATATTTTCAGTATGTTTTGAATACATACAAAAATTTTCATACAAAGATGTGTAAATTTTGGTTACGTTCGGCGTTAGGGAAGATTTAGAATAAAATATTTTATTAAGAGACATGAAAAGTTTTGGGAACTTCGCATATTTGGGGGCAAAACAGTTGGGAAATCGTGGTAAGTGGATAAAAACTATTCAAAAGCTTACTAAATTCTCTACAATTAATATTCGATTAGTCGATGTCAATCGCAGAAAACAGTGTTAAAAACTTTGAATGTGTTTGTTTTGTTCTTTTGAACGGGTTTTCGAAGTTGTTTAGCTCACTTTTTGCACATTCCTCCGAAGGAAAGTAGCTATTGAGGTTGCACTCATGACGGAATTTTTGAAAAATTTCTTCAAATCTTTATCGATCATACCTAGTAGACACCGAAAATGACCCCCGTTAAAATTTATATATGTCTATATATATATATATATATATATATATAGACATATATATATATATATATATATATATATATATATATATATATATATATGTCTGTTAACACGATAGCGGCCAGAGTATTTGTTTGTTCGTCACGAAACTTGGTATATAGCATTCAATTAAACCCCCCCCCCTTCTAATGAACCGATTTAGTTTATTTTTACAACTCACTTTTCTCTCTAGATTACCACTACGAATACCGAGTTTCGTATTCGAAATTTAACAAAAATCACAGCTGGTAGTGGCGAATTGGTATTGTAGGTCAGGAGTAAACCCCCCCTTTTAATGAACCGATTTAGTTTATTTTTACAACTCACTTTTCTCTCTAGATTATCACAACGACTACCAAGTTTCGTTGAAATATAACAAAAACTACGGCTGGCATGGTCAAATTAGAGTTCTGGGTTTGGGGTAAACCCCCCCTTCCGGTGGACCAACTTTGGTGGTTAACGAAGTCGTTCAATCGTTTGCTAATTGAACGCTTTATACCAAGTTTCGTGAAGAAAAAACAAAAACTCTGGCCGCTATCGTGTTAACATATATATATATATATATACATATATAAATTTTAACGGGGGTCATTTTCGGTGTCTACTAGGTAGGATCGATAAAGACTCGAAGGAATTTTTCAAAAATTCCGTCATGAGTGCAACCTCAATAGCTACTTTCCTTCAGAGGAAAGTGCTAAAAGATCATACTCATCAAGCGGAAATTATTTCCTCGCCTTCTCAACGTTTGCCCTAGGAAAAAAACTATTATTAACAATATGTTTCTTATTTCATAAATCTATTTCACTGAAATACTCATTTGACTGTTAAATGCACTTATTGCACTTTTAAAAATTCTTTATGCACTAATTTCTCCAATTTACATCAACCCCAATGAATTTCTAACATCTAGGAAATATTTCAATTGAATCCTACGATTTTATATAACCAAACCGAAAAACTATTGTACAGTTTTCTGGAATATGGTTACAGATACCACATAGAAAATGGAAACCTACAAGGTGAGTATCTGCAAGCATATTAACTGGAAAACGCAAACGTTATTTATTTATTTTGTAAATATATCGCACCAGTATTTCTAAAATGACACAACTCAAAATAAAGCTCAACTGAAATTCGTCACTCTTGCCTATGTAGATGGAAGAGCATTAAGACTCGAAAATTGACACAAGTTCCCTCTGGTGTAGAAGCTCTGAAGCTAGGTGCATACACTCTTGCCTATGTAGGAGGAATAGCATTAAGACAGGAAGAGTGACACAAGTACCCTCTGGTGTAGAAGCTCTGAAGCTAGGTACATACACTCTTGCCTATGTAGATGGAATAGCATTAAGACAGGAAGAGTGACACAAGTACCCTCTGGTGTAGAAGCTCTGAAGCTAGGTACATACACTCTTGCCTACGTAGATGGAATAGGATTAAGACAGGAAGAGTGATACAAGTTCCCTCTGGTGTAGAAGCTCTGAAGCTAGGTACATACACTCTTGCCTATGTCGATGGAATAGGATTAAGACAGGAAGAGTGACACAAGTTCCCTCTGGTGTAGAAGCTCTGAAGCTAGGGTACATACACTCTTGCCTATGTAGATGGAATAGCATTAAGACAGGAAGAGTGACACAAGTTCCCTCTGGTGTAGAAGCTCTGAAGCTAGGTACATACACTCTTGACTATGTAGATGGAATAGGATTAAGACAGGAAGAGTGACACAAGTTCCCTCTGGTGTAGAAGCTCTGAAGCTAGGGTACATACACTCTTGCCTATGTAGATGGAATAGCATTAAGACAGGAAGAGTGACACAAGTTCCCTCTGGTGTAGAAGCTCTGAAGCTAGGTACATACACTCGTGCCTATGTAGATGGAATAGCATTAAGACAGGAACAGTGATACAAGTTCCCTCTGATGTAGAAGCTCTGAAGCTAGGTACATACACTCTTGCCTATGTAGATGGAATAGCATTAAGACAGGAAGAGTGACACATGTTCCCTCTGGTGTAGAAGCTCTGAAGCTAGGGTACATACACTCTTGCCTATGTAGATGGAATAGCATTAAGACAGGAAGAGTGACACAAGTTCCCTCTGGTGTAGAAGCTCTGAAGCTAGGTACATACACTCTTGACTATGTAGATGGAATAGCATTAAGACAGGAAGAGTGACACAAGTACCCTCTGGTGTAGAAGCTCTGAAGCTAGGTACATACAGTTTTGACAGTTGGTATAGATATATTTACCATGCCTCTCATAGTCAGAACTATGACGGTCTGAATAAAACCTATTTTTGAGTTGTATCACTTTAGAAATACCAGTGTGATATGCGAAGCTCTATTATCTATCTATGTAAAATTCTATTATATCCTAATTATGTAAACTTTGATCTCATGTAATGCCTTACCATTAATTTATGTATTGATCATATGTAAAGCCTTTTTATCTATGTAAACTTTTATCATATAAGTTGCAAAGAGTTTCAACAAAAAAAATTATCTTTTAGAACTGATCTTGTTTACATCTATCTACTAAAGAAGCAACCAGTAGTTGTGGAATTGCTGTTTTCCTATTTACACAGTATAATTAGAGCGTAGAACGTATAGAAATAATTGTATTCGATGCGTGTTGATAATAGCCCCAGCTCTGCGTGACATTTAGACGAAATCGTTATCTGTAGCTAGAATCGTCCCCAATCGTTAAGGGTCGGTACTATCCTTCTGATGATTAATCGATCAATATGGCTGTAGTAATTAAAACATCCTGCGCTGATATATCTAAGAGCTTTGTGGAACTCTGCTCCTTATTATATACTCCTTCGAGAGAACGGACTTTCTTATAAAGGTTTTTCACCATATAAGTCGTTAGCCCACTAAGTATCTTTGCAGATTAACCTTTTATAAAACGATAATTGTAGAGTTAAAAATTCCATGTTATTAAAATGTTTTAAGTCAAATAGAAATGTGACTAATAAAATTAATGTTTAATATTTAAGTTGAAGCATAGGCGTACATAGAGAATAATTTCGAGAGGGGGTGGGAGAATTTCGAGAGGGGGTGGGAGAATTTCGAGAGGGGGTGGGAGAATTTCGAGAGGTGTTGGGAGAATTTCGAGAAGGGGGCAGGGAGCATGGGGGGGGGGTTGGAATACTAACAATCTAGAACTTGGAATAGTATGCAAACTAAAATTCTATTACACACAATAAAACTATTTTTTCTCAACTAAATGATCATTATTTAATTAATTTATTTTTAAGGTTTTTATGATACATATTTTGGGGTTTCTGCAGCCCCTCAGATCAGCTGGGGAAAGAGCAATGGATTATGCAAGTAACTAGTAGGAGTTGCTGTCCAAAATTGTTTAAAACATTATTTTATTTTGCGAGGTTTCGAATCCGTTTAGTTTCCTCAACAGGCATCTTATATCGTCGATACAAATGCAAAGTATCGAATATGAAAATCTCCACTTTCAAGAGTGAAAATACTTTTATTTATTACTCTGCTTCTGGACAGTCAAATAGTCGGCAGATTCTACCTTTTGACAGTGGTTACATTCCCCTTTCACTGAGTGAACTTAGATTCGAGAGTTTGCCATCCATCAGTCCATCAGCAATCAGTAAAGATTTAAAATTAAAATGCATTTTTTCACATTCGATACTTTGCAATTGTATCGGCGATATATTAAGTCGTAGTTGGCATATTATATTATTAATTAATTATAAATATTAAATTTCATATTAAGGTTCATAACTTTTGAATTTTTAGAGTGAACGTTACATTCGGGTAAGAATCTTCATCATAATTTTTTGAGAAGATATGGTCGACCGTTCGGAAGTAATACCATATATGTTTTTACAGCCCTGAAGATGGCTTGTATAGCAAGCCGAAACGTTGGCGACAATAAATATACATTTTAGCAAATAAAATGTGTTTTATTGAATAAGAACACTGACCGAAACCCCGACGATCAACGCTTCCATCATAATTTTTTGATTGGACAAGACATTATCACACTGATTAATTACTTTTCCCCTTCGCAGGCACCCATTAATAAATTAATGAAAGAATGGGGACCCAGTTACGATCAAGGGAGTCAAATACAACCCACGAACGAAGACACTAGAAGAAAAAATCTTTAGTAGGTACTATGCTCGGGATTTGAACTCGGGTCCTCCAGCTTATTAGTCCAGTGCTCTACCACTGAGCTAACCTCGTCCCTAGCTTATTAGTCCAGTGCTCTACCACTGAGCTAACCTCGCCCCTAGCTTATTAGTCCAGTGCTCTACCACTGAGCTAACCTCGCCCCTAGCTTATTAGTCCAGTGCTCTACCACTGAGCTAACCTCGCCCCTAGCTTATTAGTCCAGTGCTCTACCACTGAGCTAACCTCGCCCCTAGCTTATTAGTCCAGTGCTCTACCACTGAGCTAAGCTCGCTCCTTCCTATATGGGCAACCTCAATAGCTACTTTCCTTTGAAAAGTGATAAAAAGCAAAGAATCAATTCTGGTTCAAATCTTTTATTATTTACTATGATAAATCAGGACTGGTCAGAGATTTAGCTCTGTGGCCTCTTGGGTTGAAACATAACTTATATAGCTGGATATATTGTAACGAAATCCTATTTTATTTAATTATTAACAATACAAAATAGTAAGTATTTATGTTTGTACCAGATTTTTGCATTCTACATTCCTTAATATGATTTTTATAAAATTATAGGCCACTTGCGATCTTATAGTTTAGAGCGCGCGTTGGATGAACACGTATGACAAAAAGTTCTAACAGTAAACACATTCTAAAACCTTATAACACAAAAATGAAAAAAAAATGTTTAATTAGTCTTAAACTTAACGGCGTATGTGAGTATATGTACATATATATTTATATATGTAATATGTAGAAATATTAAATAAATGTTGCAAATTGAAATATGACCTGAACTCTAAGTGAGCTAACTTTCTGAGTTTTCCATATTTAACCTTTTCACGACCGCAAAGTTTTGACGTCATTCTATTTCATGTATACATCTACATAGCTGAAGCTCTCTGTAACTTTGAATAAATAATGTTATTCACCAATTCAAAACTTGAAACCTCACTCTCTCTCTCTCTCTCTTTATTCTAAATGTATTCTGCTTTAATCCCGTGTACAGACCTGTTTTCCTCGCTTGTATAAATTCTTAAATATTAATTATTCAATCTATTTTTAAAACTGAATTAACTTTCTTCGCATCTCTTAGATTAGGAATTATTTAATTTTAGGCTTTTAACGATTTTAATTATTAATCAGTGGATTTTCAGCTTGTTTGCACTCTAAGATGAAGGAAAGCCAATAATGACGGCAACGCGATGACGCGATTCGGAATTTTTGACTGGAATTTTCAGGAACATAAACTGCCTATATATATATATATATATATATATATATATATATATATATATATATATATATATATATATATATATATTTGTGCATTATTTAATAAAAAAGTTAGGTTGACGTTGGGATAATGATAAAAATTCGAAAGAGTTCTAACGGAGGTGGTTAATTTTTTATAGATACATAAAATAATATCGTCCCTGCCATGTCAAACTATCGAATATGCAAAATATAGTTTTTCAGATTCGAGACTTTGGATTGTGTTAGATACGGCTTGTAGCAAATTGTCCCAACTCTAACCCCTTTAGAATAGCCTTTAATGCATCAAATAAAGTATGGAATAAGACCATTTTTCAATATATTACTTGGTCAATGGATAGAATATGTTCGTTCTCTAGTTTTATTCGATAGTTTGACGTGGTTGGGGCGATATAATGTATATAAGTAAAATATTCTTTTTGTTAAAAATGTTTTAGGTCGTATGAAGATCTGTGGAATTGTCGCCGTGCTAAATACAGGTTGCCACCTCCTACAGTGGTCGCTCACCTATTCGGGTACAGGGGTCGCCGGACGTTGCTTAATTTAACTTGGCTATGGCGATTGGTCTGTGCAAAAACTGTTCGATTATAAGAAATGATAAATTTTAATTTCAAGAATTGTATTTTTATTAGTCGCAATGTTATAAATTTGTTTATTTAAAAAAAATATATATTTCATAATTTTTAAAGAATGAAAACTTTTATTCTCAGACCATGAAAGGTCTCTGAAATTACTTATTTCGTGATTATCAACTGTAACATGTTGTAAAGGAATTCTGAACAGATTCTTCCGTAAAACCTAACGTCTCCTAGTTTTGGCCAGCTAGTACCGGCGCCACCCAAAAGCGCTCAAAACTCAGTAACATTTGATATTGTTGATTTAGAAAACTGAAATTACAATATTTCAACTAGTACACGATTTTTCACTCGGATAACTTCAGACATTTCTTTCAGTCAACACTGACTTGAGTACTGGAAAAAAAATCCATCTTCGATTTGATTCCAATGTTTACATAGAGATAACGCGCGTCGTAGGCAGACTTATGCAGCTAATTTCAGTCTGGGGTCTTTCTATACATGCCCACGGAATATTTAAGCCCGAAATTAGAGAGACGCAAAAGCTATATGACAAGACGAAATTTGATACGTGTAATATTTTTACTTTTCAGTATCCCTGTCCATGAAGGCGATTAGCAAAATACAAAAATATTTTTTCGGCCCTTCGAACATCCCATTAAAACAATAATAACATGCGTCAACCTTATCGGTCTGAAAAAGTAAAGTTGAAGGAACTATTTTGGTACATGAGGATTTGGGAAATTTTCTTCGTTTCTAGTACTTCAATGATTAACCACCGTCCTGCAATCAACGGTGGGGCCTAAAACTCAAGAAATGGTACTCTCTCGAGGTATTTAACATATATTTAAGGCGAATGGGTTCGGAGAAAATGTTTCAAGAAATCAAGTTTTGAGCGCTTTTTTACTATTTTTACGACTGTGCGGCGGGTCAAAAGGTGCTGGATGCTATGATCAGGTTGCAACACTTGGGTTTTTAAGATTACAGCCAGATGCACTAATCGAAGGAATTTATAAGATATGAAGTAAGGTCACAGAAAAACAGTCCGATTTTCGGAAACCCTATATTTTGGATGTTTCTGCTTGCTCTGTGGCAGCCTTTTTCAACATGCAATGCCTAAGAGACGGAGAATCACCAGAAATACCTGTTATGTGACCATGAAGAAAATGTTACTACCAACTAAATAATTCGGTAAGTTTGTACTTTCATAATGTCCCAACAAAAACGCACTCACGAGTTGTCAAAAACACTCTCTCCTGATTAATCATAAAGATGCTGGGTTCGCAATACTTAGTGGCTAGTTTGGCTAATCTTTAATGTTTTTTTGGAGGCCGGGTGGCCGTGAGTGTTAAGGCGTGAGCACTTAACACTCCGTGCCAATGGTCGTGGGTTCGATTTTCACGAGAGGTGGTGGCTTTTTTTTAGAAAAAAGAAAAGGCATCGGCCCTATCATGGCTAGAAAAGGGTGGTAACCTACAGATCACCCGTCCTAAAATTCGTAGTTAATAATAATTGACGTTAAAATTTAAATAAATATTTTTTTTTTTTACTTCACTTGTGGGACACTTTAATGGATAGAACGAATTCAAATGTATCATATATGTTTACTTTCGGAATGTGCATAAAAAAAAAATGTTGGAAACTGCATCTGACCGCAAGAATCCACTACGAGATCCGAAAAATTAATTTTGAAATGCTAATCAAGTTGAATCCAAGGAGGGAATGTGATGAAAAATAAATCACTAAGAAAAATTCGTGATAGAAGTTGTTCCGAGTTGTTGGTGAACTTGAAATGAACGTGCTGAAGTCTGTGGTTTATGTTCTATCGACCAAGTAAAGGATTAAAAGCTTTCTCACAAGTTTAGTTATGAAATGTGTGAACAGAAAAGAAGTTATGACCTTTTAGATTTAATACTTATGAAGTAAGTTTTCGTGTTTCGAGTTAAGCCCTTAAATGGCCTAACTGAATTGCAGAGTTTTAAGGGGCGTTTTAAAGAGCGGATTCATATCTTACTGCTTTTATGCAGTCATAAACCGATGGAATTTTCGTTATGACCTGGAAGATTTATGCCCCGTGTTGAAATGAAAGTTCGTCTTGAAGTCTGACAGAGAAATATTTACTTCTAAGATTGCTTTTATTAACTCAAGACGAAGATGCAAAACTTCTTGAGGATTCGTTTCATTATATTGCTACATCGATTTGAATAATTCGAAAGGGTCTTGAGATTTTCAAACATTTTAGTTCATGGATTTCTCCTTTAATATTTCCATGGTGCATTTATCACATGGACCAAAGTCAAATAAACAAACCAATTTCTATTAATTAGAAGCTCACCGGACTAGAAATGGGTGGTGACCTGTAGATAATCCGTCCTAAAATTCTGAGTTTATTACAATGGACGTTAAAATTTAAATTAATAAATTTATAGTAAATAATAAATTTAGTTTTAACCAACCATTGTTTATATACTTTAAAATTGACTCATAGGGAACATTGGAAGTTATTTCTTATGGCTGATTCTACAAGAATTTCAGAATCCTGAAGCCAAGTTTCACATCTTACACCATTCTTCATTCTATAGTTTAAACATTATATCTCCATCTAACACTATCTGATTAATAGGTGTGCCGAGCTGTCAGCCGAATACCTTTCAAGTTAGGTTTTCATATCCTTGGATTTACCCCGAGGGGTGAAAAATACCCCACACTTTCTCTATGGGGTGTTTCTTAATTCCTGTAAATCACAGAGACTCCCTCCTTCTTCCTGAATACTTGGAAGTGCATTATCTGGTATAACGTAATATAAACAAAGCTGTCTGTTAAACGCTGCTTGAGAACGGGGTTCCGTTTACCCCACGGTGTAGTTAACGTATGTCTTTTTCGCTCATCTGATAAATCTTCACGGGTCGATTACTTTCATGTTGCGGCATCCAAGTGACAAAATGGCCTGAAAACTGCGCAGAAAAGATTTTCTCTTTATTTTGGGCTACCAACTGGTGAATGCTCAGGTAGCAGTTAGTGCCTAACTGGAGAACATACCAAAACCACTTAAGACACTGATGCTTGTTGTTTCGGGAGATGAATCAACTCCTGATGGACCTTCAACATCTTTCGTTGTCTTGGACAAACCCGTGAGATGTTCATTCTGTGACAGAAAGGATGACAGGAAGACGAAAACGCTACGCTACATGGGCGATGTGCCGCGATTACCGATCACTAAAATGTGCTAAATGGACAGAACATTGTATTTTCATAAAGTTCCTATTTTCTATGGCTTTTGATCATTCGAGTTCATTGTTCTTGATACACATTTTGAGTTTAATAATATTATTTTGGTATAATTATTTAGTGTAAGAACAGTTTAGAGTTTTTCGTAGTTATTTTGCGAATTTTATCAAAAATTGTACACATTCATTACTATTTGAATTTATTTCTTGGTGTTCCTTTTCTGTACATTGTTGTAGTATTAAAGATCTAAAGAAAAATTTAATTTTTTTTAACTTGTTCAAAGTGTAGGGTAAAACTTACCCGCAGATGTCAATGACAGTGTCAATCCAGGGTTAAAATTTACCCGTAGATGTCAATGACAGTGCCAATCCAGGGTTAAAATTTACCCGCAGATGTCAATGACAGTGTCAATCCAGGGTTAAAATTTACCCGCAGATGTCAATGACAGTGTCAATCCAGGGTTAAAATTTACCCGTAGATGTCAATGACAGTGTCAATCCAGGGTTAAAATTACCTGAACAATAAAAAAGAAGACATTTAATGAATTCCTAACAATTTGCATCAATAGAATAAACATTAAAGGTATCGCCCATTTAATTATACCGGGTAGCGACAAGACGTCATTGAGGAAATCGTCGGAGTTGAATGATAATTACGAACAGTGTTGGGCATTATTCGAATAAAGTATTATTCGAATGATTATTCAAATAAATTTTTAGTGAATGATGAATAATTCACTGAATTATCTTATTCACACGGTACATCATGATTTATTCACAAAATTATTCGTTATTCATTATTCGTTATTCATCATTCATTATTCATCCTTTGTTATTCATCATTTGTTATTATTTATTTCTAGTTGGTCTACTGATTAATCCTACTCAAACACACATATATATACGTATATAGATATTTCCAGCTGCCAACATCATAATAAATCTATCATTATTCACTAAAATATGTTTATTCTGATTGATCACTCGAATAATTTGTGAATAAAATATAAACTTCATTCACAGAATAACGAATAATGAATAAAATTAATTGTTCTTCATTCATGAATGAAATAATACATTTATTCATTACTCTTTATTCATCATTCTGAATAATTCTTGCCCCACACTGATTACGAAACGGTAAGAGATAAAATACAAGTAGCTTTGATATTTGGTGTTTGGTTGAGAGGGTTTGGTTATAATTAGTGTTTGTATGGTGTCATAGAGTTGTTCTTTTATTATTAAATTTTAACGTCTATTTATTATTAACTACGAATTTTAGGTCGGGTTATCTATAGGTTAACACCCTTTTCTAGCCAGGATAGGGCTGATGCCTTTTCTTTCTTCTAAAGAAAAACCACCATCCCATAGTGGGAATCGAACCCACGACCCTTTGGCACGAAGTGTTATGTGCTCACGCATTAACACTCACTGCCTCCGAGTTGCTATTTACTCGTGGTTAATTGGAGGATTATACAAATCGTGTTTTGTCTAGAAATACAGCGTGCCATGTTCTAGGATCCGTAGGTTAATGACGGGTGATCGCCCTGATAATGTGGTGTCTTCGAAACGAGCAAGTGGGCTAGTGTTACCTCTACTCTTGGTGACTTCGCCTGTCACCTAGAAGCGATCTGTACCTGTTGCTCTTTTTAAAAACTGGTAAATCATATATGGTAGATGGATTTTAATCAGAAGGAATATTAATATCAATATCTTTCTTTATTTTGTTTTAAAAAGTATAATTGAAGGGGTAGGAGCAAAAAAGTGCCAAGCAAAATTTTAAACAAAACTTGACTGTAGCTGCTATATGTTGGATATTATGTAGGACTATCAGTTGAAATGGTTAGGGGGAACAAGATTAAGTAGCATACAGAGCTTGTAGTCATATTTTAGTAGCATTTCCATCATAGACTGATAGTCCCACATATATAGTATCCAACATATGGCAGCTACATTTAAGTTTTGTTAAAAATGTTGCTTGGCACTATTTTGCCCCGACCCCTTCAATTAATATATTTACTAAGGATGCAATCTTTAGATATAAAAATCAGGTGTCTGTCTGTTTATCTGTTGGTCTCTTTGTTCCTTATACAAATCAATACCGTTTGACCGATTTCGATCAAACTTGGCACACTGGTAGGTCTTGTCATCTGAGGAGTCTTGTAGGCTAGGTCAAAAACGTCTACCAGCTGTCTGTCTGTATGTTTGTTCCATATACATATCCGCACCGTTTGACCGATTTTGATCACACATGGCACAAATGTTGGTCTTGACCCGGGGAGTGTCATAGGCTATGTTAAAATCGTCTAGGACTCAGAGTTAGGAGGTCACGGGCTCGAAACCGGGAACCCAAACTCTTACAGTTTGCCTTATTATATTTTAATATAATTATTTGGTTTCTAATTTATTTTTGCTTTTCTAGATGCAGAAATTAGGTTTAGCATAGCACGCCGGGTATCAGCTAGTACAATATATAATAAACAAAAACCCAACAAAATTAGTCCCATATGAATAGGGAACACCTGGAAATTAGTCCCATATGAATAGGGAACACCTGGAAATTAGTCCCATATGAATAGGGAACACCTGGAAATTAGTCCCATATGAATAGGGAACACCTGGAAATTAGTCCCATATGAATAGGGAACACCTGGAAATTAGTCTCATATGAATAGGGAACACCTGGAAATTAGTCTCATATGAATAGGGAACACCTGGAAATTAGTCCCATATGAATAGGGAACACCTGGAAATTAGTCCCATATGAATAGGGAACACCTGGAAATTAGTCCCATATGAATAGGGAACACCTGGAAATTAGTCTCATATGAATAGGGAACACCTGGAAATTAGTCTCATATGAATAGGGAACACCTGGAAATTAGTCCCATATGAATAGGGAACACCTGGAAATTAGTCCCGTATGAATAGGGAATACCTGGAAATTAGTCCCATATGAATAGGGAACACCTGGAAATTAGTCCCATATGAATAGGGAACACCTGGACATTAGTCTCATATGAATAGGGAACACCTGGAAATTAGTCCCATATGAATAGGGAACACCTGGACATTAGTCCCATATGAATAGGGAACACCTGGAAATTAGTCTCATATGAATAGGGAACACCTGGAAATTAGTCTCATATGAATAGGGAACACCTGGAAATTAGTCCCATATGAATAGGGAACACCTGGAAATTAGTCCCGTATGAATAGGGAATACCTGGAAATTAGTCCCATATGAATAGGGAACACCTGGACATTAGTCCCATATGAATAGGGAACACCTGGAAATTAGTCTCATATGAATAGGGAACACCTGGAAATTAGTCTCATATGAATAGGGAACACCTGGAAATTAGTCCCATATGAATAGGGAACACCTGGAAATTAGTCCCGTATGAATAGGGAATACCTGGAAATTAGTCCCATATGAATAGGGAACACCTGGAAATTAGTCCCATATGAATAGGGAACACCTGGACATTAGTCTCATATGAATAGGGAACACCTGGAAATTAGTCCCATATGAATAGGGAACACCTGGACATTAGTCCCATATGAATAGGGAACACCTGGAAATTAGTCTCATATGAATAGGGAACACCTGGAAATTAGTCCCATATGAATAGGGAACACCTGGAAATTAGTCCCATATGAATAGGGAACACCTGGACATTAGTCCCATATGAATAGGGAACACCTGGACATTAGTCTCATATGAATAGGGAACACCTGGAAATTAGTCCCATATGAATAGGGAACACCTGGACATTAGTCTCATATGAATAGGGAACACCTGGAAATTAGTCCCATATGAATAGGGAACACCTGGACATTAGTCCCATATGAATAGGGAACACCTGGAAATTAGTCTCATATGAATAGGGAACACCTGGAAATTAGTCCCATATGAATAGGGAACACCTGGAAATTAGTCCCATATGAATAGGGAACACCTGGACATTAGTCCCATATGAATAGGGAACACCTGGACATTAGTCTCATATGAATAGGGAACACCTGGAAATTAGTCCCATATGAATAGGGAACACCTGGACATTAGTCTCATATGAATAGGGAACACCTGGAAATTAGTCCCATATGAATAGGGGACACCTGGACATTAGTCCCATATGAATAGGGAACACCTGGACATTAGTCTCATATGAATAGGGAACACCTGGAAATTAGTCCCATATGAATAGAGAACACCTGGACATTAGTCTCATATGAATAGGGAACACCTGGAAATTAGTCCCATATGAATAGAGAACACCTGGACATTAGTCTCATATGAATAGGGAACACCTGGAAATTAGTCCCATATGAATAGAGAACACCTGGACATTAGTCTCATATGAATAAGGAACACCTGGAAATTAGTCCCATATGAATAGAGAACACCTGGACATTAGTCTCATATGAATAGGGAACACCTGGAAATTAGTCCCATATGAATAGAGAACACCTGGACATTAGTCTCATATGAATAGGGAACACCTGGAAAATAGTCCCATATGAATAGGGGACACCTGGAAAAAGGACTTTTGAATTGCCCTGATATAACCTGAAGCCTGTTTTTTCTCAATACTGAAACTTCATTACTGCCTTGTGGTTATTTTTCCCAAGATGTAACTAGATTCTTCCCACTCATTTGGTAGGGCTTATCCTAAATGTATTTTTATAATAATACTTAGATATTATGTTACAAAGTAATGTTTATTATTTTTCAGCTTAAAAATACATTTTTTTTCATTAAAAAAATTAATTGAGTTCCTAATTTCCTGCAAAACTTGCTGAGAAGATTAATTTTTCTCTAATTAAGCTTCTGATTAATTATGAATATTAGCACTAAATTTTCACAATTTCCTCTGCTTTTTTTTTTTTTTTTTTTTTTTTTTTTTTGTATTTTCACGCGAAGTTAGTTAATTATTTAAGCTTACTGAAGTCCAGATTATTTATTTTAACTGATGGGGAATATAAACATACTATCTCAGCATTTATTTAACTGTTATAAAAAAAGCGTATAAAATCTTTTGATGTAGAAATAAGAAAATTTAATGACTCGCTATAAAATTACAGGCTTAAATCAAGGAGTCCTGTTTCACACGGCGGACTAATTAGGCAAAATGCGCTGTCTTGGACAAAGTTATTCGTCCGAGGAAAATTTTCTTTTTTCCTTTCGGCCCGGTAAAAGCTGTCGAGAAAAAAGCTTGAAGTTGCTTTGTCAAGAGCCGAGAGAGAGAGAGAGAGAGAGAGAGCGAGAGAATTACTCGCAGAGTGTAAAAACCTCTTTGCCGGGACTCCTAAAGGAGAGGCGGGTAGATGAGAGAGGGGCGAGGGGGGGGGTCATTCTTGAAATTGACCTGACCTTTCAACCGGAGGCCCCCCTTATCTAAAATTGCTTATGATGATGTATTAAATTTCAAAAAGAATATTCTCTCATCCAACATTCTTTATTTTCACCTAAATGATTTCATTGAATTGTAATGTAATTTGTGAACTGTATGTAAAACGTAACAATAAGAAAAATGCTATAAAACAATTTATTTTGCCAATATCGCAAAACAATTGTAATATAGTATCGTAAAATAGGTACTGTAAAATGGGATGACATATACGCTTATTTTCTTGGGGCTGCTCTTCAAAATTGTTTAAAAGATTAACTTATACTTGCGACGTCTCGAAACTGTATAAGTTCATCATCAGGCATCTTAAAATAAGTCGTGTCTATTATTATTTTTATAATTTCATATTCAGATCCATAAATTTTGAATTAGTTAAAACCACATCAAACTTTTCAAAACAGAGTACTCCGAATAGTGTGGAATGCTCCTTGGTTCAGCCAGATCCATAGAGAATTGAAGGTTAATCTATTTTTCACTCACATAGAAAAGCTAGTGCGAGAATACCATCAAACTCTTCCAGACTCCAGCAGTGCCGAATTTTATCAACAGGGACAAATAAAATCATCCCGAATAAAAAACTTACTTTACCAGGATATTTTAAATCATTAAGTTTAACCTGAAAAAAATCATGTTTGTTGTGTGTAATACGTTTGTATTGGTCCAAATAAAATTGTTTTTGTTTATTTTTCAATGATTACTTAATTTATTATTTAGACAGATAGCCACAAGATTGTATGTTAGTAATAAAGATAAAAACCCCGCGGTTTTCTTCTAAGAGGTTGGCTTAGAAGAAAGGATAAAGAGAGAAGAGGGAAATCGGATTTGGGCCAAGACCTTTTACTGGAATTAAAGAGTTAGTCTAGAAGTTCTTCTTGGATTCTGAAGTACTAAAGGCATTTACAGAGCATTCTCTCACTTCTAGAAGCATAGATTTTCATGAGGCGGGTATCAATTCATGAATGGCAGTCTTACTATAATCAACATATTTCAGATGAATCGCCTGTTGTCAAGCCTTACACCCACGGAGTATTTTGAACAAACTCCATGAGTGAGATTTCAAAGGCAACCTACCAGCTTACATAACCAGTTTTCTGAATGATCGCTGTTTCCAAATTTACACAAACGGCAGTCTCTCCAGTGTGAGATCCTCAAAGTATGGAGTCCCACAGGGCAGTGCATTAAGCACAACTCTCTTCAGCATAGCTGTCAGTGAGGTACATAAATGTTTTACCTGCAATGTCAGAGGCCTACTATACGCCGATGACTTGCTCTTTTTCTACAAATCATCCAATCACCATTTTAAAAAATCAAACATTCAGGCAACGATCTCAATAATTTTTAAATGGTTCGTAGAAAGCGGCCTGCAGATATCAATTGAATAGTCGCGCTGTATTCTTTTTACGAGAACTAAGAGCGAGCTTGACCTTCCCACCTCTACCTTCGGGCAGACTCTACTCCACTACAGCAACGAAATCCGCCTCCTGGGACTAACATTCGATCGCCGCCTCACATGGGCTCCTCACGTTGTGAATCTTAAGCGGAAAAGCCTAGAGCGGATGAAGCTGCTACATGTTCTATCCAAAACCCCGTGGGGATCAACTCGGAAATCCCTCTTGAGAGTGTTTTTGGCCACGGTCTGTTCTAAGATCGACTACGCCAGTTTCATGTATGGCTCAGCCAAAAAAAAAACGTTTTTTCTCTTCTTGACTCACAAGGGGACTATATAGCGATGAGGTCACCGATTTGGACCATTTTTTTTCTGGTGATTCTACATCGAAAAATAGTAGACACGTGTCCGAGCGTTCCGTCCAATGCGCCTTAGAAGCCAAAAAATAAAATAAAATAGGTTGAAAGTGCTTTATTTTTTATATGGAGTTTAGAAAATGATATCGACATGATTCTTTCACCAATTCATTCGTTTTACTGAGTAGATTAAAATAAAAATATAATAAACAGGATGCAAAAACCAAGTCAACACACCTCCACTGTTTAATTCCTTTATTGTAACAAAACGTTTTCGAGGTCAGCACCTCATCCTCAGTGTCCTGTTAACACCCATCAACAAAGGCAACATTACAATCAAATAAAATAACTTAACTTAAATCACATGGGTACGTCACATTATACACTACGTCAACAATTAAAAACAACTAAAAACAATAAAAATAACATACAGTACAATTCTAAAAAACTCTAAAAAACCCAAATAAGTCATATTTAAAAAATCCCAATCGTTGCCAGGAGGCCAACATTAAAACATTTATAAAAATTACAGTACTAAAATCAATAACAACCAACAAATCATAAATACCCCCCAATTAAAAACCACACCTACCTCCTATAGCTGGGCGAGGTTCACTCGGACCTTCCTCCGACTATACTGGCCCTCTAGCCTATAATGATGATGGCTATGATGAACCTTCACCAGCCAACCAACCACATTTGTAAAAATATAATCGTCAAACAATAATTTATATATCGTCAAATAAATTCAAAAATATGCTTACGTTTTCAAGTAAACTAGTATTATATATTTCTTTACACCAAAAATAATAGCAGATTTAAAATCAGCACCCCAAGAAACCCTAATGTGGTGAATAATATTAATAACAAAAAATAATGATTTTTCTCAGTCTAGAAGAGACTAAAAATTTGTAAGCGAAAAAGTAACCAGACGTTTTGAAATTCAATATCTCGCCTTGAGATTATCCGATTTTTACGTCATTGAAATCTTTCTAAAGAAGAAAGACTCCTTTTTCTAACCATATAAATGACTGTTGTATTATTCCTAAATGTACTTGTAAAACATGGTTCTCAAAGTAAAAATAAAATGTAAACTTTTTTGCTTTTAACGTCAATCCCAGAACTTGTAGGAACACCCCTATTGGAAGGAAATGTGTCTCATTAGGGCCTTTATCGACCCTCCAAGTTTGGTTTCAAACGGGTATATATTCTTTGGAATATGGCCAGATTGTTGAATCTTTATCAACATTTCAAGGGTCCCCCCTTACCAAAATTTAAAATACATTTGTTTTTGTAATATTCCCAAAATTTGAATTTAGGGGGTTTTCAATGTGCTAAAAACGAATCTGACATCCGTTTTTAAATTTTTTTTTTTTTTGTAATCGATAACTTTTTAATTGTAGGTATATGGAATATTTTGGCAGAATAATGACTTCTATAGAGTCGAGTATGTAAAACAATATTTATTTAAAAATGGATGCCAGATTCGTTTTTAGCACATATAAAATCCCCTTAATTCAAATTTTGGGAATACTACAAAAATAAAAAAAAATGTATTTTAAATTTTGGTAAGGGGGGAAATGTTGTTAAAGATTCAACAATCTGGCCATATTTCAAAGAATATTTACCCCTTTCAAACCAAACTTAGAGGGTCTATAAAGGCCCTAATGAGACACATTTCCTTTCAATCGGGGTGTTTCTACGAATTCTGGGATTGACGTTATATGCAAAAAAGTTTACATTTTATTTTTACTTTGAGAACCATTTTTTGCAGGAACAGGGTGTCCCAAAAATAATGGTCATCCGTTGGCCAGAATATTATCCAATGCTAGATCGGGAAAAATAACCCCCATATTAACCCCCGCAAAATTGACCTTGAAATGTTATTCAAGGTCAAATTTCTTTATTGCATATTTCGAATCTACTAGTCATGAGGAAGAAAAAAGTCAACGGCACCATAGGTCAGAAATGACTCCTTATGCTCAAAATGACCATTAACAGCGTATACGTGGGCCATTCCATTCCAATCGACAAATGGTGGCCGATTTGGACTATTTTTCTTTTTTACATGTTCTACTAGCATTGCCTTACACAAAAATGCCTCGTTTGACTTTTTTTAAAAGCATCTTCTAGCATAAAAAAATTATAAGTATGTTGAAGAACGTGCCTCTCAGAGGCATTAATTGGAGAACCATAACTCATATTTTACAATAGACAGGAATGCCTTCATGAGTTTATTCTCGAAGCTTATCAAGAGCTCTTTGCCTTTTGAAGCTTTCAATCAATAACTGAAATTACTCATTAGTGATTTCACAGGTCATGTATGAATTTCATGAACCAGCCAGTCCCTCCCATAATAGAGTATAGAATAATTTTAATCGCCCTTGGGCAGAAGAAAAAGTTTCTTCCTAAAAAAAAAAAAAAAAAAAAAACAACAAAAAACTTAAGTTGTAAGATTATCACTCCAGCGCCTTTAGCAATTGGGCCTGTTCTCCAGCTTCAATATGTCGGACTTCATTCCTGAGACAGGCTGTAACATTGCATTCAAATTCCTGCTCACTCGGCCAAGGACCTGGCGAGAATTTCTCAAAATTCTTTCAAATGCCCATGTTATTCTCGTCCATTTTGCCTGTAGTGGACGATGAGGCTGGAAAACGAACTTTCGTCAGTCCACAATACTCGCTGGAGGAAGTGTGGAGGACGCCCCAACATGTCCAGCACCCACCTTCAAAACAATGCTCTCTGCTCCTGATCCCGGGCCTCAACTCCTGAACTTGCTGTAATCTGAAGGGAGGCGTTCTTCCCGAAGGATCCGGCGGACCGTCATGCTCGAGACTCCCGTAGCTTGTGCCAATCTTCTCAGCTCCATAGTAGGCCTGGATCGGGCGAGGGCTAGTATTCTATCCTCTTTTCTGGGAGGGGCTCGATGGTTCATGAAATTACTACATAATCTGTGAAATCCCTAATGAGTAATTTCAGCGATTGAAAGCTTAAGACAAAGAGCTCTTGATAGGCTTCGAGAATAACCTCAAGAAGGCATTCCTGTCTATTGTAAAATGTGAGTTATGGTTCTTCAATGAATGCCGCTGAGAGGGCCGTTTTTGAATACACTCATATTTTTTTTTACTGGAAGATGCTTTTAAAAAAATCAAACGAAGTATTTTTGTGTAAGGCAATGCTAGTAGAACATGTAAAAAAGAAAAATGGTCAAAATCGGCCACCATTTGTCGATTGGAATGGAATGGCCCACGTATACACTGTTAATGGTCATTTTGACCATAAGGAGTCATTTCTGACCTATGGTGCCGTTGACTTTTTTCTTCCTCTTGATTGGTAGGTTCGAAATATGCAATACAAAAAATTGACCTTGAATAACATTTCAAGGTCAATTTTGCGGGGGTTAATATGCGGGTTATTTTTCCCGATCTCGCATTGGAGAATATTCTGGCCAACGGATGACCATTATTTTTGGGACACCCTGTACATTTAGGAATAATACAACAGTCATTTATATGGTTAGAAAAAGGAGTCTTTCTTCTTTAGAAAGATTTCAATGACGTAAAAATCGGATAATCTTAAGGGTAGATATTGAATTTCATAACGTCTGGTTACTTTTCGCTTACAAATTTTTAGTCTCTTCTACAATGGGAAAAATCATTATTTTTTGTTTTCAATGATATTCATCACATTAGGGTTTCTTGGGGTGCTGATTTTAAATCTGCTATTATTTTTGGTGTAAAGAAATGTATAATACTAGTTTACTTGAAAACGTAAGCATATTTTTGAATTTATTTGACGATATATAAATTATTGTTTGACGATTATATTTTTCTTTTAATCTACTCAGTAAAACGAATGAATTGGTGAAAGAATCATGTCGATATCATTTTCTAAACTCGATATATAAAATAAAGCACTTTCAACCTATTTTATTTTATTTCTCTGCTCCTAAGGCGCATTGGACGGAACGCGCGGATACGTGTCGACTATTTTTCGATGTAGAATCACCAGAAAAAAAAATGGTCCAAATCGGTGACCTCATCGCTTTATACTCCCCTTGTCAGTCTTCTTTTCTGGACTACGCCTTGCCGCAGGAGCCTTCCATTCAACGCCAACTTCGTGTCTCTGTGCTGAGGTATTCCTCCTCTGAGCTATCGCAGGCAGAAACTGGCAGCTAAATACATCGCCAAAATTTACAACTATCCTGGTCACCCGTGCTACCCTTATATCTTTAATCCCAAATACATCGACAAATACAGTCGCTCTCCTTCTGCAAGTACTCCGCTTCCACTCCGAATGAATCGAGAAATAAGCCTCATTTCCTCTGCAAGACTGCCTCAAAAATAAGCCTCGCCTAATTCCTCCCCTTGGACCTTCACACCTCCCGAACGTCACATTTTAACTAAAATCAAAAATTCTATGATGGACATCGAGCTACGTTCTTATCTAGGCGAATTCTTGAGCAACATCGCGACGAAGAGGGTATACTTCACCAATGGTTCCAAGAGAGAATCTTCAACAGCATGTGCAGTGATTGATTCTGACCTTGTTCACAAGTTCAAACTCAGTCCCCAAAGCACCAGCTTTACTGCTGAACTATTTGCTACCACCGCAGCCCCTGCGTCTAGCAATAGAATCCCCAGAAAAGAACATACTTGTCTGTACCGACTCAAGAAGTGCCCTCGAAAGTGTTGAAGACATTTTCACAGAAAACTCCCTTATCTGAAAAATCCTACAGTATACCAGAACTCTCAGAGATAATGGAAAGTAAGTCCATCTAATCTGGATTCCCGGCCACCGTGGGATTCCTGGCAATGAGAAAGCTGATCAAGCTGCTCGGGCTGCACACAGTTTGAGCGAGATTACAAGGGTTCCGTAATCTGGCAGTGAGCTAGTAGCACCAGCCATAAGCATGATCGAAGAAGGATGGAGAAATATGTCGTCCGAATGCGGAGAGCAAAAACATAAACAAGTCAAGCACGACTTGAGAGCCTGGTCCTCCTCAAACAGAATATCAAGAATAGAGGAGGTTGTTTTAGCTCGGCTTAGACTTGGCCACTCCAGACTGACTCATGGTTACTTGCTATCTAGAGGAATCCCACCAGTATGCGGAAGATGCAATCAGCTGATCTCTGTGAAACATATATTCGAAGACTGCTCTCGCTATAGGCTGCTGCTCCAACAGCTGGGAATACCAAGAAATTTGGCGGAAGCTCAGCGGGATGATTGCAAATCAGTTGATGTTGTTGTGGAATTTTTAAAAAAAGTGATGAGCAGCTTTGGTCCAGACGACGAAATACCAATATATTGGTGGTGAGCAGCTTTGGTCCCGACGAAGAAGGACCAATATATTGGTGGCGAGCAGCTTTGGTTCAGACGACGAAACACCAATATATTGGTAGTGATCGGATTTGGCCCTTAAGAGAATTCTTGGATGGTGGACGATACGGCTTGTCCTCTTTAGAGTAGCATTTAATTCCCGAAATATTCTTTTGAATAAGACCATTTTTGAATATATTACTTCGTTAATGGGTAGAATATGTTCGTTCCCTAGTTTGCTCCGATTTGCATAATTTATAGTTTGACGATATGTTCATTGGTTAAAATTTAAATTAATCTGGAATGCGCAAATCTAATCAGAAACTGCAATTCACCTCCCAAAAATAGAATGTATCGAGTAAAAGTTTGCTTGAAATATGGAACTTTAGTTTCCCACAGTGCAAACTTGTACAACCATTCCTGTTTGATCTGGTGGTGTGTATACAGAAAGACCTATTTGACTTCCGTAGGTAAAGTCAGTTCTTCGCTTAGGAATAACATACCGTGTTCTCGGTGGAGAACTTTTTACTTCTGTTTGTTTTTAACTTCTTCATGCTTATTTTTCTTACTTTTACAATTAAGGCTTGTAATTGATATTTTACATTATCAAATTAAGATGAAATATTTTTTTCTCTGAGATTGTTTCCTCCTTCCCAACAAGGAAGGAAACCCGCTTATCTCGACGGCCAGAAATGAAATTTCGATTTATTTATGTATACTGAATTCGAATCCAAGGTCTGTTTCACCCATCGACACAAAATCAAGTTAATTTCAAGGACAAATATGTTTATTTTTGCATAAAATGAATTTTTGACAGCAGATTCTGAAAGAACAAAATATTTTTCAACTATAATCCTCAAGGGTATTTGAAGGTCACTTAACTTGAAATGACCTTGATGACTATAATTGAAAAAAAAAATAAATAAAACACATATCTGGACGTAAAATGTTTTGTTCTTTCAGAATCTGCAGTCAAAAATTCATTTTTCGCAAAATAAACATATTTGTCCTTGAAGTGACCTTGATTTTATACCAATGTGCTGAAACAGACTTTGGATTCGAATTCAGCGACCCTCAAAACCATGAAAGCTCTAGTTATTTCTTCTTTAACGACTTCATACGAAATTTGGACTTCAAATGCTCTTAAACCTGACGTGTAAAACGGACTCCGGATTCGGATTCAGGGTATCGAAATACATAAGAATATACGTTTGGAAAATACCACGTCTTTTTGTTGTTGCGTGGCTTTGTTATTATTCAATCTGATGTGCCAATGGAATTCAAACGCATTCAATTTCCAATTAGATTGGCTTTCGCAATGACGTCTGTTTGTGGCTTTGACGGCGTGTTTTTAACACGGACATTAATATCTGGCACGTTCCCGCGTGGATAAACAACCCAGTGTGTTCGTGTTGACTAAAGATGGACTATACAGCTGAGCTACTAGCAATTGACAAAGTCCTGAATATTAATTTTCCAACAAAAACCCATTTAACAATGTTTACAGATCTCTATCTGCTCTCCTTGCTATAGGTGATCCATATTCATCGCATCCCATAATAGTGAATATATTTAAAAGAATTTACGAGCTAAATTTAAAGGAACAAAAGGTTACATTTGTATGGATTCCAGGA
Source organism: Gonocerus acuteangulatus (assembly GCA_946811695.1). Lineage (NCBI taxonomy): Eukaryota > Metazoa > Arthropoda > Insecta > Hemiptera > Coreidae > Gonocerus > Gonocerus acuteangulatus. Next base: position 4,643,997 of record OX328126.1, read on the forward strand.
CATTGCGGAATAAATAAAAATGAACAAGTTGACACCTTGGCAAGGAAAGCAATTAGAGAAGGTATGCCTTTCTATAAAGTTCCAAAATTTGATTTAATGGCCCACTCGAAAGACTTGATTTGGAATACATGGCAAACTGTTTGGCAGCAAGTAAGGGAAAACAAACTCAGAGAAATAAAGAGATGTGTTAAATCTTGGAAGACATCAACAAATGGCACAAGAAGAAAGGAAGTGGTGTTAACCCGTATGAGAATTGGCCATACAAACCTCACCCATTCCTTTCTCATGTCAAAGGAGTCTCCGCCAATTTGCAGCTCATGCAATGTGCTACTCACTGTTAAACACATTCTGACGAATTGCCGTGTTAACCCGTATGAGAATTGGCCATACAAACCTCACCCATTCCTTCCTCATGTCAAAGGAGTCTCCGCCAATTTGCAGCTCATGCAATGTGCTACTCACTGTTAAACACATTCTGACGAATTGCCGTGCTTATGAGCAACTAAAAGAACAACACCAACTACCTGACTCCTTAGATGAAATTCTAGGCGATCATACTGATCAAGTAGAGTGGCTTTTCGACTTTTTAAATGCCTCGAAGTTAATTGACAAAATTTAATTCAACCTTATATCGAAATTCAATACAACAAAATTTAGTTACACCTTAAATTAAAAATACCTCCGTTAGCATGGGTAAATGACACTGATATGCATATGTACGTATATGGATGTATGTGTGTATATGAGTGTGTGTGTATGTATCTATGTATATGTATAATCACTAAACAATAATTATCAATCAAAGGAATGGCGTTAATGACCTTAAAGGGTTGACATGCCATTAAAAAGCCAAAATAAAAAAAATGATGGACTAACCAAAAATATCACACACTCCATTGCACTAAAAGATTGATATTTTTATTTTTATTGTATTAATTAGTGATAGGATATAATTTTAAATATATTAGTTAATATTATAATTTATATAAATTAAAAAACTGGATTTTTTGATATTTTTATAGCCGTCATCTTTCCCAGCGCTATATCATCTTTCAGTCATAGACCACATACCCTCACACTTACAATAAGTTAGTTATTTTTTAATTTATATATATATATATATATATATATATATATATATATATATATATATACAGTAGACTCTCTCTCTTATGCGGCATTCTCTTATCCGGCGGTCTCCGAGAGGAATGAGTGACGAATCTCAGAACTTCTAGCCGGAGCTAGACCTGCTAGAGGGTTCCTAGAAAACTTTCCCTTCCTAGCTAGCCAAACATTTGTTTCGTGGTATTTCATTGAATGAAAGTCAAAGAAGGCAAGTTTTAAATGTAATTTTAATAATAAGTACCTTTTTAAATATGCAATATTAAAACTGGTACACGTTAATTAATCCTCAAATAATAAGGTCTTTCAAATACATAAGTGACTGCTCTAACTAAATTCTCTAATCCGACTATACCCTGGACCCAACGACGCCGGATTAGGGAGAGTCTACTGTATATATATATATATATATATATATATATATATATATATATATATATATAGTAGGTATATTAGTACTGGTACTTACAGGACAGCCACCACATATGAGATCCCATCTGTAATGTATTTCAGTGCTCAAAGTCTAAGATCCTAGTCACTGTACCACCAGGAAGGTGTACCGTCGAAGCGTTAGCATATTTCCCGTTGAACATTTACTGTAAGAGAAATCAATAAAATATCAATTCCCCCATTGAATGCCTCGCACCAATCCCCATAAATCCCGTTCGGACTATATCGGAGAGGAAGGCCAGGAAATAAATTCTAAGCTAAAGGAACGCGTAGACGGAGAAATCTCCAGAGGTTTTTAAGTGCGGTGGTCGCTTAAACTATTTTAGGTGTTGCTATATATAGCTGCTATATTTTATTCTTTAGGTTCTTCCATTCCTAGTGGACTCTCCACCATTGCCTCGCTATAACCCTGGGGTCTTCCATTCCTAGTGGTCTCTCCACCAATGCCTCGCTATAACCCTGGGGTCTCCCGGAAATATGTAGTTATGTGTAAGATTTCATTTGACTAAAGATCAGTCTATCGTATCCCTAAATTATAGTCATTTTAATTTAGGTTTTTTAAGTGCCACTTATATATATATATATATATATATATATATATGTGTGTGTGAGCATGTATAAATATCTACTATATATTTGTCAAATACCACTCACTGACCTGTCATCGCCCAGCCCAAACCAATTGACAGAAAAATTTGAAATTTTCCATGGACACTCCCTTTAGGATGAAACACTCGCCAACAAAGATTTTTTATTTAATATTTAAATTTTTAAGTATTTTTAGAGAGGTTAAAGTTTGTTGTTGGTTTTAAATAGAGCAGGCAAGCCTAGGAAGCATACATCCCTAGGACGTTAACAGGTCAGCTGTTACCGAACTGTATCTAATTCATAATACTATTTTTATTTCCGGTTCATTTCCACTATGATGGCAGACCTTGAATTACTAGAAATAAACTGTGATTTTGTCCCTCATAGAGTTTACGCTATACCTGGTGATGGTCTATCCCAGGTAATAATATCCCGAACCCTTCCACAGCCTCCTCACCCATCAGCATCCCCAATCAGAACACTTCTTGGTAATGCTCGCAAATATAATAGGTGTTTTTAAATAACATCTTGGAAACATAAATTTTAACGTACATTTATTATTGACAAGGAATTTTAACCTGTACTGGTTAAAATGCTGTTACTGCTAACCTATAGATAACGGGTTATCTCTAGGCTATCTGTTTCTTGACACTGGTCCGGAGCGCCCCAATGTCAAGAAACATTATACTTTGATTACTTATCAATTGATGAATAACTTATAGTATGACGGGAACCGTTCAGAGCAAGATACTGTGAAGGTACCTGATTCTTCAATATACGATTCATTAGGGAGATAGTGTGGTCAGTAAACTGCTGCGGCAGCCCGATTTTTCCCTTTGCAGTTAGCCATTATTTTATTATTTTAAGGTGCTTCGACTACCTAGGTCATTATCATCTGCTAAATTAATGATCGAGGCCTAGGACCTCGAATCTGACCCTTTGGCACTAGAAGAGAAATTCATTATTTTGCCCGGGTTCTGGGGATCTCAGTTCCTCCAGCATATCAGTCGAAAGCTTACCACCTAGCTAACCTCGCCCCTTATTTATATTTATTTAAATTTTAACGTCCATTATTATAAACTATGAATTTTAGGACGGGATATCTATAAGTTACCTCCCTTCTCTAGCCAGGATAGGGCTGATGCCTTTTCTTTTTTCTAAAGAAAAGCCACCACCCATGGAAACTCACGCCTTAATACTCACGGCCGCCGGACCTCCTCTCGCTCCTTTTTGCGATTATTGTATTGATAAAACAGTAACCAAAGAGATCGTTTTTTTTATACTAAATTTTTGTGACCAAAACGGGTAATGGATGCTAAACTTGTCAGCATAAATCAGCCCCTCGAAGGACTATTCTATAGGAAGATCTCTCTTGAATGAGCGAGAGGTCCGGCCTGAAGGAAGGGCTTTACAAGGATGAAAAGCGAGGAAGATAAAAGATAGAGAATAAAGCAGAGAGACGAGGAAGCCTGCACAAAAGGTGTCGATAAATCGCAGAGAATTGGAGAAGAAAGAGCACATCTCTTGGGATATCTTCTAAGAGAACACTTCTAACCTTCACTCTCAAGAGATTGTCTCATTCTCTTTAGAAGATGCCGACAATTTACAAGCTTAATCACTCTCTCTCTATTGTCTTCTAACATTATCTCGCTTATTTTACAAGTAAAGGCATATTTTATATATATGTATATATATATATATATATATATATATATATATATATATATATATATATATATATATATTTATTTATTTATTTATTAGCTGAATACCCGTGCATTGTCAATGCAGATAAGTATTTATTTTATTACGTTAAATAATGTATCATCAAAATTAACGGTACTATATAATTTTGTGCAGTTTATTATAGCACGATTTCTGCCATAATATATGTTTTTTTTTTTTTTTTTTTTTTTTTTTTATTTTACGGCGCATCTACTTCTAGGTCATTAGCGCCGCATAATATATGTTATTCATCAATTGATAAGGAATCAAAGTATAATGTTTCTGGACATTGGGGCGCTCTGGACCAGTGTCAATAAACAGATAACCTAGAGATAACCCGTTATCTATAGACGAGCAGTTTAACCAGTACAGGCTAAAATTTGTTGTCAATAATAAAAGCACGTTAAAATGTATGTTTCCAAGATGGCATTAAGAAACACCCATTATATTTGTGAGCATTATCAAGAAGTGTTCTGACTGGGGATGCTGATGGGTGAGGAGGCTGTGCAAGGGTTCGGGATATTATTACCTCGGATGGACCATCACCAGGTATAGCGTAAACTCTATGAGGGGATGCTGATGGGTGAGGAGGCTGTGCAAGGGTTCGGGATATTATTACCTCGGATGGACCATCACCAGGTATAGCGTAAACTCTATGAGGGACAAAATCACAGTTTATTTCTCATAGTAATTCAAGGTCTGCCATCATAGTTGAAATTAACCGTAATCAAAAATAATATTATAAAATAGATACTGTACAGTATATATATATATATATATATATATATATATATATATATATATATACATACTCAAATTTATATATTTCTCTGAAACGGGAGGAAGGTAACTCGGTCAGACTTTATATAGCTATCCAACCAAATAATTTCCCCTAATATTCTACACTTAACATAATGAATGTTTAGAGACAGAAACTCAAAATCAACAAACAAACCCCAACCATAAGTCTAAATCAACAAACAAACCCCAACCATAAGTCTAAATCAACAAACAAACCCCAACCATAAGTCTAAATCAACAAACAAACCCCAACCATAAGTCTAAATCAACAAACAAACCCCAACCATAAGTCTAAATCAACAAACAAACCCCAACCATAAGTCTAAATCAACAAACAAACCCCAACCATAAGTCTAAATCAACAAACAAACCCCAACCATAAGTCTAAATCAACAAACAAACCCCAACCATAAGTCTAAATCAACAAACAAACCCCAACCATAAGTCTAAATCAACAAACAAACCCCAACCATAAGTCTAAATCAACAAACAAACCCCAACCATAAGTCTAAATCAACATACCGCCTTTGTTACATTGAATTGATTTAATACCTCTACCTTAAGTACCTTTTTTTTTATACGGCGCATCTACATCTTGGCCATTAGCGCCGGGCTATCTATAGGTTGCCACCCTTTTATAATGCCAACAGCACGTGGTCGGTCACCCATTCAGGTACTGACGACGCCCGACGTTGCTTAACTTCGGTGATCTACGGGAACCGGTGTATTCAACGTGGCTATGGCCGTTGGCAGCTAGGTAATTATAGCCAAACTTATATAGAAGATATGTTTATAGTTAAGTAATTCCATGATGTTGGTATACGCCTAGTTGTATAATACAATAAATGTCCCGAACCTATACAACATCCAGGAGAGTTAATACAACACACCACAAGACTTGGGTTCCAAGTTGTATTCCATTAGAGTTAGTTCCTTGTTCGACAACTACAAACTCCCTCGTTATAGAAACTTTCATCATCAGACTCTGCATCATCAGAGTACAATGAAACATAATTAGTTGCTCAATAATCAATTACTCAACAATATCATCAAGAATAATCCCCGTTATCCGCATCGTATAGCCTTGGCATACATAGGTGTAGTTCGGCCCAAGTATAGCCTTGGCATACATAGGTGTGGTTCGGCCCAAGTATAGCCTCGGCATACATAGGTGTAGTTCGGCCCAAGTATAGCCTCGGCATACATAGGTGTAGTTCGGCCCAAGTATAGCTTTGGCATACATAGGTGTAGTTCGGCCCAAGTATAGCCTCGGCATACATAGGTGTAGTTCGGCCCAAGTATAGCCTCGGCATACATAGGTGTAGTTCGGCCCAAGTATAGCCTCGGCATACATAGGTGTAGTTCGGCCCAAGTATAGCCTCGGCATACATAGGTGTAGTTCGGCCCAAGTATAGCCTCGGCATACATAGGTGTAGTTCGGCCCAAGTATAGCCTCGGCATACATAGGTGTAGTTCGGCCCAAGTATAGCCTTGGCATACATAGGTGTAGTTCGGCCCAAGTATAGCCTCGGCATACATAGGTGTAGTTCGGCCTAAGTATAGCCTTGGCTTACATAGGTGTAGTTCGGCCCAAGTATAGCCTCGGCATACATAGGTGTAGTTCGGCCCAAGTATAGCCTCGGCATACATAGGTGTAGTTCGGCCCAAGTATAGCCTCGGAATACATAGGTCTAGTTCGGCCCAAGTATAGCCTCGGCATACATAGGTGTAGTTCGGCCCAAGTATAGCCTCGGCATACATAGGTGTAGTTCGGCCCAAGTATAGCCTCGGCATACATAGGTGTAGTTCGGCCCAAGTATAGCCTCGGCATACATAGGTGTAGTTCGGCCCAAGTATAGCCTTGGCATACATAGGTGTAGTTCGGCCCAAGTATAGCCTCGGCATACATAGGTGTAGTTCGGCCCAAGTATAGCCTTGGCTTACATAGGTGTAGTTCGGCCCAAGTATAGCCTCGGCATACATAGGTGTAGTTCGGCCCAAGTATAGCCTCGGCATACATAGGTGTAGTTCGGCCCAAGTATAGCCTTTATTTTATAACAAAAAAACCTTTATTTTATGAGTTAAAAAATTACAGTTACAAAACTTTTATTTTAAAGTTTTAAGAGTAAAAGTTATTTAGGAATTTCTAAAATTAGGTACATGAAAATAAAGTAAAAGCAATACTTTTATTTTTTTCAATGTGAAATAAAAGTTTTCAGTATTTTAATCAAGAATATATGTTCTTATATATGTATATATATGAGACAGAACTATGACTTACCGGACAACATTTAAAAGTAAGTTCATTGTTTAAAAGTACTTAAAATACAGAAATTTATTTGACCGAATATGACGACAATATAATATTGATTAATTCTTCATTGTAACTATCTGAAATTGAGTAACATATACTATTAAGATTTATACAATCATATACTATACTCGAAATCACTGACTACATGTAAAACTAAATATTAACATAAACAGCGCATATAAATATTAACATTTTTTTTTTTTTACGGCGCATGGACAAATCGTGGCCATTAGTGCCGACATCCAGGGTGCAGCCAGGAAAATTCCTGCCGCCGGTGGGGATCGAACCCACCATCTCCCGCTTATGAATCTAGCGCACTCGCCACTAGACCACGGGAGACCCCGCTAATCTGTAAGTAGCAAAATAACTGTTTAAAATCAAGACAGATATTTCAGAGTAACTGGATGTGGTCTTCGCAAAAATACCCCAAATCTCTAGATGAATTTTTGTCTTAGTTCTTCGTTCCTATGCTCCTGAGTTTCACCATTTTAACCCTTTGATGCATGATTTTTTCTTTTCTTATAAAAAAAATCTGGGCGGTAGAAATAGGCCTCAGGATAACGGGAAAAATACGGAAAAAAAATAATCGAGTTTTTATTTCGAGAAATTTATGAAAAACTGAAAGATGCCTGTAGGCATCATTGTGCATATGGGGAGGAATGGTTTTGTGAATGAACATGTATAAGCATTTACATTTATTGAAACATATAAAGAATTTATGAGTTAAAGTTAAAAAGAACTCTCTTCTCTTTTCATCAAAATCACAAATGGTAATCCTTGAAACATGATTTGCCTTTAGTTAAACACAAATAAAGTTCAGATTTATCAGAGTAACCACAAGTTTGGTTCTTGGAGTTTTCCATCCTGCATCTCATCTTCTGAGATTCATCAGGCAGTAGATCCTCAATCAAATCATTCAAATCTGAGAAGGGACATTAAAATCATCGCCATTTACCTCTAAAACATTGGCTGAAAATACGCCGAGGTTCAGAAAGAACATTGTCATCGACATCTTCATCATCCTCACTATCATCTGGTGCTGTGATTATATGGAAAATCTGTTTCTCTTCTCGTCATTATCGATCAGATAATGGGATCCATGGCTCAGACCTCAGTACCAGATGCATGATGGTGCCCACAGGAAACAAATGAACAACCACAAAAATTGACACAAAAAAATAAAACTTCAATAAAACAAACTTTCACTTCGTAAAATACACCACTAGTACTAAGGTAACTAGTACTAAGGTAACTAGTACTAAGGTAACTAGTACTAAGGTAACTAGTTCTAAGGTAACCAGTACTAAGGTAACTAGTACTAAGGTAACTAGTACTAAGGTAACTAGTACTAAGGTAACTAGTACTAAGGTAACTAGTACTAAGGTAACTAGTACTAAGGTAACTAGTACTAAGGTAACTAGTACTAAGGTAACTAGTACTAAGGTAACTAGTACTAAGGTAACTAGTACTAAGGTAACCAGTACTAAGGTAACCAGTACTAAGGTAACTAGTACTAAGGTAACTAGTACTAAGGTAACCAGTACTAAGGTAACTAGTACTAAGGTAACTAGTACTAAGGTAACTAGTACTAAGGTAACTAGAACCCCTTGCTTTTGTTATTGTTTTTTATTTTCTTAAAAATAACGTTTTAATTGTGTTATCGCCTTTTAGGTGTTAAACCATAAATACATAATCAAGAATATTAAATTTGAAAAAGATACAAATAAGTGAAATATTTTTTGTTAAAAATTTAGTTTTGTTTATTTATTGAAATATATTTGTGGATAAAAAACAAAAAATAAACATTAATAGCATTAATTTATTCCTTTAAACGTTTTCCTATTAAGTATTTTAATAACAATTACTTTAAAAATTTTATTTTTTAAATTGAAAAATAACAGATAAAAAAAACTGTTTTAAGAATATTTAAACCCAAGGCTGGTGCTAATGACCACCCACAGTAGTAGATGCACCAAAATAAAAAAAAAAAAAAAAAAAAAAAAAAAAATTTAAACCCAAGGAGTTATTTTATAGCTTTTACTTTTTCGAAATTAAATTAGAAGTAAAAGTAAATAAAATAAACAATTTTTTAAAATAAAATTTAACAATTATTTTCGACCCCTGGTTTATCCTGATATGTACATCCTAATTCTATATTTTTTAACAAAATAACCATAATACTAAAAAGTCCAAACACAAAAACCATTTATTTGGTGACCAGGAGAACCTTTCACCGGGATACTGTTTACTGACAATTACCGTGAAGAGCTATTGCGTTAATAATTATTTTCAAAATTAATATAACAAAAAAAAAAATGATTGAAACCACTTCGTTGGTATTCTAAAACACCTGAAAATAACCAGACGTTTAGTACTGGATATTCAAACTCACCGAACTTGCTAAGGTATAATCATTAAATATTAATAATTAAAATTATTTTATTTACCCATTGAGCACTGCTCCCGCACTGGTGCGGGCGGACAAAGACCTTCTGCCTACGCTACTCCCGCACTAGTGCGGGCTGACGAAGACGCTCTCCCGTCACTACTGCTGTACTGCTTCGGGCTGACAATGGACGCTCTGCCAACACTACTCCCGCACTGGTGAGGGCAGACAAAATTCTCTCCCGTCACTGCTGCTGTACTGGTTCGGGCTGACAATGGACGCTCTGCCTACGCTACTCCCGCACTAGTGCGGGCTGAAAAAATGCTCTCCCGTCACTGCTGCTATACCGGTTCGGGCTGACTATGGACGCTCTGCCTACGCTACTCCCGCACTAGTGCGGGCTGACAAAATGCTCTCCCGTCACTGCTGCTGTACTGGTTCGGGCTGACAATGGACGCTCTGCCTACGCTACTCCCGCACTAGTGCGGGCTGACATAATGCTCTCCCGTCACTGCTGCTGTACTGGTTCGGGCTGACAATGGACGCTCCGCCTACGGTACTCCCGCACTAGTGCGGGCTGACAAAATGCTCTCCCGTCACTGCTGCGGTACTGGTTTGGGCTGACAATGGACGCTCTGCCTACGCTACTCCCGCACTAGTGCGGGCTGACAAAATGCTCTCCCGTCACTGCTGCTGTACTGGTTCGGGCTGACAATGGACGCTCTGCCTACGCTACTCCCGCACTAGTGCGGGCTGACATAATGCTCTCCCGTCACTGCTGCTGTACTTGTTCGGGCTGACAATGGACGCTCTGCCTACAATACTCCCGCACTGGTTCGGGCTGACAATGGACGCTCTGCCTACGATACTCCCGCACTAGTGCGGGCTGACATAATGCTCTCCCGTCACTGCTGCTCTACTTGTTCGGGCTGACAATGGACGCTCTGCCTACGATACTCCCGCACTGGTTCGGGCTGACAATGGACGCTCTGCCTAAGCTACTCCCGCACTAGTGCGGCATGACATAATGCTCTCCCGTCACTGCTGCTCTACTTGTTCGGGCTGACAATGGACGCTCTGCCTACGATACTCCCGCACTGGTTCGGGCTGACAATGGACGCTCTGCCTACGCTACTCCCGCACTAGTGCGGGCTGACATAATGCTCTCCCGTCACTGCTGCTGTACTTGTTCGGGCTGACAATGGACGCTCTGCCTACAATACTCCCGCACTGGTTCGGGCTGACAATGGACGCTCTGCCTACGATACTCCCGCACTAGTGCGGGCTGACATAATGCTCTCCCGTCACTGCTGCTCTACTTGTTCGGGCTGACAATGGACGCTCTGCCTACGATACTCCCGCACTGGTTCGGGCTGACAATGGACGCTCTGCCTAAGCTACTCCCGCACTAGTGCGGCATGACATAATGCTCTCCCGTCACTGCTGCTCTACTTGTTCGGGCTGACAATGGACGCTCTGCCTACGATACTCCCGCACTGGTTCGGGCTGACAATGGACGCTCTGCCTACGCTACTCCCGCACTAGTGCGGGCTGACATAATGCTCTCCCGTCACTGCTGCTGTACTTGTTCGGGCTGACAATGGACGCTCTGCCTACGATACTCCCGCACTGGTTCGGGCTGACAATGGACGCTCTGCCTACGCTACTCCCGCACTAGTGCGGGCTGACATAATGCTCTCCCGTCACTGCTGCTGTACTTGTTCGGGCTGACAATGGACGCTCTGCCTACGATACTCCCGCACTGGTTCGGGCTGACAATGGACGCTCTGCCTACGCTACTCCCGCACTGCTTCGCGCTGACAATGGACGCTCTGCCTACGCTACTCCCGCACTGCTTCGGGCTGACAATGGACGCTCTGCCTACGCTACTCCCGCACTGCTTCGGGCTGACAATGGACGCTCTGCCTACGCTACTCCCGCACTGCTTCGGGCTGACAATGGACGCTCTGCCTACGCTACTCCCGCACTAGTGCGGGCTGACAATGGACGCTCTGCCTACGCTACTCCCGCACTAGTGAGGGCTGAAAAAAAGTCAATGTTTTCTTATAAAACTGAAATGTCATAGTGTTTCCAACAAGGAGCGTTAAGGCAGAGGAAGGAGTAATTTCCGCTTAGGACTTTGCTTTTCTGGCTTAACCCTTTCCTCTCTTTAAGATTTTATTTTATATTTTTCACGAAAGATCATGTTACTATAGTGGAATTTAACGTTTATATTATATTTATCTCTACAAAAGAGCTTTAATTAATTCACTGAAGTAGACCCTTTTCATTAGTGTAAGATTTTTCCCGGAGACCTAAAGTAAAGAAAGCATGTAATTCGAATCACAAACTGACATAAAGGACGTTAAAAAATAAAATATAGAGTCCTAGAAAAAAGGATAAGAGGAAATCCCAATTTATTTATCCAAGAATAATAATAAAAAGAAAATAAGGAGAGGAGATGACGAAGGATCAAAGGATGTGGGAAGTGGTTGGGAAGGACCAAATGGAATTCAGGATGAAAAACCGGATCCGGAGCTGTTTCCAGGACCCTTTAATTATGCCGTCCTTTTTCCACAGGACATGTTTTCTCCAGGATTAGCCAGGACAATGCGTCCTCTGAATATATCATTCCAAACCCTTTCCACCTTCCTTAGATGGACTATGGAGGGATCCTGTTCAAGTAATGGAATTAAAAAGTCCCTCAGGCATGGAAAACTTTGTCGAGGAATCCTTCCAGAACGATAATTAAAAAGCTGAACATTCCACAAATTAGCAAGGGCAATCTATATAATTAATACTTATATATTTAATTAAAGTTCTGAACATTCCTTGAATAACTTAGTAACGGCAACCTTCATATATCATTGGAGAACATTTGTTTCGACGTATTTTCTGTTTGTACAGGTTGTCACAAAAATAATGTTCATCCGTTGGCCAGATGATTCTCCAATGTGAGATCGGAAAAAATAACCCCCATATTTTAACCCCCTGTTAATAAAATATTTTATTCTAACCCTTCCTTAACTCCAAACGTAACAAAAATTTCAACATATTAGTTTTAATGAAAGTAGAACATGCAGAAAATGTTTCAACTGAATCCCATGATTTTAAGTACCCAAACCAAAACCGGTATTCAAAAACCATTTTTCCAATTTTCTCGAAAACGGTTAAAGCTATCGCCTTGAAAATGGTTTCATTCGTTTGCGTAGCCCAAGAAGCCTATAAAACGAGCTTACAAGCTTATGAACCCAAAAACGTAAGCATTTTTTTTCACGAATTTCGCCCCAAACGCCATCTTCCAGTGGACGGATTTTGCTGGTTAATGAACTTGACCTTTCAAATTGGACAACGGATTTTTGTACCAAATTCCATCAAAATCGGACCATTAGGGACACCAGAAATCCGCAAAGAGACAAATATATATATATATATATATATATATATATATATATATATATATATATATATATATACTAGCTGAATACCCGTGCTTCGTCACGGCAGATAAGTAGTTATTTTATTGCGTTAAATAATGTTTCATTAAAATTACGTTACTATACAATTTTGAGCAGTTTATTACAGCACGGTTCCCGTCATACTACATTTTATTCAATGGGCGTTAAAATTTAAAAGTTTATGTTTCCAATAAGTCATATGGTACCACACAATATATTTACGAGTATTACCAAGGTTATAGGCGAGGAGGCTGTGCAAGGGTTCCGGATATTATTACCTCGCCTGGAAAACCTAAGGATATGCCATACATCACGGTTTGACCGGGACTGTCCCGGTATTTTGCAATTGTTTCGGTGTCCCGCCCGGTTTTATCAATGTCCCGGAAAAGGCTGTAAGATGCAAAAAGTAATGAATTCATGTTTATAAGAATCTTTTATAAATCGGTTACTTTTCTACAATCAACATTGTTACTACTGCTAACAGTGTCAAAGAAATGAGAAGTAATCTAACTGTAAAACGCTGGAACTACCTGCACAGCGCTGCCAGACACTACTATTTGGCTGAGAGATTTTTTTAAGAAAATCAAGTAACTAACTAACAGTTTAGGATTCCCCCTTCCCGTTAGTTGCTAGGCTTAAAACTCACCAACCATTTTGCTTATAATTTGTACTATTTTTATCCCCCCCCCCTGGTATGCCCATCCCATATTAATGTGTCTCGGTTTAACTCTCCAAAAATATGGCAAGCCTATCTGACGGGGGCAGGCAGAAAAGAAACGCAATTAAAACTCTATGAGGGACAGTTTTTTTTCCAGTAATTCAAGGTCTGCCATCATAGTTGAAATTAACCTCAATTATAAATAAAACTATGAGATAGATAATGTAATGTAACAGCTGTTCTTTATCGTCCTAGCAACGCAGTCTGCCTAGGCTTGCCTTCTCTAACCAACTCAAACTTTAAACCCCCCTAAAATGCTTAAAAATACGAATATCAAAAAATCCTTTCTTAGCGAGCGCCTACGTTATATAGGGAGTGTCCATGCAAAATTTCAAAATTTTCTGTCGAGCGGTTTGGGCTGGGCGTTGATAGATGAGTGAGTGAGTGAGTGAGTGAGTGAGTGAGTGAGTGGTATTTGACAAATATATAGTAGATATATATATTTATATATATATATATATATATATATATATATATATATATATATATATATATATATATAAATTCGAACCACCGTTTTTTTCGGTCTCTAGGGGTTCTGAAACGTAATGTTTTAGTCGGCACTTCCGGATTGTTTCATGAGATCAACCTTATAAGCGGGGTTCCTCCCTATGGGGGAGGGAGGAGCCGCGCTAAAAATAATAAAAATTTAAAATCTTGCAGCAACCCTCCTCTGGATATGGATTGACCCATATACAAGGTCCTGAAACATGCAGCTTTGAACTTTGAACCATCTTGCAGGAACCTCCTCTGAATATGGATTGACCCATATAAGAGGTCCTGAAACATGCAGCTTTGAACTTTGAACCATCTTGCAGCAACCCTCCTCTGGATATGGATTGACCCAAATACAAGGTCCTGAAACATGCAGCTTTGAACTTTGAACCATCTTGCAGGAACCTCCTCTGGATATGGATTGACCCATATACAAGGTCCTGAAACATGCAGCTTTGAACTTTGAACCATCTTGCAGCAACCCTCCTCTGGATATGGATTGACCCATATACAAGGTCCTGAAACATGCAGCTTTGAACTTTGAACCATCTTGCAGGAACCTCCTCTGGATATGGATTGACCCATATACAAGGTCCTGAAACATGCAGCTTTGAACTTTGAACCATCTTGCAGGAACCTCCTCGGGATATGGATTGACCCATATAAGAGGTCCTGAAACATGCAGCTTTGAACTTTGAACCATCTTGCAGGAACCTCCTCAGGATATGGATTGACCCATATAAAAGGTCCTGAAACATGCAGCTTTGAACTTCGAACCACCTTGAAACTAGAGAAGTTGGTTTGTTTGACACCGCTCCAGGAGGAGGAGGGAGTGTTTGTTTTGTACTCGCTGTACCATCGGAAACCAATCATGTGGGGTATCAAATGAATCGTCTCCGTGAAATGTACCAAACAATTTAGGGAAAATCCGAAAATACAGAAATGTTGATTTAGGGGCCTTTAGTATACACACAAAAAATTCCCTTTCTATATTCCTTGATATCTCCTGTCCTAATTGTTATTATGAAATGATATCGTAAACAAAGACTATTGTTGGAATACCCAAGTTATTGATTAAAATACAGTTTGAGCGTATTGATTGGGGGTATTCCTGTATTACCTGGGGCCTTTTGCTTAGTTAGGATCCCTCTCAAGGAACTTAATTCTGTTATACCAGTTGATGTCTGCATAGAGATAATTTCTTTAGATATTATACTAACGCTTACATATTCGATTTGATATTATTTAAAAAAAAAATAATAACGAAATTTAAAAATTAAAAAAAAGTTCTTAAGCCTGCCGTTGGCCGGTATAATTGCCAAATTAAAAAAAAATGTAAGCAAAACGTTTAAAAGAATGAAATAACTAAAGTGAATTTGAAAAGATTGAGCAGAGATGAGCAGTGTAAACTCAGCTATTTTATTACCGTCCTGTGGAACCAGGAGAGCGAAACGGACTCCGCTCCAGGGA
This sequence comes from Gonocerus acuteangulatus, assembly GCA_946811695.1. NCBI lineage: Eukaryota > Metazoa > Arthropoda > Insecta > Hemiptera > Coreidae > Gonocerus > Gonocerus acuteangulatus. The sequence continues at coordinate 4,659,524 of OX328126.1, forward strand.
CATGTAAGATGTTGGAGGTAACCGTCACGTAATGGGTAAAAATATAAAAACAGAGCTGACATAGAAATATCCAAAAAAACATTACATTTTTTATTTATTGTGATCTCACTAATTAAAATTTATTTCCTAAAGAATCCACTATTTTAGTAATTTTATCCAGAAGTTAATTCAAGGAACAAAAATTGAAAATAAACAAAACTTGTGAAACCAATTTAGCCCTAAGGAGCTTTTAATATTCCATTATAATTTTAATTTCCCGAAAGAAGCCTTTAATTTAAATTCCTCATTGTTTACTTTATGGAATTGAAATTAAAATAAACAAGAATATTTCCATTTTCTAAGAGAATGGATGGAATTTAAAAGCAGAAAATTAGTTGATAAGAATGAAAATGTCAATTTATTTGAAATACATTGTGTTTCGCCTTTAGAATTTAATTTATCTTTAGACATTGTTTCCTATTCTTTACTAAAGACGATATTTTTAATAAGTCATAAATATGAATTTACGCTTAAAATGTTTTACTCAATTACTCATAATTTATTTTTAAAAACACATATTAGATAGATAGATAGATAGATAAAAAGCTGTATTTAAGTTTTAACTTTTTGCAGGGAGGCCACTTAATGTGCTTAAAATAATATAACTTTACATAAAAAATTATAAAATATAATACTAGTTTTATAATAATGAAAATTTATACCTAAATAAAAAGAAAAGAAGAAGAGAGAAAAACAAATATATACATATATATAATAATAATAATAAATAAATAATAATAATAAATAATAATAATAAGTCACACAAATTAAAATTAAAATAATTCAGTTCTGCACATTAAAGAAACAGCCACAAAAGAAATTAATCGAATCTGATAAAAGCACGGATTCTGAGGGCATATAAAACGTAGGCGCAGAGGTTGTTGAGCTTCTCACGGTCTCTTACATCCAGTAATGCAACAAGCATGTCTTAATGGTGTCCTCTGCTTGAAAATAGCTGCAGATGTAGTGGCGTCTAGCTTCCGTGTACATCGGACACCTGAGTAGGAAGTGACCAATATCCTCCTCTTACATCCAGTAATGCAACAAGGCTTTCTTCAGTGGTGTCCTCTGCTTGGAAATAGCTGCAGATGTAGTGGCGTCTAGCTTCCGTGTACATCGGACACCTGAGTAGGAAGTGACCAATATCCTCCTCTTACATCCAGTAATGCAACAAGCCTGTCTTCAGTGGTGTCCTCTGCTTGGAAATAGCTGCAGATGTAGTGGCGTCTAGCTTCCGTGTACATCGGACACCTGAGTAGGAAGTGACCAATATCCTCCTCTTCGTACAGGTTGCATATTGAGCATATCTCGTCACATTTAATCTTCTAAAAGATTCCGTTAATAAATACTCTCAGCTCCAACCTTCCGGCTAGTCTCAGCTGAGACAAGATTCGAGCTTTGTAGAAGGTAGTTCTGAGTTGGAGATATTTATCTACACCCCAAAATGTCTTTAGCCTTCGGTAGATTGGACTGAAGGAGGATCCAGACATCTTCTCTATATCTGCTTGGACGTGTCTATCAAGATATGCTTTGGTAGATTGGACTGAAGGAGGATCCACACATCTTCTCTATATCTGCTTGGACGTGTCTATCAAGATATGCTTTGGTAGATTGGACTGAAGGAGGATCCACACATCTTCTCTATATCTGCTTGGACGTGTCTATCAAGATATGCTTTGGTAGATTGGACTGAAGGAGGATCCACACATCTTCTCTATATCCGCTTGGACGTGCCTTTCAAGATATGCTTTGGTAGATTGGACTGAAGGAGGATCCACACATCTCTATATCCGCTTGGACGAGTCTATCAAGATATGCTTTGGTAGATTGGACTGAAGGAGGATCCACGCATCTTCTCTATATCTGCTTGGGCGTGTCTATCAAGATATGCTTTGATAGATTGGACTGAAGGAGGATCCACACATCTTCTCTATATCCGCTTGGACGTGCCTTTCAAGATATGCTTTGGTAGATTGGACTGAAGGAGGATCCACACATCTCTATATCCGCTTGGACGAGTCTATCAAGATATGCTTTGGTAGATTGGACTGAAGGAGGATCCACGCATCTTCTCTATATCTGCTTGGGCGTGTCTATCAAGATATGCTTTGGTAGATTGGACTGAAGGAGGATCCACACATCTTCTCTATATCCGCTTGGACGTGCCTTTCAAGATATGCTTTGGTAGATTGGACTGAAGGAGGATCCACACATCTCTATATCCGCTTGGACGAGTCTATCAAGATATGCTTTGGTAGATTGGACTGAAGGAGGATCCACACATCTCTATATCCGCTTGGACGAGTCTATCAAGATATGCTTTGGTAGATTGGACTGAAGGAGGATCCACACATCTTCTCTATATCTGCTTGGACGTGTCTATCAAGATATGCTTTGGTAGATTGGACTGAAGGAGGATCCACACATCTTCTCTATATCCGCTTGGACGTGCCTTTCAAGATATGCTTTGGTAGATTGGACTGAAGGAGGATCCACACATCTCTATATCCGCTTGGACGAGTCTATCAAGATATGCTTTGGTAGATTGGACTGAAGGAGGATCCACGCATCTTCTCTATATCTGCTTGGGCGTGTCTATCAAGATATGCTTTGATAGATTGGACTGAAGGAGGATCCACACATCTTCTCTATATCCGCTTGGACGTGCCTTTCAAGATATGCTTTGGTAGATTGGACTGAAGGAGGATCCACACATCTCTATATCCGCTTGGACGTGCCTTTCAAGATATGCTTTCGTCGATTGGACTGAAGGAGGAACCACACATCTTCTCTATATCTGCTTGGGCGTGTCTATCAAGATATGCTTTGGTAGATTGGACTGAAGGAGGATCCACACATCTCTATATCCGCTTGGACGTGTCTATCAAGATATGCTTTGATAGATTGGACTGAAGGAGGATCCACACATCTTCTCTATATCTGCTTGGACGTGTCTATCAAGATATGCTTTGACCAGATATCCTTCTTCTTCTCTCAGAGCTGCGCTGTCCAGTCTCAGGAATAATTCCTCTTCTCCTACAAGCTGGAACTGCCCTCGTGCCTGACTCACCCAGTTATATTGGCTTGAATTATGGGATGAGCTGTCAAGTTGTAATAGCCTATCATAGCACTTTTTTGGTATCCTATTGCTCGGCATTTCTAGAAGTTTGATAAGCCATTTCAGCATTAGCCCAAAAACTTTAGCTTTCAGCGTTTCTTGTCCACATTCCAATCTTAACAAGTAGCCTGGAGTGTTTTCTAAGAGAATGGATGGAATTTGAAAGCAAAAAATTAGTAGATAAGAATGAAAATGTCAATTTATTTGAAATACATTGTGTTTTGCCTTTAGAATTTGATTTATCTTTAGACATTGTTTCCTATTGTTTACTAAAGACGATATTTTTCATAAGTTATAAATATGAATTTACGCTTAAAATGTTTTAATCAATTAATAATAATTTATTTTAAAAAAACACATATTAATTAGATCATCATTTCGAACCAACATTCTTTATTTTTTCTCCTTCTTTACATGAAACGTGCCTTTTTTCTTTTTTCTAGATTAATAATGGCAAAATTGGTGAAACGTGCCTTTTTTCTTTTTTCTAGATTAATAATGGCAAAATTGGTGAAACGTGCCTTTTTACTTTTTTCTAGATTAATAATGGCAAAATTGGTGAAACGTGCCTTTTTTCTTTTTTCTAGATTAATAATGGCAAAATTGGTGAAACATTTCATTCGAAGAAAGAGGGAGAAATAAAAAATATTTAATTCAAATGATGATCTAATTAAAATGTTTTTTTAATAGCAATTACTTCAGAATATTCGTGTTCGAAAAAAAAATAATAAGAAAAATGAATTTATTTTGTTGACAACTTTTCAATTTAGGCTGTGTGGAAGGGGAGGAACATGAAAAATTGGATTTTAATGCCGTGTATTTATTAGTAAGGGAGGTTTTATTTATGCTCAACATCTGGGATCGTTGGCGCGTTTACAAAGCGCCTAAATTAATTATTGCAACTTTAATTACAATTAATTATTTCGCATATGTAAAAACGTACATAAACATAAAATACTTCTTTTTATTTTTTTTATTTTGACGTTTTGAATATATGTAAATATTTTCATCTCTTTTCCTTTACTTTGAAATTATGAATTTTTTAATGAAATTTATTTTATTTAGGCATAAATGGTATTTACTTTCCTGATTCATTTATTTTTTCCTTAATTTATTTTTAATTAAATTATTTTAATACTTTAATAAGTCACGAAAAAACCGTATTAACCAATTTTTCTATATATATGAATGTGTGTGTGTGTATATATATATATATATTATTTTTTTTATTATTTTTTTTATTTTTATTTTTATTTATTAGGAGATACAATACATACACATAATTGTTACTATTATTCTAGAATACAATAAGTCAATTAACAATTGGGTATCTCCTTCACCCTCGTTATTTAGGCTTGAAAACAACACAAGCCTAGTTGCTGGAAGACCTAAATCAATAATATGTCCTCATCAGTCTTCAGAGTACCTCATGACGAATATAAGAAGGCACAAAAATAATTAAATAGGTAAATAAAGTAAAATAATATAAAAAAAAAACCTTACAAATCAGTATATCTGATAATATAAAAATATATAATAGTATAAATTAATATAATTATTACAAATATAACCAAATAGATAAAAACCAATAAATAAAATAAAACTAAATAAAATAAATAAAAAAAAAAATTAATAAATAAAAAATAAAAAGAAAGACTAATAATAAGATAATACCACGTTTTGAACCCAAACACTTCACCCGCTAGACCAGAGCACTCGATGGAGATTTAACGTGGTGCAGTCACATCTAACAACCACAGATATACCCACACCCCAAACACTTCACCCGCTAGACCAGAGCACTCGATGGAGATTTAACGTGGTGCAGTCACATATAACAACCACAGACATAGAATTTTGAAGAACATATTGGTAATAAATACCACTATTGTAAATACAATGAATACATGTATTATATGGTTACGCCTTGAAGGTCTTGGTAATAAATACCACTATTGTAAATACAATGAATACATGTATTATATGGTTACGCCTTGAAGGTCTTGGTAATAAATACCACTATTGTAAATACAATGAATACATGTATTATATGGTTACGCCTTGAAGGTCTTGGTAATAAATACCACTATTGTAAATACAATGAATACATGTATTATGTGGTTACGCCTTGAAGGTCTTGGTAATAAATACCATTATTGTAAATACAATGAATACATGTATTATATGGTTACGCCTTGAAGGTCTGGGTAATATTGATTCTATTATATTTTATAAAATTTCTGCTTATACGTGAACTGGGTTATACATTACAATAATTTGAAATTGTATACCAAAAACACTCTCCTGTAGATAAAAAGCGAAAAAAATCCATTTAAATGAAAGGCACCCTGAAAAGTTGCTTAAAATGTTACCTCGTTTTCCTAGGAAAAATCTATAGAAATCTATGGGCGAGAGAAAAATGGTTATTACTGTGGACTAATAACTATTTGTTCAGTAGATTTTCAAAATATCTACAAATATAAGCTTAAGGTCTAACTGAATCCACGGTATTAGGGAGGACGTCTTGTCTTTGGCACTGCTCCTGGATCCTGTTGATGAGTTCCTCCTTCGTCGTCACGGGCTCTGAGTACACTCTGCTCTTCAATGTTCCCAATACATGGAAATCTAGAGGACTCAGATAAGGAGGCAAACGAACTGGTCCATAGTGGCCGATATAACGGTTAGGGAATTCAGTGTTCATCCATTCCGTCACCACTCGTCCATTATCAGCTGGACAACCATCCATTTGAAACTACAGTGAGTAGATATTTGGTAGACGGGCTTGTGTAATAAACGTCATGTAGTTTGGGAAGGATGGGACATCGCCATCATCGTGTGAAATTAAAGAATTTGTTAAGAATGGCTCGTTCATGCTAAAGCCCTTTAATTGGTTTTGACTTAGAAATCAGAAAAAAATTGATTGAAATAGATTTGTTTCTTAAACTACGAGGTACCATTTTGAAGCTTATTAAATAATGCAACTTTTGAAGGGGAGGCAAACCTCTAAGTCTAAAAATAGCTGATTAAGAAAATATTGAATAATTTAATAAAACACTAATATTAAGCATTCTCATCTATATGGCTATTAATATAGCTCTTAATTTACATGGTAATATTTCAATGATTGGTGTTTCTAATTGGAAATTAAATGTAGATTCTAAAAATGTGGTTTTTATTTACGATGCATTGATAAAAAATTCCGAAAACTCAGTTTTTCTGTAGAAAAGCCTGTAGTTTTTAAAAAAGACAAAAGTTTTAGTGGCTCCTCTGCATGTTGAGATAGAACGCTCATTTCTGCGTCCCTGAACTACAAATGAGGTGCAGAATAAACCCCTAAAGTTATGACACCTCAATGTGGGACACCCTATATATATATATATATATTTATATAAAATCTCTCAGTGCATTTAATCTCTTGATATTTTGCGACTAAAAAAAAAAAAGGTTTAACACGGAATATATGTAGATTGATTGGACAGCCTTGTTGTAAAGCGAATAATAAATGCATGGATGTATATTCTGCAATGTATCTATTGACGTCAATATTCATCCATCTGGAAGCAGCTCAATCAGTCCTTTCAATCAGTCCTCTTTGAATATGGCAGTTTTTATTAGTCAATCCACAGCTTCTGGATATTCACAAAGCATTTTCATATTGCAGTATTTATGCTACAGATTGTCAGAAGCCAATATTTATTTTCCTCTTAATTACCATTATTTTATCTGTCAATGTGTATGATTTTCTTTTAGCGCCTTTTGTCTCGCCATGTAAGGGAGGAGGATTATGTTTTTGTCATCGACCAGATAAAGAAATCCGGATGTGTTGAAGAGAATTTTGCGTGCTTTGCGTCGATTACGGTGCTCGGAGGCTGAAGAAATGATGCCTCCCTGCCATGTGGCTCAGAGTGGCAGTTTTTCAGACAGTGGTAGTGGCAGCTAAAGGGGGGAGGGGGCTTAGCCCCCCCCTAGAATGAAAATTCACAATGTTTTTCGATTAAGTTACAAAAATAATTTTAGCATAAATATGCTTTTGCGGTGACTAAACTGGAACAAAAACGTTACGAAAAAGTGTCCGCTGGCGTTCGCGCATGCGCGGTGGCCATGTATGAAAAAGAAGACTATATGTTATACAGTACATTACATAGGTTTGTTGGGTGGACCAAAAGCATATTTATGTTGCTGAATTTGAGCAGAAGGCTCTAAACGAAATAATTTTTTTTAGGCAAATTAATAATAATAAGTTCTTATTAATGTATGTTCTTAGTTTGTGAAATACTTCCTTAATGATTTCCCGATGCCTGGTTATAAAAATTTGATTCTACACCCCCAGGCACGGCCCATACTAAATTAGCCCCCCCCCCAGAAATGTAGTCTAGAGCCGCCTATGGACAGCGGTCGATTCATGCGTCATGATGAAGTGGTGGCCGAGTCGGACGACAAGTCCTCTCTGCTTGGCTTTGATGTCCACGATGATACTTATTCGATGCCTGTAGTATGTTGTCGAAGCCTGAGTACAAAAGGTTGTAAAGGAAGAAATAGAGTCCATATCGTCCGCTTCATAGAGTGAATGCGAGTCCGCTCCTAAGCTTGATCGGAGGAAGTCGGCGAAGTATGCTGGGGTGCTGGAAGTCAGGGAGACTATTGGGAGCATGCTGGGTGTTTCCTAGGATCGGTTGAGAGGTAAGTCCTGTACCATCAGCTGGAGGGGTGTATGGAGTCCTAAGTCGGCTAGGGATCTGAAGGACCTTGGCATACCAATGTATACCCTACAGGGTACGTTCTGTACCATCAGCTGGAGGGGTGTATGGAGTCCTAAGTCGGCTAGGGATCTGAAGGACCTTGGCATACCAATGTATACCCTACAGGGTACGTCCTGTACCATCAGCTGGAGGGGTGTATAGGCAGCGCTTTCACTCAGAAACAATTAACCCTGGATTAGAACGATTTTCGACAATAATTGTACATATCATATTTTTTTTTAAAAACGATAAGTTTTTATTAGCTCTAGGATTCTCTTAATTTTTATTAATCTACTCTTAGTTATAGTTATTTCTTTTATAATATAAAGTTTATTAATTGTATATTTGGAGTTATACGTAATGTAGTAAAATTAATCTCAGAGTATATCTAAGAATTGTATTGGGCGAATCGCCTTGCTTGGGGTTGCTCATAAATAAATAAAAAACAAGGAAGGTACTGAGTACAAGGTAGGCGTGTCTAGTCGTTTTATCCCATAACCCAGTACAAAATAAATATAGAATTTATTCAACCTGTAAATAAATAAATGACATGAAATTTATTAACAATTATATAAATATGTGTGTGTGTGAGAGTGTAATTCCTAACTTCTACTTAGACAATATGTAATTAATTTACTTAAATGTTATATTATACATATTTGATTTTAATTTATTAAATTAGACAACAGATGTATTATCCTTCATATTTAATTAATGGGATTTTAGAGGGGTTCTTGGAGATACCTATCAACTCTGGAATTATGTTTGGTAGAGAATATGCAAGTTTTTAGGGAATTAAAATTATAAATTATCTGCTTTATTTATTGTATGTATCATTATGCGGGAAATGCCACCAGTTTATTAAGGCCAAGAGTGCTTACCTGTAAATGGTTTAGAACTGAGAAATTTACAATATTTAATCTTTTTGTACTAATTCTTCCAACAAGCACAAATGAAAAGTGTATGAGTAACGTCCACATACTCTGACTTTTTTTTTACGGCGCATCAACTATTTGGCTATTAGCGCCGGGCTATCTACAGGTTGCCACCCTTTTCTAATGCTAACAGCACGTGGTCGGTCACCCATTCAGGTACCATACTCTGACTTGTCGAGAATAATGGTAGTTTACAATGGCTGATTATTTATATGTATTTGTACGTGTTGTGACATTTATTATAATGGTCCGATTTATATTTTCAACAGAAATAGTTTACTAACGGATTTTTTTTTTTTTTTTTTTTTTCAAATTGAGGAGGAAAATATCTCTGTGCTTACAGTTTAACGTGGGAAAAAGAAAAAATACTGATTCTGATAACTTATATTTTTACAGCGGATAATGAAGAGCCTGGAAATAAATTTGAATATTTTTATCACCTTTTATAACATTTTAATTGCGTGGTTCCTAAAATAAAAAGCGTGTATTAATGAAGACTTCATTCATTTCTACCTCGCACCTAACAGATTTCAAATATTAATCCAGATAAAGGTTAGAGAGCAAGATTAATGACTGGGAAATATTTATGAAGTTTAAAAGGTCGCTCTGAAAATATTTAAAAGACCTGAGATACATGACCTTCATCCTTCAGGGTTAATAATCCAACAATATCCCTGTTTTAGAAGGATTAGATTGTGGATATATGAAGGAAAACGATTATTATGTCGAAAATCATTTTATTATAAGTAGGTATATGACAACATGGGGCGAGGTTAGCTCAGTGGTAGAGCACTGGACTAATAAGCTAGGGGCGAGGTTAGCTCAGTGGTAGAGCACTGGACTAATAAGCTAGGGGCGAGGTTAGCTCAGTGGTAGAGCACTGGACTAATAAGCTAGGGGCGAGGTTAGCTCAGTGGTAGAGCACTGGACTAATAAGCTAGGGGCGAGGTTAGCTCAGTGGTAGAGCACTGGACTAATAAGCTAGGGGGCGAGGTTAGCTCAGTGGTAGAGCACTGGACTAATAAGCTAGGGGCGAGGTTAGCTCAGTGGTAGAGCACTGGACTAATAAGCTAGGGGCGAGGTTAGCTCAGTGGTAGAGCACTGGACTAATAAGCTAGGGGCGAGGTTAGCTCAGTGGTAGAGCACTGGACTAATAAGCTAGGGGCGAGGTTAGCTCAGTAGTAGAGCACTGGACTAATAAGCTAGGGGCGATGTTAGCTCCGTGGTAGAGCACTGGACTAATAAGCTAGGGGCGATGTTAGCTCCGTGGTAGAGCACTGGACTAATAAGCTAGGGGCGATGTTAGCTCCGTGGTAGAGCACTGGACTAATAAGCTGGAGGCCTGAGTTCAAATCCCGAGCAAGCACTCAAGATTTTTCTTCTAGTGTCTTCGTTCATGGGTTGAATTCGGCCTCCCTGACCGTCCCTAGGCCAACCCAGCCCTTAATTAATTTAATAATGGGTACCTTGGGTGCTAATGAGTCTAGGCAGTAGAAGCGGCCAAGGGGAAAATCAGGCGGCCGGAGCATAGTACTGACCACACTATCTCCCTAGTGTGCCGTACGGTCATGAATCAGATACCTCTATAGTATCTGCCCCTCAGGGCCCTCGTGGCCTGTTACGGAACTTTATTTTGTTGATATGTCAACATAAGCTTCATATATTTTGGTATTTGCTCTGAAATTATATGTGCAGTAAGTTATTTCATCAATTTTCTTTTGGATATATGTGGCGTAGGTATTTACAAGTAGAGCTTCTCTTTTTCAGGGATAGAAACAGTTATTTTTTTATCAAACAATTTAAAATTTAACTGTTAAATAAAACTTTTATTTTATAAGTTAAAAAATAACTTTTATTTAAACGTTTTATGAATAAAAGTTATTTAGGAACCTTTTAAATTAGGTTCGAAAATGAAATTAAAGTAATACTTTTATTTTTTTCGATCTGAAATAAAAGCTTTAAGTATTTTAATCAATAATTTTAGGGTTGAATAAGAAAAATAATTGAAATGTTCTGGTTAAGACCATCGGAGTGTGAGAAAACGGGACAAGAATTTTGCATGTTTTGGGTTTCTTCTATTGAAAACTAGCTGACCCGGCGAACTTCATACCGCCTAACAGTCGATGCATTATTTTTTTTTTTAATACTTATTCTGCTATTGGGGACACCGGACCAGCTAGTAAGATAAAAAAAGTCCGACTCGCAGGAACTGCGTCATCTTAGCGCGATTCCATTTTTTTTTTATTTTTTTTTTTACGGCACATCTACATCTAGGTCATTAGCGCCGACATCCAGGGTGTAGCGAGGAATTTCACCAGCGAGCAGTGGGATGATAAAATTCCTGCCGGAGGTTGGGAATCGAACCCACCATCTCCCGCTTATGAATCCAAGGCGCTAGCCCTTCATATCCCTATTCTCATTTGAAAAGCATAGAATAGAAACAGATAATATTTTCCTCGGCCTTTGTTGAAAGGGTTTTATGGCTATGGTATACCTGGGGTCAGGTCCGCAAGACCCTAGAATCCTCTTCTACCAATACTTCATTTCATACGTTTCAATGAATTGGAAAATATCAAATATTTTCACACATTCCTGTGTTCTTTTACTATAGTAATAATTCTACAGATAAAGTCAATTAAAAAATAAAATAAAAAAACCAACAGCATAAAGGCAATTGAAAATATTCAAAAGACGTCATCGAATCTTTTTCTCTTGGCAAGCTATATTTCTAACAATGAATTGTTTTTCTTATTTTGCTTAATCTCTTTTATTGTAAAATACATTATCCAACTATAAGCAATTAAAAAATAACAAGGAATAAAAACAGACAAAAAGAACAGTTCGAATAAGCAAAATCAATTACTTTAATGTTTTAAGCACTTATTTCTCCGATTTACATCGCCTAATCAAAACTTTCATCAGAACCTTTTTTGTAGAGCATTTAGTAAGATTTCTAATGGTATTCATCCGTTTACCAAGATTCTCAACCTTTTTCGAGATATTAAGGAAAATATACAAAGTTACCAAAACTTTTTAAGTCTGTTAATAAAATATTTTATTCTAACCCTTCCTTAACTCCAAACGTAACCAAAATTTCAACATATTAGTTTTGATGAAAGTAGAACATGCAGAAAATGTTTCAACTGAATCCCATGATTCTAAGTACCCAAACCAAAAACGGTATTCAAAAAATATTTTTCCAATTTTCTCGAAAACGGTTAAAGCTATCGCCTTGAAAATGGTTTCATTCGTTTTCCTAGCCCAGGAATCATATAAAACGAGTACTTAGAAGCTTATGAACTCAAAAACGTAAGCGTTACGATTTTTTTTGCGCGAATTTCGCCCCAAACGCCATCTTCCAGTAGGCGGATTTTGCTGGTTAACGAACTTGACCTTTCAAATTGGACGAAGGATTTTTGTACCAAATTTCATCAAAATCGGACCATTCGTCTTCTAGCTAGAGAGCGAACGGACAAATATATATATATATATAAATAAATATATGCATATATATATATATATACAAATTTGAACCACCGTTATTTTCGGTCTCTAGGGGTTCTGAAACGCGAAATTTTCTAGTCGGCACTTCCGGATTGTTTCATTGTATCAACCCTATAAGCGGGGTTCCTCCCTATGGGGGAGGGAGGAACCGCGCTAAAAAGAAAAAAGAAAGTTAATAAGTCAACAATTACATTAGGTCAAAAAATAAAAATTATAAAACACTTAAAATTCTTTTAATCGTCACTAGAAAAACACAATGAAAATTACAATATCAGATTTCTTATTATGATACCTACTTATTATATTTCATTTTATTTTTACTTACCTATTCTAGATTGTTTCATTTTTATTGTAGTACTTAATGGTCCACGATATTTTTTGTTTCATTACCTGACGCGTAAACAAACAGAGCAGATGGTTTTCCAGCACGGGAACAGGCAACATACAATTCACCATGTGAGAAACATGGGTTTTCTAGATTAATACCATAAACACTTAATGACTGCCCTGGGATTTGTTTATAGTCAAACTGAGTTCATAGGTCCAATAGCAACACAGCTGCAGGCACTGTAATGAATTCACAGCAGCTCGATTCAAACTTGCACCATTATTAGTCGAATGTCGCACTTCACGGGTCTGTCTTAACCGAATTCTTTCACGTTCATTGCGATCTTCATGTTCCTGGGCAGTACTATTAGATTGATAATTAATTTGATGCGTTGCATTTCGGGTTCTTCTGCCTAAATTTGTCCGCCGTCTTATAGGAGGCATATTTAGTAAGTCACAAACACAACACTTTTGTAATTTTATAGAAATTTGTGGCTTTTAGATTTAGTAATATTATAGATGCACAGCAAAGAGATGTTTACATTTCAAGTGACATTTTACCACAGACAATTTACATTTTACCACAGACAATTTACATTTTACCACAGACAATTTACATTTTACCATAGACAAATTGGTTTTGAGTAATGTTACCATCGTATAAATATTGACATTAATATTTATACGATACTAATGTCACTCAATTGTTTTGCCTTCCCATAACCCCTCTACTACCACTTAACCCTTTCCGTACCGTGGGCTGCTCCAGCAGTCGAGAGCGGTCGGGACCCACATACGGTGGACTTGTGTAGACGCTAAAGGAGGACGGGCCTCACGTACCGTGGACTTGTACAGCAGTCGAGAGCTCGGCGTATCTCTCGCATTCTTTATCTTCTCATTTCTCGACTTTAGAGCTATCTAGCGTTACCGTATTGTACTTCTAGTATTCCTGACTATTCCTAGATGGCATTTGAATGAAGTTTTTGGTAGTTTTTTGTCTAATTAGAACTCATTGCCTTCTCCGCCCATTTACCTTGTCAACCCTCGTCAAATTACCGTTTGTTTTTATACCTCTGTACATTCCTAACTGCATTTATTTGCAAAATCAGTTAACTTTTAGTCTTGAAGTATCAAGATCTTGTACGGAAAGGGTTAAACTTTAAGGCATGGTATTAAAGTTCAAATTGGCTTTTAAGTATTATTGAGAATCTTTTGTATGGGAATATAGAAAAGTGGGGTATTTTTAACCCTGTTAACTTCGTTAACGCAAATATAAATTAATTTAAATTGCATTATTAACATGGGATTCTATTGTCACCTAGTGATTGCATGTTCTTATTTATTTAAATTTTAACGTCCATTATTATTAACTAAGAATTATAGGACGGGTTATCTATAGGTTACCAGCCTTTTCTAGCCAGAATAGGGCTGTTGTCTTTTCTTTTTTCTAAAGAAAAGCCACCAACCCTAGCCCCCGTGCTGGTCTAGCATGGAGTGTTTAGTGCTCACGCCTTAACACTCACGGCCACCGGGCCTCCACATGTTCTTATTATTAGTGTTATAGTTATAAACTTAAATAAAAACGTATTCATTTTAAATCAATATAAACAAAGAACGAATTTTTGCTTATACACAAATAACCTAATAAACTGTTTAAAATATTATAATTGAGAACATATGTTTTTATGGAAAAATAAATTTGCGTTAACGAAGTAAAAAAGACCCGAAAAGTGTTGTTTTCAGACTTTTTCAGGCAATTGTTTTAATTTTTCTCTCCGTAATCCTGGTACTTCAAGGAATATTATAAAAAAATAATTAGCAAAATCGGTTCAGCTGCTCTCGAGATTTGCGTTTAGCAACACATTTAGCGATTCATTTTGATATAATAGATTGATAGTTTCTATCCTAAGATAATAAAACCAAATGGAAGCACGCTTTCAGGAGTTTTTTTGTACCTCCAACAATTCAGCGGATATGATAAAACCCCAGTTGAACGACACACGGAACAACGGTCCACAGGATGTATTTTTTTATTTTATTGGAATTTAAGGGCTGAAGGAATACAACAGGGATTGAATGTATTTTATCGAAGGGGGGAAACGACCCCCTTCCAGCGTCCCTTGATATTTTTTGCCGAGGAGCGATATATTGGTTTTTCATTTAACTCCGGTCCGGAATAAGGGGATATAGTAAAAAAAAGCATGACCGGGTGGTGTTCCTCAAGGGCCGTCGTTAACCCCCTCATTTTTCTTCTATATTATACCATAAGGCTTATCTGGGGGGGGGGTGGACGTTCATTAGAATATCACAGTAATTAATAGCATCCCCTCGCATTTGCTATCAACCAGCTTTTTAGGGGTCATTTAACCGAAGTTAATGGTCATAATTACAAATAAGCACTCAATGAAAGAAATTCATTAATGTTTTAGGATGGGGATATCTTTGAGCGGATTTCCCTGAGGGAAACAGGATAATTGCCAAACGTTTGATTTTATTTTATTGCGAAAACGGGTTTAGAGCCGATAAAAATATGTATACAAAGGAAACTTTTTAAAAAGCATTTTCCTTAAGAATGGTCGAGGAGGTGGAATGAGTAATTGGCGCTTAGAGTTGTGTACTGGCATTTTCTCGTGCATTGTTTTTAGCACTTTCCTCCGAAGGAAAGTAGCTATTGAGGTTGCACTCATGACGGAATTTTTGAAAAATGTCTTCAAATCTTTATCGATCCTACCTAGTAGACACCGAAAATGACCCCCGTTAAAATTTATATATATACAAATATATATATATATATATATATATATATATATATATATATATATATATATATATGTCTCTGTTAACAGGATAGCGACCAGAGTTTTTGTTTTTTCTTTACGAAACGTGGTATATAGCGTTCAATTAGCAAACGATTGAACGAGTTCGATAACCACCAAAATCGGTCCACCGGGAGGGGGGGGGTTACCCCGGACCCAAAACACTAATTTGACCATGCCAGCCGTAGTTTTTGTTATATTTCAACGAAACTCGGTATTCGTTATGTTTATCAAAAGAGAAAAACGCGTTGTAAAAATAAACTAAATCGGTTAATTAGGAGGGGGGGGGGGGTTTACTCCGGACCCACATTACCAATTTGCCACTACCAGCCTTAATTTTTGTTACATTTCAACGAAACTCTGTATTCGTGGTGGTAATCAACAGACAAAAATGGGTTGTAAAAATAAACTAAATCAGGTTATTTGGAGGGGGGGGGGGGGGGGGGGGGGTTACTCCGGACCTAAAGTACTAATATACTCATACCGGTCGTAATTTCTGCTGTATTGAAACGAAACGCGGTATACGTCGTGGGTATCTCATGAGAAAGAAGTGTTCTAAAAATGAAGTAAATCGGTCTATTGGAAAGGAGTGTTTACTTTAAACTATGTTTCATTAGAAGTAGCCTGCCAGTCGTAGGTTCCCAAAGCCGCCGCCAGGAGCGCTATCTCTCACTAGGAGGACTGTATCCTGTTCCTGCGTCAGATCAAAATACGGAAAAAGAAGTTTTTTTGTATTTATTAAGCAGTACAGAATCATGTATTAACATAACTCTGGAAGCAAATTATTTACGAAGTTAATAATTGAACAGTTCTCATAAGAAATGTAAATGAGCAGAACTACACGTTTTTATTTTATTTATATAGGTTATTTACAGCAAATTATTCAGTAATGTAGTCTACTGACTATATATATATATATATATATATATATATATATATATATATATATTGATTTCTTATATTTCTTGATATAAAAAAAAATTAAAAAAAAAAAAAGTTACAAGGTTGTATTGCCCTTTAAGATATTTGTATATTCTGAAATAATCCTCTTTTGAGGCTCTATTTAGTACCTGATGGAATTGAGGGTTATCTGTTGGGTGTTTCAATGGTAGATATTGCTCTCTGATAGGCGAGTAAATTGGGCAGTGCAACATAATATGATACAAATCTTCATAGGCATTCGATCTACAAAGGATACACATTTCTTGAGGATTAGTCCTATAATACATGCTTTTAATAAAGAATTTAATAATAAAGTTGCTAATAATGAGTTGTGTAATAATTTTGAGAACAAAAGGTAATTTCAGAGTTAAAAGTCATGAGGGAGCCCCGTTGGCAATGGTATTGTTACTCAAGCATGAAGGTATAGTAAACTTCCTCTAATCCGGCGTCCTATGGTCCGGCACGCTTGATAATCCGGCACAGGAGGGCTATCAAGGCCAAACATGAAAAGTGCGCCTATTCCGTTCTTTAGTTTAACGTCAGCGAAAAGTTTGAGTGGAACGTCGCTCCCAATTATGTTAAGCTGGAGTGGAGTAGGAATGAGGGAGGATTGGCTACAATAGGCATGAGCGACAGGGCGACGTGGCTGCAGGTTCCAACCTGTCGCTCATCGCTTAGTCCAGACATTAAAATTTTTCTCTTCGTTCACCCATTATATTTTGTTTGCTACAAACAAGGCTACGGCCTCTAAATCTTAACTGATTTTTTTTTTTTTTTTTTTTTTTTTTTTTTTTTTTTTTTTTTTTTTTTTTAAATGAAAGCTAATAAAATTTGGAACAACTTTGTCAATTCACATTTTTGTTTTTTGTTTCCCTTGTTTATTAAATGACGTGGAAATATGTCCTGAAGAAAAAAACAAACAAACGAGTTGAGAATAAAGGTTTTTCTTCTCCGAATCTTTTTATGGTTTTCCTGTAAAGAAAAACCCTTGGAAAGAGGAGCTATAAACGCAGCAACAGGCCTATAACCCAGAGGAATTCTAGCCCCGCGTCGATTTTAATGACACGTTTCTTCCCGGATTAGGGTAGGGAAGCCATGCTAATAGCGAATCCATAGTACTTACTCTCTTTATGTTTGCTGAATCAACAAATAGAATCAGTCAATAAACAGACTATAGTTAGCTTATATATCCCTAACTTTTTCAAAAAAACGTTATATCTTATAAAAAAACGTACATTTTTGAAAGAGCGATTTAAAGAATAAAGATAGAAAAAGGTCCAGCTGTCAGGAACTGTGTCATCTTTGCACGTTTGGGTCTTATCCCGACACTCATTTTGACAGCTTAGAATAAACAGATTTTTTTTTTAGATAAATCTAAATTCATGTAAAAAATTTAAATAAAATCTCAAGAAGAAGCGAACACCCAGAAAAAGTAAACCTATACGTCTAAGGACGTAAAACGTATATTTCTCCCCAGAAATGTTTTGAAGGACAGATTATGCCAATTAACACGAGTTTTCAAAGCAGACGAAAGATTTTTGTACCATATTTCATCAAAATCGGTCCATTTTTGAGGCAGCTACAGACAGGACACTCAAATATATATATATATATATATATATATATATACTAAAGTCAGCCCGCAAACAAAGGAACTAAGCAGTGCGCACGCGCTGCCTCTAGCCGATGTGTGGGAAGGCCTAGTTTCCCTCCAGCCACGGCCACCCTAGTTCTTTTGTTTGTAAGGTTTTCTTCGGTTGCCGAAGAGAACGACGCGTCGGTCCGAAATCGGTCTAGGAATAAACCAGTTTGAACTGACGAGAATCGGTGGCCATCGGGCCCAATGTATCACCGAGAATCGGTGGTCGGGGCGGGACCAATTAAGGCACCTACATTGAGATGCATGTGTTGGTTTTTCTTCCGACAGTCGGTTGCTATTGGATCGTATCGGGTCCAATGTAGGTGCCCCCATAGTCGGATAATCCGTCGGATCTGGCAGTCAACGTGATAAGCGTTTCCGTTCCAACATTTTCCAAATCTACGGACAAGAACAGAAACGCGCTAATTTGACGCAATTCTTGCGAGTCGAACTTTTAGATACTAATTTTTCTATTCCAAATCTTTTTCTGGTTTTCGCTTGAAGAAGAAGGAGATGACAGACGGCAATAACTTCAGCAACAGGCCTATAAACCCGAGTAAACCTGCTCCCGCGTCGATTTTAACGACACATTACAGCTCGGGGATTACGGCAGCAAAGCTATTCTTGTTTGGCGAACCGTCCTACTACCTCTCTTTATGTTTGCTGAATCAAGGGATATAATCAGACAGTAAACAGGTTATATACTTCCGATATACGTATTTATCTCTCCGCGCTTTAGCATCAACAAAAACGATCCGGTTTTTATGAAAGACACAGAAATATGGTGTCTATGGTGGTTTTGGTATTTTCCAAAGGCATCTTACGTTTACTATTATGTATTTCGACATGCAGAATCCGAGCATTTGAAGGTCAAAGTTCGTATGAAGTCGTTTAAAAAACAAATAACTGAAGCTTCCATGGTTTTGAGGGTCGCTGAATCCTAGGTCTGTTTTGAGGGTCGCTGAATCCTAGGTCTGTTTCAATCCATCAGCGCAAAATCAAGGTAATTTCAAGGACAAATATGTCTATTTTCCAAGAAATAAATATGCCGTCAAAAAATTCTTTTTTTGGAAAATAGACATGTTTTCCAGGACTGTTCCCCGGGCAACATTTTGAGAATCACTACTCTTCCAAAAAACATTCTGCAAACTTCAGAATCTCAGAAAAGTTGTAAGATTCAAGTACCTTTCCAACAGTATATTCAGTTCTCAGATGATCGCTCAATTTCATAACGTAATCTGAAATTTAGGGGGAACAACAATGAATAGATACAGCAACATGTTTATTTTTGTCATCATATCAGAAATATATGAATTGTAAGAGTAAGTCTCCAATATGTTAGGAGTATTTTTAACGATATTTATTATTCAAATATATTGTTCGTAAAACAAAAAAGTCCGACTCTCAGGAACTAAGCCATCTTAGCGTGGTTTCGTTCATATCCTTAGTGCTATTAGCAAAGGAGTTGAAGGAGTTATTTGTAGGCTCTGATCTATTCGTGAAAAATATAGAATGACATCTCAAAGAGAAGGAAGATTTAAGGCACCACAACAGGAAACTGATAGTATTCTAAGCGGAAATTACTCCCCCCCCATTCTTGACGTTGTCCATGGGAAACATTATTACCGATAACTTTTCTCATTTTTATACCTTATTTTATTAAAATACTACTTTTACTATTAAATGCAATTAAAAAAAAACAATAACCAATTAAAACGTTAGATTTTTTATAAAACTAGATTAATATTAAATGTCTGGAACAAGTTTCAACTCAATTAATCGTTTCTGAATAGCCAAACTGTTAATTAGTTTGGAGAAGTAGGTGTTTCAATGTTTCTCGAAAACGGTTACAGATATCGCTTTAAAAATGGTTTCATTCTTCTTTCTACGTTATGAAACCTATAAACTAGTACCTGAAAGCATGTGAACTCGAAAACCTAAGCGTCACGATTTTTTTTCGCGCGAATTTCGCCCCAAAAACCATCTTCCGGTGGACGGATTCTGCTGGTTAACGAACTTGGCCTTTCAAATTAGATGAAAGAGTTTTGTTCGAAATTTCATCAAAATCGGACCATTTTTGAACCGCCAGGACCGCAAACAGACAAATATATATATATATATATATATATATATATATATATATATATACATACACACACACACAAATTTGAAGCACTGGCATATTATTGATCTATGGGATCTGAAACATGAAAGTTTCTCGTCGGCACTTCCAGATTGTGTCAAGAGATCAACCTTATAAGCGGGTTTCCTACCTATGGAGGGAGGGAGGAAGCGCTCTCAAAAGGAATAATGAATTCAAAACATCTATTTTAGTAAGTTTCTATAAGTTAGATATAAGATGTGCAAAAGAAGGTTGATAGAGGATTCTCTAAGAAATGGAAGCATAAAGGAGAGAGAAGACAGTGAAAGTAACTGAAGGAGGTCTGTAGATTTCCTGGGGTCTAAATTTATAATTGGCTTCTTTCTTTTGGTGAGACCTTCCTCAACCCTAAGTAATTGGACTTGGCGTATAACAAATTCACTCTTTTCTTGTTCTATCTGCTTTACTTTCTGAGGTGATGCTGTTCTTATTAATCTAAACCACATCTCACATTCATTTCCAAAAAAAAGTGTATCACACTAGTATTTCTAAAGTGACAAAACTCAACTTAGAATGTATCACTCTTACCTATATAGGGGCCTTAGCATTAAGACAGGAAGAGTGACACAAGTTCCCTCTGGTGTAGAAGCTCTGAAGCTAGGTACATACAGTTTTGATGGTTCATAAAGATATATTTACCATGTCTTTTATAGTTCCCTCTGGTGTAGAAGCTCGGAAGCTAGGTACATACAGTTTTGATGGTTCATAAAGAGATATTTACCATGTCTTTAATAGTCAGAACTATGACGGTGTGAATAATACCGATTTTTGAGTTGTGTCACTTCAGAACTACTAGTGGGATATTATCCTGGAGTAGAAACTGCAAAATACTAGTCAGTTTTTCTCAGTAAGTTGATTGGTTTACGCCGAATAGCTAAAGAATGTGATTGACATATAATACTAAAAATTCAAAATCAGCTCCTTTAAATTTTTCTTCGACCGAAAACGAATGAAGCGTAAACTGAGCTATGAACATAGCAAAAGCGATGGTATACTTTCTGCAGCTGGAGAACTCTGTGTACTTCCTATAACATTTGGTCGCTACATTCAATACACGGGAGTTGTGCGGGTCAAGTAGAATCCATTTGGCCGGTGTTGCACACCTCACGCGGAGCTGATTTCGTAATTATCATCGTCCCTTTATTAATTAGTGAGCTTAATCTTCATAGAGGGTACAGGAGTGTGCTCCTTCGGAGGTGGAAACGGCAAAGGGGCCTATTGCCATCCCTTGCCCCCCTAGGCTATCAATATGAGGATATCCCCGTTAGGCCATGGGGCTTCGCAAGACCATGAGGCTCGCGAGATGAGAAATAGCTTCCACCCGAGATCAGAGTGCTATGAGTTATGCTCAAATTAGAACCTCGTCAAGTTCCGGTCACTCAACTGCAGTGCTTCCAACATATGGACACTAAGTTGCGACAGGCGAATCACAACGTGGCCCCTGCCACCAACACCACCCGTAGTACCATTGTTCAGCGCCCATTACGCTTTGCTCCGTGGGTCTCAGGAGGTCAAGAATGGTCCCATGGTTTGCCTCCAGAGGAGAACAGGCGAGGACTTAACTGAACTGTCAAAGAAGGGTGGGTTAGGTAATACATCAAGTACTATCTAGTGGGGAACACAGGGTACTACTTGAATAACAAGAAAAAAACCTAAGTATTGCCAGAAAATGTAGCGTCTTAATCAGCCCGCGCCAGTGTGCGAGAACAGCCGTGAGAGCGTCATTATCAGCACGCACCAGTGCGGAAGGACTGTTGGGAGAGCGTCTGTGTCAGCCCTTACCAGTGCGGAAGGACTGTTGGGAGAGCGTCTGTGTCAGCCCTTACTAGTGCGGAAGGACTGTTGGGAGAGCGTCTTCATCTGCCCGCACCAGTTCGGGAATGGTGTGGTGAGAGTGACGTTGTCAGACCACACCAGTGCGGGAGGATAGTTGGGAGAACGTCTTTATCAGCCCTCACCAGTGCGGGAATGGTGTGGTGAGATTGACTTTGTCAGACCACACCAGTGCGGGAGGACAGTTGGGAGAGCGTCTTCATCAGCCCGCACCAGTGCGGGAATGGTGAGGTGGGAGTGACTATGTCAGACCACACCAGTGCGGGAGGATAGTTAGGAGAGCGTCTTCATCATCCAGCACCAGTGCGAAAATGGTGTTTGTGAGAGTGACTATGTCAGACCACACCAGTGCGGGAGGACAGTTGGGAGAGCGTCTTCATCAGCCCGCACCAGTTGGAGGGGGGCACACTTGGGAAAGCGTCTTTGAAGCAGCGGTGAATAGGTTAAACACGTGTTTGATTTCTTCGTTTTGCTATTTCTGTTTCCTCTCCTTAAGCTCCACTCGTTTTGTAGCCTGTTCTGGAAAATACCTGCCTATAGGTGCTAATTATGTATAGAATAAAATACTCCTCTAGGTATATAAGTACATGTGTGTGTATATATATATATATATATATATATATATATATATATATATATATATGAGTGTTTGTGTGTGAGTGTAAAATAAGTAAAAATAAAATACAACCGTCAGGTATTTACTCCGAAACATTTCTAACAAACAATTTACAACTTTAATAGAAGTAAAGAATATAATAATTTCTTAAAAGCAATTTTATCGGTAAATTTTAATTCTATTGAATTTCACGGAGAGAGAGGTTAGTGTTGTTAAGAATGGGCTTAAGCATGCCCCTTCCGAAACTCCTGGAGGTTAAGATGTTGTGTCAGCTGTTGGGGCTATTAATATTGATAATCTCCAAGTAATGGATGTGCAGCTTGACATTGATAAATTTTCTACTATGGACTTTACTAAGAGGTACGAATATAAAAAATAGTCTTCGGTGGTAGTTTCATTTTTCAATCTCATCATGATGTGCGACCAGATCGTAACAATATTAAAAATATTAATATAATGTGTAATATATATATATATATATATATATATATATATATATATATATATATATACCTCAAGATCATAGCAACCATGCACCTGTATATATATACATATATTAGCATAAATATGCTTTAGCGATGACTAAAAAAAAAAAAAAAAAGTTACAAAAAAGTGTTGGCTGGCGTTCGCGCAGGCGGGGTGGCCATGTTCGATTGTGAAGACTATATGTTATACAGTCCATTACATAGGTTTGTCGGGTGGAGTTAAAGTATAAATACATACACAAACATACATATACTTACACACAAGCACGCATAGATAGTGTGTTTAAAATTTTAGGCGTTCAGAGGTACTTTTAATTGTATGTTAATACTGACAACTGTTTTGATAACGGGTTTATATTTTACGTCATTGACAGAAAATTGTCAAAAAATAAAGGTTTTCTCGATTCTTGGCAACTTGTGATTGAGTGGTGTGCTTTAGCGAAAGAAAATGTAAATATGAAATCGACTTGGAATTCAATTCTCTACAATAGTCCTTATAAAATTTACCCTTTTCCATTGGAGATTCTCCAGTTAGAGTCTCTGGAGAATGAGAGTTCACCACTTTTTATTTTACAATTTTTTTTTTGATGGACTGAAATTCTTCCTTAACTTATCATCAAAATGATTTCTAAGAGTGTTCATGTGAAGGAAATAAATTTACATGAACAAAAAACGAAATCCCGATGCCGTGTATTCGCGGTGCTGATTTGAAGATAATTTTTTGAACGTGCTTCGATTGGTCCATTTTTCATTGCAAATTTCTTTTTGGTCCTCCTTTAATACATTTTAACATTAAAACCCATTTTTTTTAATCTGTATGAAATAAATAAATAAATAGGAAAGACCAGAACATTAAACTTTAAACTTGCTTTCTGAAAACTATGTTTTTCAAATCGGGCGATACTCAGGCGTCTTCAATTTTTGCCCGATCAACTTCAAATTCAACGTTTTCGATCCGTTGAATTATAACGATTTTATTACCGATGTACGGCGGACAGAGTGAATAATTGCTCGCCATTTTCAAAAAAAATAATATTTCTTAAAACTCCTTCGTACTTCACTCGATTTAACCTTCTTCTTTCGAAATAATTTTATTTTTTCGTTCTTATTCCCGCCTATAGACTATCGCCCGGGAAGAAAAGGGTTTCCCTTTGTCAGATGCAGCGCCTCCATTATTTTTTTATTGCAGACAGGGTTTCCTCATTGCAAGGAGTTGACCTTATATAATGTTTTTAGTCCTATGTTAGTAATATATTCATACGCATACCCAAACACAAACTTACACATATGTTCTATTTACATAAGACACAGATACTCGGGGTCTCCCGTGGTCTAATGGCTAGCGCCTTGGATTCATAAGCGGGAGATGGTGGGTTCGATTCCCAACCTCCGGCAGGAATTTTATCATCCCACGGCTCGCTGGTAAAATTCCTCGCTACACCCTGGATGTCGGCGCTAATGACCTAGATGTAGATGTGCCGTAAAAAAAAAAAAAAAAAAAAAAAAAAAAAAAAAAAAAAAAAAAAAAAAAAAAAAAAAAAAAAAAAAAAAAAAAAAGACACAGATACTGTATGAAATAATAAAGTTTAACTTAAAATAAATGAAAATAAATACATCTTCTATGCATTAAATTTAAGGAATATTTCTATACATATAATAAATATATAATACAATTTCGTAACCAAGAAGTGATTATATAAAATTATTTTTACTTAGAGAAAACAGTGCAAAAAATGGATTACTTAATATTAAATGTTGGTTTTTATTCGCAATTCTAGGGTTTTTTTGTTGTTGTTTTATTATTATTATTATGTCAATCAGAAATTAATGAAGCTCTCAATTTCAAGGAGTTTTTTTATATAGTTATAAATGTGCATATATTCAATTTTTGAGGGATTGTTAAGATTTTGTGTCATCCGGAATTATCAGTAGGTTCGTTGATAAACTGGAGGAATTGCCTTCTAATGGGGGAGTAAATAGGACAATGCAAGATAAAATGAAAAATGTCTTCAAATGCGTTATTATTACAGAGGGTACCGTTATTTTTTTCAAAGAATTGAAACGCAAGCAAGACGACCTTACAAAAACTGACTAATCGTTTGATACGTGACTCACTAACAGAAGAAATAAGGAAACATGCAACAGAAATACAAAACATTAACATAAACATATATTTTAAGTGGATAAGAGGACATTCTGGAAATATGGGGAACGAATTAGCCGATTAAGCGGCTAAAGCTGCCGCAAAAAGTCCCCAGTTACCAGTTTGTTATGATAAGATATCGAAAAAACACTTAAAATATATGTTACAAACTAAGGCTATACAAACTTGGGAAAACCGCTGGACAAATACTAACAAAGGGACACACTTAAAGCTCTTCATACCGCAAATTCAAACATATTTAAGAAACAAACAAACTATGACTGATTTTTACACAACACAACTTGTGACAGGACATGGATCAATAAACTCATACTTACACCGTTTCAAAATTACAAACAGAAACACTTGTCCATGCGATTTTCTTACGGAACATACTAACCAACACTTAATATACGACTGCCGACTACTAATACAGAAACGGACAAAATTACAAACAGAAACACTTGTCTATGCGACTTTCTTACGGAACAAACTTACCAACACTTAGTATACGACTGCCGACTACTAATACAGAAACGGACAAAATTACAAACGACAATTATGAAACAAGACGGAGTCTGGCCATCACCAGAACAAACTCTGTTTATGTGCCATAATAAGGCATTAAGAGAATTTGCTGAGCAGCTTTACATGGCAATGGGAAGATTGAATGCAATAAACTGTGGTCATCAGCATTTTATGTGGTAGTAAGAGAATTTGCTGAGCAGCTTTACATGGCAATGGGAAGATTGAATGCAAGACGGAGTCTGGCCATCACCAGAACAAACTCTGTTTATGTGCCATAATGAGGCATTAAGAGAATTTGCTGAGCAGCTTTACATGGCAATGGGAAGATTGAATGCAATAAACTGTGGTCATAAGCATTTTATGTGGTAGTAAGAGAATTTGCTGAGCAGCTTTACATGGCAATGGGAAGATTGAATGCAATAAACTGTGGTCATAAGCATTTTATGTGGTAGTAAGAGAATTTGCTGAGCAGCTTTACATGGCAATGGGAAGATTGAATGCAATAAACTGTGGTCATAAGCATTTTATGTGGTAGTAAGAGAATTTGCTGAGCAGCTTTACATGGCAATGGGAAGATTGAATGCAATAAACTGTGGTCATAAGCATTTTATGTGGTAGTAAGAGAATTTGCTGAGCAGCTTTACATGGCAATGGGAAGATTGAATGCAATAAACTGTGGTCATAAGCATTTTATGTGGTAGTAAGAGAATTTGCTGAGCAGCTTTACATGGCAATGGGAAGATTGAATGCAATAAACTGTGGTCATAAGCATTTTATGTGGTAGTAAGAGAATTTGCTGAGCAGCTTTACATGGCAATGGGAAGATTGAATGCAATAAACTGTGGTCATAAGCATTTTATGTGGTAGTAAGAGAATTTGCTGAGCAGCTTTACATGGCAATGGGAAGATTGAATGCAATAAACTGTGGTCATAAGCATTTTATGTGGTAGTAAGAGAATTTGCTGAGCAGCTTTACATGGCAATGGGAAGATTGAATGCAATAAACTGTGGTCATAAGCATTTTATGTGGTAGTAAGAGAATTTGCTGAGCAGCTTTACATGGCAATGGGAAGATTGAATGCAATAAACTGTGGTCATAAGCATTTTATGTGGTAGTAAGAGAATTTGCTGAGCAGCTTTACATGGCAATGGGAAGATTGAATGCAATAAACTGTGGTCATAAGCATTTTATGTGGTAGTAAGAGAATTTGCTGAGCAGCTTTACATGGCAATGGGAAGATTGAATGCAATAAACTGTGGTCATAAGCATTTTATGTGGTAGTAAGAGAATTTGCTGAGCAGCTTTACATGGCAATGGGAAGATTGAATGCAATAAACTGTGGTCATAAGCATTTTATGTGGTAGTAAGAGAATTTGCTGAGCAGCTTTACATGGCAATGGGAAGATTGAATGCAAGACGGAGTCTGGCCATCACCAGAACAAACTCTGTTTATGTGCCATAATGAGGCATTAAGAGAATTTGCTGAGCAGCTTTACATGGCAATGGGAAGATTGAATGCAATAAACTGTGGTCATAAGCATTTTATGTGGTAGTAAGAGAATTTGCTGAGCAGCTTTACATGGCAATGGGAAGATTGAATGCAATAAACTGTGGTCATAAGCATTTTATGTGGTAGTAAGAGAATTTGCTGAGCAGCTTTACATGGCAATGGGAAGATTGAATGCAATAAACTGTGGTCATAAGCATTTTATGTGGTAGTAAGAGAATTTGCTGAGCAGCTTTACATGGCAATGGGAAGATTGAATGCAATAAACTGTGGTCATAAGCATTTTATGTGGTAGTAAGAGAATTTGCTGAGCAGCTTTACATGGCAATGGGAAGATTGAATGCAATAAACTGTGGTCATAAGCATTTTATGTGGTAGTAAGAGAATTTGCTGAGCAGCTTTACATGGCAATGGGAAGATTGAATGCAATAAACTGTGGTCATAAGCATTTTATGTGGTAGTAAGAGAATTTGCTGAGCAGCTTTACATGGCAATGGGAAGATTGAATGCAATAAACTGTGGTCATAAGCATTTTATGTGGTAGTAAGAGAATTTGCTGAGCAGCTTTACATGGCAATGGGAAGATTGAATGCAATAAACTGTGGTCATAAGCATTTTATGTGGTAGTAAGAGAATTTGCTGAGCAGCTTTACATGGCAATGGGAAGATTGAATGCAATAAACTGTGGTCATAAGCATTTTATGTGGTAGTAAGAGAATTTGCTGAGCAGCTTTACATGGCAATGGGAAGATTGAATGCAATAAACTGTGGTCATAAGCATTTTATGTGGTAGTAAGAGAATTTGCTGAGCAGCTTTACATGGCAATGGGAAGATTGAATGCAATAAACTGTGGTCATAAGCATTTTATGTGGTAGTAAGAGAATTTGCTGAGCAGCTTTACATGGCAATGGGAAGATTGAATGCAATAAACTGTGGTCATAAGCATTTTATGTGGTAGTAAGAGAATTTGCTGAGCAGCTTTACATGGCAATGGGAAGATTGAATGCAATAAACTGTGGTCATAAGCATTTTATGTGGTAGTAAGAGAATTTGCTGAGCAGCTTTACATGGCAATGGGAAGATTGAATGCAATAAACTGTGGTCATAAGCATTTTATGTGGTAGTAAGAGAATTTGCTGAGCAGCTTTACATGGCAATGGGAAGATTGAATGCAATAAACTGTGGTCATAAGCATTTTATGTGGTAGTAAGAGAATTTGCTGAGCAGCTTTACATGGCAATGGGAAGATTGAATGCAATAAACTGTGGTCATAAGCATTTTATGTGGTAGTAAGAGAATTTAATTTTTCTTCTTATTCATTGATTCTTTATTATTCATGTTTTTGTTTTACTTCATTTTATATTCTGTTCTTTTGTTAATTTTCTATATTTATTGTATTTTGTATAGTTTTAATTTGTAAACTTTTAAATTTTTACTAAAACTAATAATGTGTTTTAAAAAACAAAATATGTTAATATACAAATGCAAGTGATATGCTGTTTATTGCATGAGACTTGCAGACCATGGGCGTATATAAGGCCCCCCGAAATTTTGATTTGATCGTTAAAAACTTCATAAAACCCTTAAAATCAAATTAAATAAGATCATTTAGTTCATAAAGCATATTCTATTTTGGGTGTAACAACGTTTAAGTTGGCTAAAACTCTTCCAAGATCTAGATTGTTAGTATTCCATACACCGGAAATGGTCTCAGCCCCCCCCCGACATTTTCTCATCCCCCTCCGAAATTATTTTCTATATACGCCCATGATGCAGAAAAAAATAAACTTCCTTCGTGGAGGGTTACTGTAAGGAGGAAACAATATATATATATATATATATATATATATATATATATATATATACCTGTATATATATATATATATATATATATATATATATATATATATATATATATACCTGTATATACACATTTCTACAACGAATGGATTTGGAAGTAGCTCTTTGGCCGTCCATTAGATAGAGGTATTGATAACCGATGCCTGCCGGAGCAGTTGTAACCCTATCAGGCTTGGGGTGGTTGCGGGCTTTAATAGGATACTCCTAGCCCGATATCCCTCAGCTCCAAAACCACAATCCTCTCTTCCTGTTCTAGTCCTTCTGGATCGAAGGAAGGTCTTCACGCGCGGGGAGTTTGGTCCAAGGTTTAATTCAACTTTCAAGTCAATTTTTTTTTTTTTTTTTAAATAATCGATGGCTTCTAAATCCTAATTTAAAGTTTTTATTTTAGCGCGGGTCCTCCCTCCCTCCATAGGGAAGATACCGGCTTATGAAGTGGATCTAATGATGCAATCCGGAAATTTCACGTTTCATATCCAATAGATCACGAACACCACCTCTTCCACATATATTTTTCCTCTTATTTTAATAAAGGCCTTATAGGTCACAAAATTTCTCCAAAACTTCATTTAATCCATTTTATTTATGTCCAAAAGTTTCCGGTAAACTTGGTCTCTCTTCACAGACAAACTTCACTTATACATAGTAGTAGTCATCTAATAACTTATACATAGTAGTCATCTAATAACTTAGTCCTAAACAAAAAAAAAAAAAATATACTAAAAGGGAACAATCACCAGCCATGACTTGTCTCGTACAAAAGAGTACATATATAGTAGATAGTCTGTTCGCCTTCCTACTGGCTCAAAATTGGTCCGATTTTGATGAAATTTCGTATTAAAATCTTTCGCTCCATTTGAAAGTTCCAGGTCGTTATCTAGTAGTATCCGTCCACCTGCCAAGTAGGGATGGGCGATAGTCGATAGTTGAGCACTATCGATAGTCCGATACTATCGGTTACAATATATCGATACTATCGATAGTTGTTCAATAGTGTCTTCCCCTATTCCTTATATACCTGTCAAATGAAGAATTTAATGTTATTCAGTTGAATTATCTATTACTTGCAGGATTTGGTATATTTATAAGATTACACAAAGGTTTATAACGAAAAAGGAATTTATTTAAATTTATAAAAAGCATTTCCAAAGAATATAATATCAAGTGGCACAAAAAAGTGCTATTATTTCAAACTACTTAAGTTGTGCTCCTTGAGCCGCATATTACTAGAAAGGAAAACCTACTTTTCCGCTTGTCTTTGGCTCAGTCTGTTCCGCAGCTCAGAAATGATTGTTCCAGTGGCTGAAAATACTCGTTCTGAGGCTACAGACGAGCCTGGAACACAAAGGTATTTCCTGGCTACATTATGTAGTAGGTTGTATTCACCAGACGGTTCCTTTTCAGTATTTAATTCACCAGACGTGTCAGTATTTAATACCACAGTCCTCCAGATGATGAGAACTTCAAATCTAAAAAAAAAGTGAAAAATCTATCTACCACCAAGCAGCGAAATTCGCGCGAAAAAAAGTCCTAAGGTTTATGTTTTCTTGCTCAAACGCTTGCAAATAATCCTTTTATAGGTTACTTAACGTAGAAAAACGAGTGAAAATATTTTTAAAGATATATATCCGTTTTCGAGAAAACTTGGTACATCCACTTTTCCAAAATAATTTTCAGTTTGAGTATTCAGAAGTAATTGATTCAGTTGAACCTTGTTCTAGATGTTTGAAATCCATCTAATATAAGATATAAGAACCATTTTAAATGATTTTCAGCTATAGATTTAACTATGTCTTGGTCAGTGTTGGGCATTATTCGAATAAA
Organism: Gonocerus acuteangulatus; assembly: GCA_946811695.1. Lineage (NCBI taxonomy): Eukaryota > Metazoa > Arthropoda > Insecta > Hemiptera > Coreidae > Gonocerus > Gonocerus acuteangulatus. The sequence goes on from OX328126.1 coordinate 4,690,542, forward strand.
TTATTATTCGAATGATCATTCGAATAATTTTTTAGTGAATGATGAATAATTCATTGAATTATCTTATTCACACGGAACATCATGAATTATTCACAGAATTATTCATTATTCATTATTCGTTATTCATCATTCATTATTCATCATTCGTTATTATTTATTTCTAGTTGGTCTACTGAATAATCCTACTGAAACACACATATATATACGTAATTCTGGCTGCCAACATTATAATAAATCTATCGTTATTCACTAAAACATGTTTATTCGGAATGATCATTCGAATAATTTCTGAATAAAACATAAACTTCATTCACAGAATAACGAATAATGAATAAAAGTAATAATTCTTCATTCATGAATGAAATAATACATTTATTCATTAATCATTATTCATCATTCTGAATAATTTTTGCCCAACACTGGTCTAGGTAAAGGTTTTACCTAATCCCTCTTCACCGGCCTCCCAAAGCGGTTTCTAGTTCAATGCTTTCTCTGATAAAATATGTTTATTTCCATTTGTGCTTACATGCTTATTTTGTTTCAGGTGAGAGAGGGTATTAGTGCGAATCGGAAATAATTTCAGGTAGGATTAAGAATTTACATAAATATTATTAGAACACAATTATTAACAATTCTTCTAAAAGTATATACTTCATAAGAATTCTCAAAAATAATTAAAATTGTAGTAGGAATGAAAATTCTGAAAAAAAAACTTCAGAATTAAATCTAATTAGTGGTATGAGAAACTTCATTAAAAACTTTTAATTATGAAATGGCATTATTTTCTTAGGTTTTTTGTGTCTTCTTGAAGGGAATGTTTTGTGTTCTCTTAGAAAATGTCAAAAACTCGAAATGGACTAATTATTATTTTTTGGTGGTTTATCTCTATATAATGACATTTTGCACCCTGTATATTTTATAAATAGACTCATTGTGTTTGTTCATAAGTATGAAATTTACAAAATGAACTTGAAACATTTATTAGGTTATGAAAACTCATGAAGTCTACAATCCTACATACTGTCCAACTTGTAGGAAGCTTGTAATTTTTATATTAAGTTTTTATAATGTTATTATACGGCCTAGCGTTAAACTTATTTACTAGTTGTATGCTCAATGAAAACTGGTCCAGAAAGGCAAACTCTATGTTACAAGGGCCACGTCGAGAATGAACAGTCTTACATTCCTCATTATTATCTGAGTTAGCTTTCTTATCTAGTTAAATTCGACATTCTAATGAAAAAGAGGAATAAAAAATAAAAGCTCTTTTAGCGCGGTTCCTCCCTCCCTCTCCATAGGGAGGAACCGCGCTTATAAGGTTGACCTCATGACGCAACCCGGAAGTGCTGACTAGAAATTTTCATGTTTCAAAACCCATGGATAAAAAAAAAAAAAAAAAATGTTTTAAACATAGATAGATATGACTCTCGCAGATTTAAAAATGGTCTGATTTTGATGAAAGTTGGTACGAAAATACTTTGTGTTATTTCAAAGGTCAAGTTTGCTATGTAAAGCCATGGTGGGATGTGGCGGGTACTAAGGAAGCCATGCTATGTAAAGCCAGCACATCCCACGACTCATGCCTGTAAGAGTCTCATCATGGACTCCAAGAGAGAGCTAGTGATGGGTCCTCGGGCTGTCCTCTGCATCGGCCTCTAGACCAGAACGGTCCCAGCCATGGTGGGATGTGGCGGGTACTAAGAAAGCCATGCTATGTAAACCCAGCACATCCCACGATTCATGCCTAAAAGAGTCTCATCATGGACTCCAAGAGAGAGCTAGTGCTGGGTCCTCGGGCTGTCCTCTGCATCGGCCTCTAGACCAGAACGGTCCCAGCCATGGTGGGATGTGGTTGGTACTAAGGAAGCCATGCTATGTAAACCCAGCACATCCCACGACTCATGCCTGTAAGAGTCTCATCATAGACTCCAAGAGAGAGCTAGTGCTGGGTCCTCAGCTGTCCTCTGCATCGGCCTCTAGACCAGAACGGTCCCAGCCATGGTGGGATGTGGCGGGTACTAAGGAAGCCATGCTATGTAAACCCAGCACATCCCACGACTCATGCCTGTAAGAGTCTCATCATAGACTCCAAGACAGAGCTAGTGCTGGGTCCTCGGGCCGTCCTCTGCATCGGCCTCTAGACCAGAACGGTCCCAGCCATGGTGGGATGTGGCGGGTACTAAGGAAGCCATGCTATGTAAACCCAGCACATCCCACGACTCATGCCTGTAAGAGTCTCATCATAGACTCCAAGAGAGAGGTAGTGCTGGGTCTTCGGGCTGTCCTCTGCATCGGCCTCTAGACCAGAACGGTCCCAGCCATGGTGGGATGTGGTTGGTACTAAGGAAGCCATGCTATGTAAACCCAGCACATCCCACGACTCATGCCTGTAAGAGTCTCATCATAGACTCCAAGAGAGAGCTAGTGCTGGGTCCTCAGCTGTCCTCTGCATCGGCCTCTAGACCAGAACGGTCCCAGCCATGGTGGGATGTGGCGGGTACTAAGGAAGCCGTGCTATGTAAACCCAGCACATCCCACGACTCATGCCTGTAAGAGTCTCATCATAGACTCCAAGACAGAGCTAGTGCTGGGTCCTCGGACTGACCTCTGCATCGGCCTCTAGACCTGAACGGTCCCAGCCATGGTGGGATGTGGTGGGTGCTAAGGAAGCCATGCTATGTAAACCCAGCACATCCCACGACTCATGCCTGTAAGAGTCTCATCATAGACTCCAAGACAGAGCTAGTGCTGGGTCCTCGGACTGACCTCTGCATCGGCCTCTAGACCTGAACGGTCCCAGCCATGGTGGGATGTGGTGGGTGCTAAGGAAGCTGTGCTATGTAAACCCAGCACATCCCACGACTCATGCCTGTAAGAGTCTCATCATAGACTCCAAGACAGAGCTAGTGCTGGGTCCTCGGAATGACCTCTGCATCGGCCTCTAGACCTGAACGGTCCCAGCCATGGTGGGATGTGGTGGGTGCTAAGGAAGCCATGCTATGTAAACCCAGCACATCCCACGACTCATGCCTGTAAGAGTCTCATCATAGACTCCAAGAGAGAGCTAGTGCTGGGTCCTCGGCTGTCCTCTGCATCGTCCTCTAGACCAGAACGGTCCCAGCCATGGTGGGATGTGGCGGGTACTAAGGAAGCCATGCTATGTAAACCCAGCACATCCCACGGCTCATGTCTGTAAGAGTCTCATCATAGACTGCAAGAGAGAGCTGGTGTTGGGTCCTCGTGCTGTCCTCTGCTCCTCAACTTCGGATCGTTCTTCTCACCTCACCTTGATTTATTTTCATATTCTAATTATTTATTCATTTTTTTTTCTAAACAACAAGTAAAGAAAATTATATATAGAATACTCAATTGACTCCAGGAAAAATACTAACTTTCATAAATAATTTACTGTTGTAAATGCGAAACAGCAATATTTACAAGGTTTATTTGGTGAGATGCAGCTTCTCTCCCTATCCGTGGCCTGGGTTCCACCGGGTTCGGTCCTGCCGTGACATCGCTGTACTCTCTGGACTGTCACAGACCCGGGCTCTGGAGATTGTGGACGCCCTCCCGGGGGACAACTCCCTCTAGAGCCTTGCATGATTAGGTTTCCCCTGCTAAAGCATTATTACAAGGAGAGCAGTGCAGCGGTATCGCGGTGGTTCTGGGCTCGGGCTGTACCCGGTTCCGCGGTGTGGGTGGAAGGCTTTTAGAACTTTTTTTTTCCTTTTTTTTAATTCTTTTTCCCTTCCTGATTTCAATTCTTCATTTTCCATATAATCAACTTTAAAGAGTATTTTTAGATTGATTTAAGGAACTCCTTCCTTTGTTGGGTGCCCATGACCTCCCGCGGTTGAATACACCCTTCCAAACAATAATAATAAAAAAAAAAAAGGTCAAGTTTGATAACCAGAAGAATCCAGTTCACAGAACACTCTTTTATGCTGCAAATCGCAAAACAAAATCGCTGAATTAAGGAAATTTCGTTTGTGGCCTTCGAGGTAGACTGTGTATGGGTTTTCTAACGTAGGGAAACGAATGAAAGAATTTTGAAGGCAATTACTGTTAAGGTTTTCGAGAAAAGTGGATAGCCATAGTATTTGAAGCTAATTTTCGGTTCGGCTACTAAGAATCGTTGCATTTAATTGGAATATGTTCTACAGGTTTCAAATTAATCTAAACTAAGATATTTGAATTTTGCTTGCATTTCCAAGTAGATATTTATTCATTTCGAGTTCCTCCATAATCCGTGGTTGTATGTTGAGCCATTGATGAATGAATTATTACCCAGAAGCCTCTTCTCTGGATGGATAATCGATATATTCTCTGGATTCCATCTCGATACCTCGTCCGAATGAAGAGGTAGTCTTGTGACAGTGGTAATAGTAATATTTTCCCAAAATAGTAATATTTTCCCTTGAAATGACCTTTATTTTGCGTCGATGGGGTAAGACAGACCTTGTCTTTTTTTTACCTTGAAATGCTCTTAAACCTGACGTGTAAAACGGACTCCGGATTCGGATTCAGCGTGTCGAAATACATATGTATATATGTTGTGTTCTTGTGTGGTATTATTTTTCTTTCTTTTTAAATAGAAATTCATGTGAAAATGAATCATGGATTGCATAAAATCATCTATTTTTGGAGCATTACCACTTCTATCCCTTAATGCCAACTGAGAAATGGCCTCTATCCAATATTCAGAAGCAGAAGCGCCTCTATGCAGATTTAAAATGTTTTAAATAATTTTGAGAATGTCCCTTCAACTAAATTAATTTTAAAATTAAAAATGATGTTAATTTGTCATCCATACATACTATACATACTTAAATACAGGAAATTAAATGCTCTTCGCTTTAGATGCGGAGCATCATCATTATAGTCCGAGAGCCAGCAACGCACTTTTCATGAAGTGTTTTATGCATCCTGAAATTTTGCTATAATGTACATCTTGGATATATATAAGAAGGTATATATGTGTTTCCTGGACATACCTCGGAACACCAGGTACTGCGCATAGGGGAAAGGTACAAACAAATATTTCCCAAAAATAGAGTTTTATTCAGAAGCCAACTATCTTTAATGTAAAATTAAGACAATTTTACAACGAATAATAAATACGGCAGACACATTTAAAGGGTATAACACGTAAAAAAAAAAATTAATTGTTTTTATTCTAATATAAAATGAGAGTTGTATTCGCGCTGCCATTAAAACCGGAACAGCTGTACAAGATCATGTGAGCAAGAACCAATGAGAGCACAGAAAACAGCCAACACTGCGCCGTCGCCTCATGCACTCTTAGGGTACGTTCATGGTGAGGATTGATTCTGCGATGCTACGATAGCTACTCCCATGAGCGCTTCCCCGATGTATTCTACATCGATGGAGGGTGTTCATGCTGACTCACCATTGCATTGGTTCTTGCTGGGAGTAAAGTAACCTTCAACAGTGAATTAGCTTTTGTTTATGAAAAAGCTCTGCTAATGTTAGTGAGAAAAAATGAGTCTTTAAAATTAGTTCGTGATGTTCCTGACAAAGAAAAAGGGATTGGTTTCTTACTTGGAAAAATTAATATAATTCTATTAATTGCGAGTTGGATTGACTAGAGTTTTCTTATATCTTCTTGAGCGAGTGGAGCGTAGCGTAGCGAGCGGAAACGCATAGCATGTATTGCTTAATAAATGTAAAATATCCAAAAAAGAGAGAGAAGGAATAATAAAATATGTTTGTTTACAAATATCGTTGTTTGTTATCCTTCATAACCTGCAAAACAGTAAACTTTAATGCTTAATAACTTTTTTCATAGTTGAGAGAATTGATTTTGATCATATTAACCTTTTTATTAATAAATATTACTTGCCATTATCTAATATGAATTATAACCGTAGATAACGAGTCAAGTAGTAAAAGATAACCAGCAAAGAACCTGTAAGCTAATCAGTAAGCTGAGTAAGAGTAATTGTTATAAATCACTTAACTTAGTACGAGTAACTGTTATAAATCACTTAACTAAATAAATACTTCAAAAGTAACTGGATGTAGTCTTCGCGAAAAGACCCAATTTTCTTTCATCTCGACAACGAAATAACCAAAAAAGAATAATCACACAAGATGAAGTAATGAGAGAGGGTAGGTGACCTGCGCACTAGAGTCCTTTTGAAGGAACCAATCACAGTCAGGCCCACATCGCAGCTTCCCTCCTCACTGCGAGGAGAAAACAAAATATTTGTTCTTCCCCGCGGTCACTGCGCGGGTGCGAGAATAGCATCGGAAGTAAGGATCCTCACTATGAACACTCCCACCTTAATACATGTGTTTGTTTTACATCGGGGCAGCGCTCATCGGAGTAGCTATCGTAGCATCGCAGAATGAATCCTCACCATGAACGTACCCTTACGGTTACGCGCAGTGTATTCCAGTCTATCATATTCAACATTTATTTTTATGTTTCCTGATAATTAAACCCCACAAAAGTATCTGCCGTTTTGCAATTATTTTCAAATATGTTTACTAAAGACGCTGTTTAAATCGCAGCGTGAATAAAGCACTTCATTAATTATTAAAAATAAAAACTAGGTACTTAGTTTTTTTTTATTATCATTTTAACCCCCTTAAAAGTGCCTGCCTTATTTATTATTAATTTGAAAATTGCCTTAATTTGCCATTTTTTCATTAATAATAGTTGGCTTCTGAATAAAACTCTACTTTTAGGCAATATTGTTTTGCACCTTTCCCCTATGCGCAGTACCTGGTGCACCAAGGTATCTCCAGGAAACACATACTTACCTTCTTATCTACCTAAGAGGTATATTATAGCAAAATTTCAAGGTCCATAAAACACTTCATGAAAAGAGCGTTGCCGGCTCTCGGTCTATAAATAAATAAATAATTTGTCATGAAATGTAATTTAATAAGATAATTGTAGTTTATTCTTATTCAGTATTTTTATGTTTTTACAGATTTAATCTGCAGACCATTTCTTTTGTAGACCTTCTCTATATGGAGGAAACGCATTTGAATAAAAAAAAATGCTGATCAGTATTTTTGATCTGCTTGATGTTCCCTTTATCTACAGAGCCTGTTGATTAAACATGCGATTTGATAACAAGATACCTTTAGAGATAAGGTAATTACTCTATTTATGAAGGTGTTTATTAGCGATTAGCAGCTCGTGGATCTTCATAATTAAGATTCTTAACAACCCTTCATTAGCCAGGATATTCTAGCAACACCCCAACAGGTGAGGGCTTAATTCAGGATATGAATCTCAGGAAATATCTAGAGCTTTATCAAAAAGAAGACAAAATTCTGAATCATTCTCATGAAACATACTGCGTTGACGTAGCGCGTTTCCATATGTTGTATATTTAAAACATATATATGCAATAGATGGTAATTATAGAACTAGGTAATTATCAATAATACATTTGTCAATTACCACTTACTCACTCAATCACTCACTTACCTATCATTGCCCAGCCCAAACCAATCGGCAGAAACATTTGAAATTTTGCATGGGCACTCCCTATAGAACGTAGACACTTGCTAAGAAAGGGTTTTTTGATATTCAAATCTGTAAGTATTTTTGCAGGGGTTTGAAGTTTTAGTTGGCTAGAGCAGGCACGCCTAGGCAGCATGCGATTCTAGGACGATAACAGGTCAGCTGTTACCGTACTGTATCTATTTCATAGTATTATTTCTATTTGAGCTTCATATCAACTATGATGGCAGACCTTGAATTACTAGAAATAAACTGTGATTTTGTTCCTACATTTGATTTTGATTTTGTTCCCCTAATCATAGAGTTTACGTTATACCTGGTGATGGTAACTGCTGTTGCTAGTAACCTATAGATAACGGGTTATCTCTAGGTTATCTGTTTGTTGACACTGGTCCGGAGCGCCCCAATTTCAAGAAACATTATTGTTTGATTACTTATCAATTTATGAATAACATATAGTATGCGGCGCTAATGGCCAAGATTTGTCGATGCGCCGTAAAAAAAAAAAAAAAAAAAAAAAAAAAAAAAAAAAAAAAAAAAAACATATAGTATGACGGGAACTATGTTATAATAAACTGCACAAAATTATATAGTAGCGTTAATTTTGATGATACATTATCTAACGCAATAAAATAACTACTTATCTGCCGTGACGAAGCACAGGTATTCAGCTAGTAAAATATAAATTATTAAATGGAAAGATGTAGACAACAATAGAAAGTTAAAGCATATTTTAAAAAGTTGCTTACTTTTTCACATATAATGCAACATTGATGATAAAACACATACTAAGCATAGAACATTGATGATAAAACACATACTAAGCATAGAACATTGATGATAAAACACATACTAAGCATAGAACATTGATGATAAAACACATACTAAGCATAGAACATTGATGATAAAACACATACTAAGCATAGAAAATTGATGATAAAACACATACTAAGCATAGAACATTGATGATAAAACACATACTAAGCATAGAACATTGATGATAAAACACATACTAAGCATAGAACATTGATGATAAAACACATACTAAGCATAGAACATTGATGATAAAACACATACTAAGCATAGAACATTGATGATAAAACACATACTAAGCATAGAACATTGATGATAAAACACATACTAAGCATAGAACATTGATGATAAAACACATACTAAGCATAGAACATTGATGATAAAACACATACTAAGCATAGAACATTGATGATAAAACACATACTAAGCATAGAACATTGATGATAAAACACATACTAAGCATAGAACATTGATGATAAAACACATACTAAGCATAGAATTGGGCAACTTGCATCCCTAAGTGTCGAAAGCCAATTTTTATAAAACTTTGTATATTTATTAAACACGTAAATGCAGGTACTATAAACTACCAATATCTTGGGGTCCATATAACCCCACATCTGAGAATGGGAAGCTCCGAAAGCAGAAAGAATGGTCTTACCCCTCTCTCTCACCGTCTCTCTCTCTCTGCTTCTTTCTTCCTCTCCCTATTTCTGTTTCTTTCTCTCCCCCCCCTATTTCTCTCCCCCCCTATTTCTCTCTCCCCTACTCCCAACTCTCACCCCACACCCTCTCCCTTCCTTCCTTCCTCTTCGTCTGATCAATTGCCCAATCACTTACCCTTGTAGTTTTTGCACTCCTCCCCTTGTTCAGATATTGCTTTCTTATGCTTAATCTCTATGAGGCTTCTCTCAATTTTCTCTTTCTTAAGGGAGTTTTTTTCTTAATTTTCCACTAACATTTGGTGCCAACCATTTTCTCTTAAACATTTCTTATGTCTTTATCATAAGTGTATATATTTAAAGCATTAGAGAAATCTGGATTCACAATGTTTCTAATTTACCTATTCCGTTGTATTTTTATTAATCTGATTCACATACTTAGAACATGCGAAGTCTCAATCATGATGTATCGGCTGAGTCTGTTTTCACACTTACACGTTTGCTTGAGTGAAAATCTGGTCATCCCATAAGTCCATAAGTTTTTATTGTTCCGTCTGGTTGGATGGTGTAAGGCAACTCCAGGTCATCCTAGAATCCTTCCTAATTAGGGAGATACTCGGCTGACAACTGGTGGCACCTGAGGCGTGAGAAAGTAACCTGTATCAAATTATGGTACATAATGCAATGAAATTGTAGATTGTAATATTTAGTAAAATAAATATATATATATATATATTAAAAAAAACTTATGGGATGACCTGATACAATCACAGACACAATATCTGTGCCTTAAACCTAGTGATCGTAATTTTTTATTTGGCGCAAGAAAACTCGCTATAATATTAAGTCTTTTAATAACGCATTGGACTCTCATGTTGGAGATAGTTGACCTTTATGTTTGGTATTTTTATTATTCTATTTTTTCTCTTTTTTTTGTGTTGTATAGTTGATAGATTCAGTTATTTAATTTTTTATTTAAATGTTTTATTTTTGATGTTCTAGACCTTTTATTCTGTTTGCACTCTAGGTGTTTATAGAGCTAATCGCTTAGTTGCACTCTAGGTGTTTATAGAGCTAATCGCCTAGTTGCACTCTAGGAGTTTATAGAGCTAATCGCCTAGTTGCACTCTAGGTGTTTATAGAGCTTATCGCCTAGTTGCACTCTAGGTGTTTATAGAGCTAATCGCTTAGTTGCACTCTACGTGTTTATAGAGCTAATCGCCTAGTTGCACTCTAGGTGTTTATAGAGCTAATCGCCTAGTTGCACTCTAGGTGTTTATAGAGCTAATCGCCTAGTTGCACTCTAGGTGTTTATAGAGCTAATCGCTTAGTTGCACTCTAGGTGTTTATAGAGCTAATCGCCTAGTTGCACTCTAGGTGTTTATAGAGCTAATCGCCTAGTTGCACTCTAGGTGTTTATAGAGCTAATCGCCTAGTTGCACTCTAGGTGTTTATAGAGCTAATCGCTTAGTTGCACTCTAGGTGTTTATAGAGCTAATCGCCTAGTTGCACTCTAGGTGTTTATAGAGCTAATCGCTTAGTTGCACTCTAGGTGTTTATAGAGCTAATCGCCTAGTTGCACTCTAGGTGTTTATAGAGCTAATCGCTTAGTTGCACTCTAGGTGTTTATAGAGCTAATCGCCTAGTTGCACTCTAGGTGTTTATAGAGCTAATCGCCTAGTTGCACTCTAGGTGTTTATAGAGCTAATCGCCTAGTTGCACTCTAGGTGTTTATAGAGCTAATCGCCTAGTTGCACTCTAGGTGTTTATAGAGCTAATCGCCTAGTTGATAGCTCGAAAATCATATAAATAAATAAAATCATGTTGGAGATGGGGGTTCGGTATCCACCTGTAGCAGAAATTTTTCTCAGTTCACAGCCTGTTGAAAAAATTCCCTATGCAGATTGGATTTTGACGCTAATGGCCAAGTTGTCGGTGCGCAGTAAAACAAAAACGAAAAGTATAATTAAAAATAATATAGGGTATTTACATAAATCCAAACTCCGCACAAAATTATTGTTATGCCTCTTGTATCAGTAGCTTTTGCGAATAAAAGTACTTACATCCAGAAGTAACGGAAACCTTGTGTGGTGTACAAATCAGGACATTGCAAGGGTGAGGGCGAATCAAAAATATCGACTTTTTTTCTCTGATTTAGAAAGATGTAGGTAACACGACGCTTTGCCTTGTTTCTCTGGTTCGTCTTTAGTTCTCTCAGAGTTTCTAGTTAAAGTGAATAGCACCATCATCTATGAAACATTCAATGTCCTATTTCAAGGGCGAATCCCGGGTCTGAAACTCCCCTCCTGGATATTGTTATCCATAAATCACTCGTAAAAAATTATAATTATAACATTGAATTTCAATTGCATATTTTTTCAATGAGGCTTATGAATCAGCATTCCATAGAGTAAACATTCGCCTTTCCTATCCTCAAGCACTTCTAGAACTTGGACTTTGATTGACAAGGTCCTGAAATGCGACTCTTCCCTAGATACGCCTCAATGAGAGACCCGATTTAAGCCGCCCTAAACCACATGAGGTGAGTCTTGAGCCGTCTACGAGTGTAATGAGACCAGCGCTCGAAGAGCCACCAACACGTGAAAGACTTACACGTGGCCATGGTAGTCTCGTGACCAAAGCAGCCGCAGGACCTAAATCATGGCGGACCGTCACGTGATGGATGGCTACATCATCTGAGCTTACTGGAGGTAGCGTGACGTCATATCTCCTCCTACCTCTATGTGGGGAAACTCATTTCCGCTGGGGAGGTTTCATGTCCAGCTGGGATAACCTTGTCATATTTCAATGATTGTTAACAATATTACAGTTTAAATAAGCTGACACTTGGACAAATATTTAAACTGTCGTTTTGACCACTCCCGTGGTCTAGTGCTAGCGCGCTGGATTCAAAAGCGGGAGATGGTGGGTTCGATCCCCACAGTCGCCAGAAATTTTCTCATCTCAGGGCTCGCTGAGAAAATTCCTCGTTGCACCCTGAATGTCGGCGCTAACAGCCACGATTTGTTGATGTGCCGAAAAAAAAAAAAAAAAAACCTTGTGTGATCAAAATAAGTTATTTTCTCCAATTTATGACTTAGAAATAAATCAAGATTTTTCAATTCTTTATATCAAACGTTTTATATGGAATGTTACAGTATCCAATAAAAATAAAATTTCATTCTTCGGAAAAAAAAATGGCAGCGCTCTGTCTAACGAACGGAAACCCCCTTTTTTCACAGGTGATAGTCTACAGGTGGCAAACGGAAACCCCCTTTTTTCACAGGTCATAGTCTACAGGTGGCAATTTTTATTGTAGAAAGAAAAACTAAAAGTATTTTCAAGGAAGAAGGTTAAATCTAGCAAAGTACGCAAGATTTCTAAGAAATATTATTTTTTTTGAAAATGGTGAACATTGATTCCTTTTCTATTAACAAATCCGTCGATATTGATATTGATATATTTAATTGTTGAGATTCGCAACATTGGCTACAAACTCATTTTATGTTTGTTACGTCAAGAAGAAAGAAAAAGAAAAGATAAATGAATAAATTAAGAACTTTAATGATAACAAAACGTGAAAAAGAAGATAAAGTAAAAAAAAAACAAAGAAAAAAAAAAAAAAAACAGATCAAATAGTATCACTAAAGTAATAATTAGATGTAAACATAAAATTTTGAAATAGTGGATGTAAAAGTTAAATGAACTATTTACAGCTTGGTGTATAAATGTGTGTTTTTGGTTTGAGTGGTGTACGGATGTGTGGGCTACCTTCTGTCAGTTAGTCGCGTTAGTGGAGGGAAATCCGTCGGAAGTCATAAAACCATTATAATTTAATGAATTATTAATTAATTTACTAGAAAATGTCATTAGGTTTAAATTTGAAGTAGATGGGGTGAAAATTGAAGACGCCAGAATATCGCCCAATTGGAAAAACATAGTTTTAGAAAAACGACTTTAATGTTTAATGTACTGAAACATCATTTTTGTTTCTTTTTAATTTTTTTTACTGAGTGTTTATGCGGCGGAACAGTTTTTAACTATGTCAAATACTCCATTTTTCGAGTAATGTCCCGATACATTTCCGAATACATAAAAACCTTTTTTTTTTTCTACAAATGTGGTTGGTTGGCTGGTGAAGGTTCATCATAGTAAACAGGATGCAAAAACAAGTCAACACACCTCCACTGTTTAATTCCTTTAATTTAACAAAACGTTTTCGAGGTCAGCACCTCATCCTCAGTGTCCACAAAGGCAACATTATAATCAAATAAAATAACTTAACTTAAATCACATGGGTACGTTACATTATACACTACGTCAACAATTAAAAACAAATAAAAACAATAAAAATAACATACAGTACAATTCTAAAAACCCCCAAATAAGTCATATTAAAAAACCCAATCGTTGCCAGGAGGCCAACATTAAAACATTTATAAATTAATTGGGGGGTATTTATGATTTGAATTTAATTGGGGGGTATTTATGATTTGAATTTAATTGGGGGGTAATTATGATTTGTTGGTTGTTATTGATTGTTAGTACTGTTAAATTTTTATAAATGTTTTAATGTTGGCCTCCTGGCAACGATTGGGTTTTTTAATATGACTTATTTGGGTTTTTTTTTTTAGAATTGTACTGTATGTTATTTTTATTGTTTTTAATTGTTGACGTAGTGTATAATGTGACGTACCCATGTGATTTAAGTTAAGTTATTTTATTTGATTGTAATGTTGCCTTTGTTGATGGGTGTTAACAGGACACTGAGGATGAGGTGCTGACCTCGAAAACGTTTTGTTAAAATAAAGGAATTAAACAGTGGAGGTGTGTTGACTTGTTTTTGCATCCTGTTTACTATGATGAACCTTCACCAGCCAACCAACCACATTTGTAGAAAAAAAAAAAAGGTTTTTATGTATTCGGAAATGTATCGGGACATTACTCGAAAAATGGAGTATTTGACATAGTTAAAAACTGTTCCGCCGCATAAACACTCTTCAATATAATTTTTGATTAGTCGAGGAAGCATTTAAACCCATAAAAAAGGAAATCGTAAAAGAAAAGTTACAAGGTAGTATTACCCATTCAGGCGATTGCACAACCCTTTTCCAGATATTTAAGGAAATATACACAAGTCCCAAAGCTCCTGATGTATTTCTCTTTATAAAATATTCTATTTCAAATAATTCCTTGGCTCAAAGGTAGCCAAAGTTTAAATTTGTTTAGATCAATAGACAGTTTTCTATTCAATTCATCATTTCGGAATACTCAAACAGAAAATAAGTTTCATCCAACTTTTTCGAATACGGACAGCAAGTATATACCACCGTTCTTTTTGTGATGATCCGGTTCTGACGCGTTAACGTTTCTAGGCCGCAGTTTTGAATCGAGTCATAAGGTCCTTGTCATTAGCAGATTTCCACCCCATTGTCAACAATATAATTGCAGTAGCATTTTTTCAGTATGACCTCTCTAGTATATATATATATATATATATATATATATATATATATATATATATATATATATATATATATATATATATATATATATGAGATATATGAGCCAAAAAATCACTAATTGATGGAAATATCCTATTTTTTGAATGAATTGTTGAGGTTATCGTATATCGGCATAAACATAAATTCTGCGACATAAAATGACTTTTAATAATTATCCTTCAAGTGATCCTTTTTCCCCCAATCTTCTTATTTTCGTGGTAGGCGGAAGGTCAATTAATAAAAACTTTACCATACAGTATCACCAACTTTATTCCGCCCCTACATGTTTCACATCTTTTTTGGTGCCTTTTCAGAGAAAAAATTACATATATAAAACTTACCGCCTCAATCTGAGGAGGATAACCATCCACCAGTACGGCCACGTCTAGAATGATTCTAGACGTGGCCGTTCTGGTGGAAGGTTATCCTCCTCAGATTGAAGGTTCCACCAGTACGGCCACGTCTTGAATGAATTCTAGACGTGGCCGTACTGGTGGAAGGTTATCCTCCTTAGATTGAGGCTGTAAGTTTTATATATGTAATTTTTTCTCTGAAAAGGCACCAAAAAAGATGTGAAACATGTAGGGGCGGAATAAAGTTGGTGATACTGTATGGTGAAGTTTTTATTAATTGACTTTCCGCCTACCACGAAAATAAGACTTTTAATAAGGTAACATGTTATGGGAAGTGTCTTATTATGCACATGAGGCTTATATGACTTGAGTATGTTTACAGAGCTACTATAGGCTATCAAGGGCTTATCTTCCGTTAAAATCCAGTTTACTCTACCCAACCTCTCCTTTAGTAATACTCAGGAGAGTATAGAGCATGTCAATTAAGCCAATTTCCATGCATACACATGTATGCTATGTATAATGATAGGGTTTTATGGAAACAGAGGGTGTATTTCAAAAGTAAAGCATGTATCTACTATATCAAAAATACCACTCACTCACTCACTGACCTATCATCGCCCAGCCCTAACCACTCACTCACTCACTGACCTATCATCCCCCAGCCCTAACCACTCACTCACTCACTGACCTATCATCCCCCAGCCCTAACCACTCACTCACTCACTGACCTATCATCGCCCAGCCCTAACCACTCACTCACTCACTCACTGACCTATCATTCCCCAGCCCTAACCACTCACTCACTCACTGACCTATCATCCCTCAGCCCTAACCACTCACTGACCTATCATCGCCCAGCCCTAACCACTCACTCACTCACTGACCTATCATCCCCCAGCCCTAACCACTCACTCACTCACTGACCTATCATCCCCCAGCCCTAACCACTCACTCACTCACTGACCTATCATCCCCCAGCCCTAACCACTCACTCACTCACTGACCTATCATCGCCCAGCCCTAACCACTCACTCACTCACTGACCTATCATCCCCCAGCCCTAACCACTCACTCACTCACTGACCTATCATCGCCCAGCCCAAACCACTCACTCACTCACTGACCTATCATCCCTCAGCCCAAACCACTCACTCACTGACCTATCATCGCCCAGCCCTAACCACTCACTCACTCACTGACCTATCATCCCCCACCCCTAACCACTCACTCACTCACTGACCTATCATCGCCCAGCCCTAACCACTCACTCACTCACTGACCTATCATCGCCCAGCCCAAACCACTCACTCACTCACTGACCTATCATCGCCCAGCCCAAACCACTCACTCACTCACTGACCTATCATCCCTCAGCCCAAACCACTCACTCACTGACCTATCATCACCCAGCCCTAACCACTCACTCACTCACTGACCTATCATCCCCCAGCCCTAACCACTCACTCACTCACTGACCTATCATCGCCCAGCCCTAACCACTCACTCACTCACTCACTGACCTATCATCGCCCAGCCCTAACCACTCACTCACTCACTCACTGACCTATCATCCCCCAGCCCTAACCACTCACTCACTCACTGACCTATCATCCCTCAGCCCTAACCACTCACTGACCTATCATCGCCCAGCCCTAACCACTCACTCACTCACTGACCTATCATCCCCCAGCCCTAACCACTCACTCACTCACTGACCTATCATCGCCCAGCCCAAACCACTTACTCACTCACTGACCTATCATCCCTCAGCCCAAACCACTCACTCACTGACCTATCATCGCCCAGCCCTAACCACTCACTCACTCACTGACCTATCATCCCCCACCCCTAACCACTCACTCACTCACTGACCTATCATCGCCCAGCCCTAACCACTCACTCACTCACTGACCTATCATCGCCCAGCCCAAACCACTCACTCACTCACTGACCTATCATCGCCCAGCCCAAACCACTCACTCACTCACTGACCTATCATCCCTCAGCCCAAACCACTCACTCACTGACCTATCATCACCCAGCCCTAACCACTCACTCACTCACTGACCTATCATCCCCCAGCCCTAACCACTCACTCACTCACTGACCTATCATCGCCCAGCCCTAACCACTCACTCACTCACTCACTGACCTATCATCGCCCAGCCCTAACCACTCACTCACTCACTCACTGGCCTATCATCCCCCAGCCCTAACCACTCACTCACTCACTGACCTATCATCCCTCAGCCCTAACCACTCACTGACCTATCATCGCCCAGCCCTAACCACTCACTCACTCACTGACCTATCATCCCCCAGCCCTAACCACTCACTCACTCACTGACCTATCATCGCCCAGCCCAAACCACTCACTCACTCACTGACCTATCATCCCTCAGCCCAAACCACTCACTCACTGACCTATCATCGCCCAGCCCTAACCACTCACTCACTCACTGACCTATCATCCCCCACCCCTAACCACTCACTCACTCACTGACCTATCATCGCCCAGCCCTAACCACTCACTCACTCACGGACCTATCATCGCCCAGCCCAAACCACTCACTCACTCACTGACCTATCATCGCCCAGCCCAAACCACTCACTCACTCACTGACCTATCATCCCTCAGCCCAAACCACTAACTCACTGACCTATCATCACCCAGCCCTAACCACTCACTCACTCACTGACCTATCATCCCCCAGCCCTAACCACTCACTCACTCACTGACCTATCATCGCCCAGCCCTAACCACTCACTCACTCACTCACTGACCTATCATCGCCCAGCCCTAACCACTCACTCACTCACTCACTGACCTATCATCCCCCAGCCCTAACCACTCACTCACTCACTGACCTATCATCCCTCAGCCCTAACCACTCACTGACCTATCATCGCCCAGCCCTAACCACTCACTCACTCACTGACCTATCATCCCCCAGCCCTAACCACTCACTCACTCACTGACCTATCATCGCCCAGCCCAAACCACTTGACAGAATAATTTGAAATTTTGCATGCACACTCCCTTCAGGAAGTAAACACTCGTTAAGAAAGGGTTTCTTTATGTTAAAATGTTTAAGTATTTTTAGAGGGATTTTAATTTTTAGTTAGTTTTAAAGAGAGTTGCTAGGACGATAACCGGTCAGCTGTTACCGTCTTGTATCTATTTCATAATATTATTTCTATTTGAGCTACATTTCAACTATGATGGCAGACCTTGAATTACTAGAAATAAACTGTGATTTTGTACCTCATAGAGTTTACGCTTCAGTTTACTGGTGATGGTCCGAGGTAATAATATCCCGAACCGTTCCACAGCCTCCTCACTCATCAGCATCCTCAGTCAGAACACTTCTTGGCAATGCTCGCAAATAGAATCAACGTAGTTCTGTTAATTGTCTGTTTTTAGAAAACAAACTCCTGATGGGCCAGATTGTTTTCGGTATCTCTGGTTGATAGGAAACGATATCGTTGTATTTTATATTTTCTGGGCTCTGATTAAAAGCCTTCAACCGCCTATGTACTTGTGGGTTGGACAGAGCAGAGTCCCAGAACGGTATCTCTGGTTGATAGGAAACGATATCGTTGTATTTTATATCTTCTGGGCTCTGATTAAAAGCCTTCAACCGCCTATGTACTTGGGGGTTGGACAGAGCAGAGTCCCAGAACGGTATCTCTGGTTGATAGCCAACGATATCGTTGTATTGTATATCTTCTTGGTCCTGATTAAAAGCCTTTAACCGCCTATGAACTTGGGGGTTGGACAGAGCAGAGTCCCAGAACGGTATCTCTGGTTGATAGGAAACGATATCGTTGTATTGTATATCTTCTGGGCCCTGATTAAAAGCCTTTAACCGCCTAAGAACTTGTGGGTTGGACAGAGCAGAGTCCCAGAACGGTATCTCTGGTTGATAGGAAACGATATCGTTGTATTGTATATCTTCTGGGCCCTGATTAAAAGCCTTTAACCGCCTAAGAACTTTCGGGTTGGACAGAGCAGAGTCCCAGAACGGTATCTCTGGTTGATAGGAAACGATATCGTTGTATTGTATATCTTCTGGGCCCTGATTAAAAGCCTTTGACCGCCTAAGAACTTTCGGGTTGGACAGAGCAGAGTCCCAGAACGGTATCTCTGGTTGATAGGAAACGATATCGTTGTATTGTATATCTTCTGGGCCCTGATTAAAAGCCTTTAACCGCCTAAGAACTTTCGGGTTGGACAGAGCAGAGTCCCAGAACGGTATCTCTGGTTGATAGGAAACGATATCGTTGTATTGTATATCTTCTGGGCCCTGATTAAAAGCCTTTAACCGCCTAAGAACTTTCGGGTTGGACAGAGCAGAGTCCCAGAACGGTATCTCTGGTTGATAGGAAACGATATCGTTGTATTGTATATCTTCTGGGCCCTGATTAAAAGCCTTTAACCGCCTAAGAACTTGTGGGTTGGACAGAGCAGAGTCCCAGAACGGTATCTCTGGTTGATAGGAAACGATATCGTTGTATTTTATATCTTCTGGGCTCTGATTAAAAGCCTTTAACTGCCTATGAACTTGGGGGTTGGACAGTGCAGAGTCCCAGAACGGTATCTCTGGTTGATAGCCAACGATATCGTTGCATTGTATATCTTCTGGGCCCTGATTAAAAGCCTTTAACCGCCTATGAACTTGGGGGTTGGACAGAGCAGAGTGTCAGAACGGTATCTCTGGTTGATAGGAAACGATATCGTTGTATTTTATATCTTCTGGGCCCTGATTAAAAGCCTTTAACCGCCTATGAACTTGTGGGTTGGACAGAGCAGAGTCCCAGAACGGTATCTCTGGTTGATAGGAAACGATATCATTTTATTTTATATCTTCTGGGCTCTGATTAAAAGCCTTTAACTGCCTATGAACTTGGGGGTTGGACAGTGCAGAGTCCCAGAACGGTATCTCTGGTTGATAGCCAACGATATCGTTGCATTGTATATCTTCTGGGCCCTGATTAAAAGCCTTTAACCGCCTATGAACTTGGGGGTTGGACAGAGCAGAGTGTCAGAACGGTGTCTCTGGTTGATAGGAAACGATATCGTTGTATTTTATATCTTCTGGGCCCTGATTAAAAGCCTTTAACCGCCTAAGAACTTGTGGGTTGGACAGAGCAGAGTCCCAGAACGGTATCTCTGGCTGATAGGAAACGATATCGTTGTATTTTATATCTTCTGGGCTCTGATTAAAAGCCTTTAACTGCCTATGAACTTGGGGGTTGGACAGTGCAGAGTCCCAGAACGGTATCTCTGGTTGATAGCCAACGATATCGTTGCATTGTATATCTTCTGGGCCCTGATTAAAAGCCTTTAACCGCCTATGAACTTGGGGGTTGGACAGAGCAGAGTCCCAGAACGGTATCTCTGGTTGATAGCCAACGATATCGTTGCATTGTATATCTTCTGGGCCCTGATTAAAAGCCTTTAACCGCCTATGAACTTGGGGGTTGGACAGAGCAGTGTCCCAGAACGGTATCTCTGGTTGATAGGAAACGATATCGTTGCATTGTATATCTTCTGGGCCCTGATTAAAAGCCTTTAACCGCCTATGAACTTGGGGGTTGGACAGAGCAGAGTCCCAGAACGGTATCTCTGGTTGATAGGAAACGATATCGTTGTATTGTATATCTTCTGGGCCCTGATTAAAAGCCTTTAAACGCCTAAGAACTTGTGGGTTGGACAGAGCAGAGTCCCAGAACGGTATCTCTGGTTGATAGCCAACGATATCGTTGTATTGTATATCTTCTGGGCCCTGATTAAAAGCCTCTAACCGCCTATGAACTTGTGGGTTGGACAGTGCAGAGTCCCAGAACGGTATCTCTGGTTGATAGCCAACGATATCGTTGCATTGTATATCTTCTGGGCCCTGATTAAAAGCCTTTAACCGCCTATGAACTTGGGGGTTGGACAGAGCAGAGTGTCAGAACGGTGTCTCTGGTTGATAGGAAACGATATCGTTGTATTTTATATCTTCTGGGCCCTGATTAAAAGCCTTTAACCGCCTAAGAACTTGTGGGTTGGACAGAGCAGAGTCCCAGAACGGTATCTCTGGCTGATAGGAAACGATATCGTTGTATTTTATATCTTCTGGGCTCTGATTAAAAGCCTTTAACTGCCTATGAACTTGGGGGTTGGACAGTGCAGAGTCCCAGAACGGTATCTCTGGTTGATAGCCAACGATATCGTTGCATTGTATATCTTCTGGGCCCTGATTAAAAGCCTTTAACCGCCTATGAACTTGGGGGTTGGACAGAGCAGAGTCCCAGAACGGTATCTCTGGTTGATAGCCAACGATATCGTTGCATTGTATATCTTCTGGGCCCTGATTAAAAGCCTTTAACCGCCTATGAACTTGGGGGTTGGACAGAGCAGTGTCCCAGAATGGTATCTCTGGTTGATAGGAAACGATATCGTTGCATTGTATATCTTCTGGGCCCTGATTAAAAGCCTTTAACCGCCTATGAACTTGGGGGTTGGACAGAGCAGAGTCCCAGAACGGTATCTCTGGTTGATAGGAAACGATATCGTTGTATTGTATATCTTCTGGGCCCTGATTAAAAGCCTTTAAACGCCTAAGAACTTGTGGGTTGGACAGAGCAGAGTCCCAGAACGGTATCTCTGGTTGATAGCCAACGATATCGTTGTATTGTATATCTTCTGGGCCCTGATTAAAAGCCTCTAACCGCCTATGAACTTGTGGGTTGGACAGAGCAGAGTCCCAGAACGGTATCTGTGGTTGATAGGAAACGATATCGTTGTATTGTATATCTTCTGGGCCCTGATTAAAAGCCTTTAACCGCCTATGAACTTGTGGGTTTGACAGAGCAGAGTCCCAGAAATCCTTTTGTTAGTCTCTTCGAGAGATTAAATTATTTTTTATTTTTAAATTTACAGATTTAATTATTATAATTATTATTTTTTTACCACGTTCTATTATTTACGTAGGTATTTTAAAATCATATTTATAAATTCGCGGTTCAACCAAGCCCTATTTATCATTTGAAATGTGTTTCATTGGGATATCACAATGCCCATCTCTGCTCTACTGATTTTGTAATATTTATTTATTTTTTACACAAGATGTCTACATATGTTTGCTGTGATCGAAATGCCAAGAGGGAGCTTTGCAATTCCTGGACAGCACCTCTTGACAGGTTTTTAAATGTCAGCCATAAGTCGAATACAAACAAAATTTTTATTAAATTTAAAAATTTCTCCTGATCAGTTACGCGCATTTACACACATGTTTCAGAATAACGAGAAAACGAATTTTGAAACCATTTTCAGTGGTAGGAAAGCCTGTAATTCTATGCTTAACGTTTTATGCAGTAATGAATTTGGAAAACTCAATATTTAAATAATAAAAAGTCCGTCACGCAGGAGCTGCATAACTAAGCACTATCCTCAGATTTTTTTTAGTGTAGACTACATTACTGAATAATTTGCTGTAAATAACCTATATAAATAAAATAAAAACGTGAATAGTTCTGCTCATTTACATTTCTTATGAGAACTGTCCAATTATTAATTTTGTAAATAATTTGCTTCCAGAGTTATGTTAATACATGATACTGTACCACTTAATAAATACAAAAAAAAAAAATCATTTTCTGTCTTTTGATTTGACGCAGGAACAGGATACAGTCCCACCAGCGGGAGATAGCGCTCCTCGCAGCGGCTTTGGGAACATTCGTCTGGCGGGCTAATTCTAGTGAAAGCGAGTTTAAAGTAAACCCTCCTTTCCAATAGACCGATTTACTTCATTTTGACAACACTTCTTTCTCATGAGATACCCACGACGTACACCGAGTTTCGTTACAATACAGTAGAAATTACGACTTGCATGAGTATATTTGTACTTTAGGTCCAGAGTAACCCCCCCCCCCCCCCAAATTTAGTTTTTTTTTATCCTAGTTTTTGATTACCACCACGAATACCGAGTTTCGTTGAAATGTAACAAAAATTACGGCTGGTAGTGGCAAATTGGTAATGTGGGTCCGGAGCTAACCCCCCTCTTAATAAACCAATTTAGTTTATTTTTACAACTCATGTCTCTCTTTAGATCAACATAACGAATACCGAGTTTCGTTGAAATATAACAAAAACTACGGCTGACATGGTCAAATTAGTATTTTGGGTTCGGGGTAAACCCCCCCCCTCCCGGTGGACCGATTTTGGTGGTTAACGAACTCGTTCAATAGTTTGCTAATTGAACACAATATACCACGTTTCGATCGATGGAGATTTGAAGAAATGTTTCAAAAATTACGTCATGAGTGCAACCTCAATAGCTACTTTCCTTCGGAGGAAAGTGCTAAAACGCCGAGTAGATATTTTAAAACATATTTAGATAATTTAAAATAGTAAAATATGTTATTTGCCTTGTGTAGAGTCCGACATAATCTTTGAAGAATGCATACAAATAAAAGTTTAGTCACCAATTCGAAATACCGCAGACTAGTGTAGACTCTGAGTTTTGGATCATTATAATATCCTTAGCTCACTTAATCTAAATATACAAGTCTCCAATTTTAAGAAGATAATCCAGAAATACTTCTGGTTACATTGTGATAGGTAGAGCCTGGAAGTTAGGCATTTATTTTTGGTTAAAATATGCAGGCAAAAAGGTACTGAAAATACTGAAAATAGGCAGTATTGTAATTAAAATAGGCATTTATTAGGAGTGAAGGCAAAGAGGAATCTCACTCATCTATATATATAAAAATCACGTGTCTGTCTGTTTGTCTGTTTGTTTGTTCCTTATACAAATCTACACCGTTTGACCGATTTTGACCAAACTTGGAATAATGGTAGGTCTTGATACGAGAAATTTCCTAGGCTAGGTCAAAAAAATCTACCAGCTGTCTGTCTGTATGTTTGTCCCTTATACAAATCCACACCGTTAGACCAATTTTTACGAAACTTGGTATACATGTATGTCTTGATACGGGTGGTGTTATAGGTTAGGTCAAAGTCGTCTAGGACTCACAGTTGGGAGGCCACGGGTTCATAACAGTTACAGATTCGTGTTCTTAGATTTTAATAATACTTATTTGGTGTCTAATTTATTTAGGCTTTTCTATACGCAGAAAGTAGGCGTAGCATGGCACGCCGGGTAACGGCTAGTTATTAATGAAAATATGTATTTTAAATACTCATTAATTTCTTTATTATCAATTTATCAGAGAATTAGTGTACTTACTCTTACTTTCCCTTCTTACAAACAACAACAAGATGCTTTTTCAAAGTATCAACTCTCATAGACCTTCTATGAAAAAATGTTTTTCATTATGGAAAAACTTCCTCTGCATTATCTTATAATTTCTAAATCCGGAATAGCAGGTAATTACACCATTGTCACAGCAAAAGGGGTGTGAGGAAGGAGACTTACTTCTCTCATCCTCTCTCTTTCCTCCTATTCATTATGCCTGTGCATTCCTTCTACCAAGGAAGGCTCTGTTTTTTACACGGTGGTTCAATCCACGGGTTGGGAAAATAAGCTTTCGAATTGATATTTGTGACGGCAAAATGTAATTGAATTTGTGAAACCTTTTTTGTTTTCGACGAACTGAAATTCGAAATTCGTTATGTGCTTTTTAAAATGTTTAAATCGCAGAAAAAAATTGCATAACGAGCAAAAAAGGCAAAAAAAGGCTTTAAATCATAAAATAGCCAAAATAGGCAAAAAAGGCAAAATAAAAATTGTCTCTACACTTCCTAAATGCATGAAAACATTTCCATTTTTCTATCTGATTCTTCAATATATCCATTCAGATAAAAAAGGCATTTTGCCTAACTTCCGGGCTCTAGTGATAGGTTTTACGTCATTATGTCGATATAAAATACTTATATTTTTCCGCGGTAAAAGTGCAGCATGGTCCATTGTGTGCCGCTTCCACAGCTTAGAGAACACTAAAACCACCTACTGGGAAAGAAGTAGGACTGGAAATTCAATAGCATTACTTTCGGAAAGTGTGTACATAGCATATTCAGTTAATGTCACTTTCTTAGTAACACTCATTTCTGAGGATAGTTATATACAAGTAACCAAACTTTCCCGGTTGGGATGGAGGCGATGCGTTTTCTTTTTTCGTAAACATGTTTTGTCAGTCCATTGAGGTTGGATTGTCGTAATAAGTGGGAGTTTCTCCCTATAGACAGGGAGGAAACACGCCGAAACACACAATACAATAAAACTTACAAACTCGTAGGATTCCATTGAAATTGTTCGGAACTTGTGGCTTCATGTATTGCATTGACTAAACTACAAAAGGCCCGAGGCTTAAGGAATATGCTTGACTAAGCCTATGGAATTATATCTAAAGCCCCTGAAGGAATCTTCTTGGAACATCCATAATAGATGAAATTATCCAGATCACTTCACCCGGAGCTCATAAGCCTCAGCTCATTGGCTTACTCCAGACAGCCAAATCGATCCATGAATAATATATGAGGCTTCGGAACTTATGCTATTTATGTCAAGATCCAGTGAGGAGTCTGGAATCAAAACATAACACAGCAATATTTTTACGATTTTGATATCGGGCGTAGTTATTAATAAATAAAGTATTTGACTTTTAGTAATTGGTTTCTTGATACAAATCTCAATGCCAATTTATTTCCATTAAAAATGTAAATAAATGTGTACAAAAATGAAGAACTGTTTTGTTTTTTATTAAGGGATTTTTTCCAAAACGAAGCAAAAACGAGCATATCTCGGGTCTTTTTGTGAGGACCACATTCAGTTACTTGTGAAGTATCTGTAGTGATTATATCAGCGCTTCAGCGCACGCGCGTAACTCATTAGCTTTTCTATTGGCCTATTCCTATGGGCAATTCTATTGGTTGTTGCTGGTAGTAAAGTAACCTTTAACTGTCTCGTCAATCCATCTCGCAAAAATTAACAGAATTCTATTAATATTAGCGAGTTGGATTGACTAGAGTTTTGATATCTTCTTGAGCGAGCGGAAACGCATAGCACGTATACCCATAATGCGAAATAAATATAAATACGTTCTAGAGCCACCGGACGAAAAAAAATCGGCGAGGAGGCCCCTAAACACAATTACCATTGATTTTTATAATCTTAACCTTTTTAGCGCGGTTACTCTCTATCTCCACAGGGAGAACCCGCTTATGAGGTTGACCTCACGACGCAATCCGGAAGTGCCGACTAAAAACTTTCATGTTTCAGACCCTATAGATCACGAAAATATAGGTGGCCCAAATTTGTATATATATATATATATATATATATATATATATATATATATATATATATATATATATATATATATATGCTTGTCTGTTAATGCTCTAGCAAGGTCAAAAATGGCCCGATTTTGATGAAATTTGGTACAAAAATCTGTCTTCTCATTGGAAAGGTCAAGTTCGAAAGGTTCTAATTTGAAAGGTTAACCAGCAGAATCCGCCCACTAGAAGTAGTGTTTGGGGCGAAATTCACGCAAAAAAATCGTAACGCTTACGTCTTTGAGTTTATATGCTTGCAGGTATTTGTTTTATAGGTTTCTTAATATAGGAAAACAAATAAAACCATTTTTAAGGCGACATCTGTAACCGTTTTTGAGAAAAGTGGAATTAATGTTTTCGCATGTCATTATTTTTTTGTGAGTACTTAGAATCGCAGGATTAAATTGAAATATTTTCTACATATTGGAAATTAATCCCAACTAAGATTTTTAATTTTTGGTTATATTTGGAGTTAAGGAAGTATGCGAACAAAATATTTTATTAATAGACATGAAACGTTTTCGGATCTTCATACATTTTTTGTAAATATCTCAAAAACGGTTGGGAAATCGTGGTAAGTGGAACCGGTGAAAGGTATTGGTAATAAGTTTGGAGGGGCTGTGGTAATCATGATGGCTGTGGCTAATCATGATGACGTAGGTTGTTTTGAATTCTCCTATCTATATAACCTTCCTCATAGCCTCCAACTGAAGATATCGTTATTTCTTATTTTATAGAAAGATTTAACCCACGACAGAATGGAATTTTATTCGCCATGAAGCACATATTTACAGTTGGTTATAACAGTAAGACGAATTTGCTAGTAAAACAAGATACTTAAAATGACAACGAATTTTTGGTTGTTAAGAATAGAGCCTTCTCAGCAGTAGTCGAAGAGTAAGTACGTAATTGTATTGACTTATACAGATTAAGAATTATCCGCTTCTGTGTAAGTTGGCTACTGTCAGTTTCCTGACATTTGTGACGCTAATCTATTCCATTTCTTCGGGATGTACGTAACCGCGCTAAGATGATGCAGTTCCTGCGAGTCGGACTTTTATTAATAAATATTGCTTGCTCAAATATATTCTGGTTATTTTCATTTATGTTTTACTAGCCTAAAAGTATTACTTACAAATACAAGTTATCTAAGGTTTAGTTAGAAACCATATTATATAAATCTAGTATCTAGTGAATAAAATGACTATATTTATATAATATGGTTTCTAACCTTAGAAATCATGTAAACAAGTAATAGATAATCTGTAAGTAGAAAAATCACGACAGATACTTCAAAGAAACTGGATGTGGTCTTCGGAAAAATACCCCAAATCTCTAAATGACTTTTTGTCTTAGTTCTTCGTTCCCTATTGGCTCCTGAAGTTTCACCATTTAAATTCGGGACATATGTATAGGACATATCGTCGACACAAATGCATAGTATCGAATGTGAAAAAAAGCATTTTTCATTTTAAATCTTTAGTGATTGCTGTTGGCCTGATGTACCGACGGCATTTGTATCGACGATATGAAAGACCGCCTTTTTATATATATATATATATATATATATATATATATATATATATATATATATATATATATATATATATTTTTTTTTTTTAGTTTTATGCGTTTTTCTGAAAAACTAAGAAAAAAAATGAGTTATATGCCAAAGGACTTTCTTTTTTCCCCCTGCATCGATTCCCGAAGTTTGGTCGTTTTTTTTTTAGACACCCTGCAAATATATATATATATAATATTATTGTTATTTTTTGTGAAAATAGGATATTTGTACGTAGTTTGTGTCTTTTCGGATATTATATATGGCTTATCTCAAGAAAATGAAATTACGCGCAAAAGTGTATATAACTTGATGGAAAGGAAATAACAGGACCTAGAAAATAAAGTAGAGGATTATGTGATACTGTTATAATCCATAGAGAGCTGGGAGTAATATGAAATATCCTCTTTCTTTGGATAAACATGATCAGGAGTTAGAGATAAGAAGGCTGCTGATAAAGAAGAAACAGGATACTGGAGGAAATGGGAAGAACTCCTAGTGGAAAATGCCTTGTGCTTGTTCTCTTAGAAGAAAGGCTTCTGATAGTGGATCCACTTGTACCATTATCAAAAGAGGAATTCCTTTCAATTCTATACCTAATTCAGGGAAATTATCTTCCGAAAAGATAATTCTATTCAGCAATTTTATGGAAATTTATCTGTTTATTCTCTTACTTGGTTTATGGACGTTTATTAAATAAAATTACGGTTTCTTTAATATTAATAAAAACTAAATATGGCAATGTTTTATTCTTAGGTATAATTTACTATAATTTTAAGCTTTTACTATCATTTTTAAGAACAAATATAGTTTCATATGAGTATTTTTGATAAAAAAACTATCTCAAAGTGTTGGTGGATGCTTCTTTTAGTGGTCGATAGTCCACCGTCTTCATTAGTTCTTTATTCAGTAAATACAGATATAATCCTTATTTATTTCAGATCTGTTCAAATTATTAACTGTACACTGTTGCAGATATTTTTTATGTACAACTTGACCGAAACGGTGAAAGTAAAACAAAACCCTTGTTGGCACTTCCAGAGCTGTTACAATAAATTTTTTAATGACCATTACAAGTAAATTGTCCACTGTCTATTAAGCCGCCTGGGAGGATTGTCTGAACGGGTTTGGATAGACCACCTTCAGGATTAGGATGGTAGGACAATTTGTAGTGTAACATTTGGAAACGGGTTTTAATACTTGCTTAATATATACTTACACTATATTAGAGTGTTATATTAAAAGGATTCTGTAGTATTATATTCATAGAGGGAACTCGATTTGAATATATATATATATATATATATATATATATATATATATATATTGGTTCCTTTTTTGGTTATTACATTCTGCATATGAATACATCCGGTAATGCTATATATGATACAGTATGAGGTCGGGTAATGATGACCTCGCAGTTTTTCGCCCTTAGGTCGGCCATACTCGTTCCGGTATACCGGAGAGGTTTACCTGTACAGGTGACCTGCGCAGGTAAACCGGAGCGTGTGTTGGCTCTCGCCTTTTCCGGTTTACCGGAGAGATACACCTGTACAGGCAAACCTCTCCGGTATAACGGAACA
Source organism: Gonocerus acuteangulatus (assembly GCA_946811695.1). Classification (NCBI taxonomy): domain Eukaryota; kingdom Metazoa; phylum Arthropoda; class Insecta; order Hemiptera; family Coreidae; genus Gonocerus; species Gonocerus acuteangulatus. Next base: position 4,719,812 of record OX328126.1, read on the forward strand.
TGTATGGCCGGCCATAAGCACAAGTAATCAAACGAAAATATTAGGTTTCTGTGCTCAAGGTCTCCCAACTTCATCCTCGATTAAGCAGAAAGACGCTCAGATGACGTTGAAAGAGGCCTACCCAAGCTCCCTTCTGCTCCGACCAGTAGCAGAGATCCAGATCAAACCGGGTGGAGTCTAAGAGAGATCGGTGAGCCACAGACATTTACGCACTTGAAGGAAGAGAAAGCCATTGGTAACAAACACTTCACTTGGTCACTGCAGCTGATATCTGGGCCACTGTCTTCTGAGTCGCCTTGGTGGAGATAGTGGATGGGTGATGCTCGTTAGGGAAACGACTTCAGGATTTTGATGATTGGAAAGTTTCGAGTGGAAACGTTGGAATCTGGATAACACAACATCATTAACGAGTGGGATATTGAGGTCTTTATGGAGGTTGAGGTTGGAAACATAGAAGGGAGCATTGATTACTTCATGACCTTGGATTGATGTTCGATGTTTTCGCAGTTCCCCACGTCCAACTGCGTTTCAGGAGTGACTTGTAAAAATTCACTTCTTCAATGTGATTTGAGTAGAGTTGTCCAAATCATCTGTTAAGTTCCTGCCTTTTAAATTTTAAGTTATGTATTAGAATAGTTAAGAAAACTATACTACATCTCTATAGTTTTTAACTATTAGAATAGTTAAGAAAACTATACTTACATCTCTATTGTTTACCTAAATATTAGAATAGTTAAGAAAACTATACTACATCTCTATAGTTTTTAACTATTAGAATAGTTAAGAAAACTATACTACATCTCTATAGTTTACCTAACTATTAGAATAGTTAAGAAAACTATACTACATCTCTATAGTTTTTAACTATTAGAATAGTTAAGAAAACTATACTACATCTCTATTGTTTACCTAAATATTAGAATAGTTAAGAAAACTATACTACATCTCTATAGTTTACCTAAATATTAGAATAGTTAAGAAAACTATACTACATCTCTATAGTTTTTAACTATTCGAATAGTTAGGTAAACTATATTTTACTCAAATATTAGTTTTTATTGCCAGAATTTTGACAGATGTAGCGACTTGAAAATGGAATAGTTCTTCCATTCCTAAAACCCTAACGAAGTCTTGAAATTCTAGTCGAAAAGTGCACTAAAACCTATTTTTTTTTTTTTTTTTTTATAATTGAGTTTTAATAACTATTTAGACCTAGCCCCTACTTTTTCCGCAGTGTACAATATTTCTGGAGAATAATATTCCCGATACAAAGGTCATGTGACTGCATCGTTTAAATTTTCTGTTTTTGTTGTATTTATTTTTATATTGTCACTTTACCAATGGGGAAAGATTTATTTTTTCCTAAAAAAAAAAAAATAAATAAATAAATAGTAAGTGTCCAAAGAGATGTCCAATTGTATTGTCAAATGTAGAAAATGTTTTGAAAAGTGAAAGCAGCCGAAATGAGAGAAACTGGAGCCGAGAAGAGGTCGTTCATTGTATCTGGAGAGAGAAACGCACAACATTTCGTGTGGGGTCACGTCAGTGAATGGCCTTCAAAAGGCTTTTCTTCCTCAGCCCTTCTTTTCTCGGGGAAACATCGGCCCTGTGTTTTCCCCTCTCTTTCCCTTGTTTTCCCCGGGAGAATGATTAATGGCAATACATCGCTGCATTTTTTCCCCTCTCTAGATATGATTTATTATCCGACGAAGCTTTAGACGATGGGAAATTTTAGATAAAGAAATTTATATTTTATTATTATTTATTTTAGTGTCCTTATAGTAAAAAAATCTGGGAAACATAAATTTGAAATAGTAATTACAAAACTGATCAAATTATGATTTAAGTGCAGTAATGATAGTGTCTCGCACGGTCATATATTGTCCCCAATATTAGACAGAGAAATATTTACTAACTAAATATAACAAATTTTAGGTATTACATTTGTTAGAAAAGAGAAATTGTCACTTTATTAACTTATTCAACTTAATGGTAGGTTTTACAGGCGCTGGTATTCAACTTAATGGTAGGTTTTACAGGCGCTGGTATTCAACTTAATGGTAGGTTTTACAGGCGCTGGTATTCAACTTAATGGTAGGTTTTACAGGCGCTGGTATTCAACTTAATGGTAGGTTTTACAGGCACTGGTATTTGAACAAAAACATTTTTGGGGTACAACATAGCGAACAACACCATTTGTCATGCTAATTTTTTTATTTTGTGGACAATTTTTTTTTTTTTTATTTGGCACTAAAACATATTTAATAACATAAATTTTCACCGTTTTAACACCAATCTCCATTTTTTAATAGCGATATTAGGACTTTAATAATTGTTAACCCTCGGCAGTAGATAACTGATCAATTATCACTCTATCAGCTATTCCCGCCAGACCGTCTACCGGTGTCACTTCTCACCCAGTAAACAGGACAACGTGAGGATGAGAACGAAGCCGGTCTCCTGTCTTTCTCACACAATAAGCTATTTCTCACTCCCTACACAGTTTTCGGCCATTATTATTTCCACAGATTTGTCAATAGAATTCAAACGCATTCAACTTCCAATTAGATTGTCATTCGCAATGACGATCAATAAGTCGCAAGGCCATACTACGTCTGTTTGTGGCTTATATTTGGGCACACCGTGTTTTTCATACGGACTATCATTCGTGGCATGTTCTCGCGTGAGGTAAGCCATCAAGTTAGTTTATGTTGGCTGATTGTTAGATATGTTTTTTTCTTACAATATACAAGACTATAATAAGACCGATATGGACATACGGGATAGAACTATGGGGATCAGCTAAGCCATCAAATATAAAAATTATCCAACGTTTTCAATCCAAAGTCCTCCGTAAAATCCTCAACGCTCCTTTCTACGTTTCAAACCTAACCATCCATCGAGACACTGAAATACCCTTTGTCTATGATTTAGCCAAATCCTCAACGCTCCTTTCTACGTTTCAAACCTAACCATCCATCGAGACACTGAAATACCCTTTGTCTATGATTTAGCCAAATCCCGTTTCCTGGCCTTTTTCTCTAAACTCCCAGCCCACCCCAATCCTCTTGGCTGATCCCTCTCTTCCAATGTTATTCCTGATAATCCTCCTCGCCGCCTCCACCGCCATTGGCCACGAGACAACTTATTGCAAGAAACTGTGTGAATATTGTAAATAGTGTACATAGTTCAACCCATTTTATTGGGAGTAGCAGTAATGTCTGCCTTCTCCCCTCATCTCATCCAGTGTGTTGCCATTGTTAGTTCAAATTTACTTATTGTACATATTTGTACATGTTGTAAATATCAATAAAGGAGATACTGAAAAAAAAATGATATGTTTTTTTTATTGTCATAATTAGTGATACAGATATAATTAATAAAGTATCAGTTATGTTAATGAAGTACAATGAATTAAAAAAATAGATGTTTGGTGTTTTGTTATTTCCATAGACCGTCATCGTTCACAGCGCACTATTCCTATATATATATATATATATATATATATATATATATATATATATATATATATATATATATATATTCCATATTACGCCCATGATTTAAGAGCTAATAAATTAATTATTTGTTACAAATCTTTAATTTTTAGTTGCCATCATGGATACATTTCAGTAGACGCCAATGCTTGACGCACGTTGAGTGTACAGTGGAAAGTAAAGTTATCTTAAGACCCATATTACTTGTGTGTTCTGCAAGGAAGCCGAAACTCTATACAAATATGTAAGTTTTCCTCCAGCAGAGAAAAAAGGGTTTTGGAGGAAAGAAAGTAAATTCTTTGCACCAAATGGCCTATTTGCAGAGAGGTACAAAAATCCTAAAAGCTGTTTTGCACTCTTTGGTGGCGTATTCTCCATGACAAAACCTCCGACACCTCAGGGAGATAGCATCGCTCTTCATGGTCATTAGAACCTTTCAAGAGCGGGCAAAGGCCTCACGAAACTCACTCTCAACCGAGGGAAGAAATAAAGTCAATTCTTTGCATCAAATGGCCTAATTGCAGAGAGGTGCAAAAAGCCTAGAAGTCTAAAAGCTGTTTTGCACTCGTTGGTTTTGTATCCTCCATGAAAAAACCTCCGACACCTCAGGGAGATAGCATCGCCCTTCATGGACATTAGAACCTTTCAAGAGCGAGTAAACAACTCACGAAAATCACACTCAAACTGGAGTACCTCAAGAGTCCGCACTCAGCACCCTCTTTCTCGCTCTCAATTATAGGGGCGGTGTGTTGCCAGTCCACTTCCTTTCCATGTAGAGAGCTATGAAATGTTTAGTACCTAGTAAAGGTACAATATATTGGTGTGCCATCTTGAACCCTAAATATGTTCTTTGGAAAATGTATGTAAAAATAAATTAAATACATAATAACAAATTAGTTATATGCCAGAAGAAGTCAAGGGATGTTTTCGTTTCCGCTAAGAGAAAATATGAGACGATTCATTTGAGATTCCACATGATGGGTTTTTGAAGGAACAACAAGTTCCAAACGGACACCCTACAAAATTTTAAGTCTTTTCGGGAAGTGCCTAATAATTTTGATGAGTGAGTCGTATAAATTCCAATTTCCCATCACTTAAATCACAAAAACGCTTCAAAGTATAATTATGAAACCTTCCAATTTTACTCACATATATAAGTATAATATCTCTGTAAAATTTCATAAGTTCATTGTTAATTGTTTTAAAGTTACGACAGAGTAAAAGTCGGCTCTAATATTTCGTGTAATATACGAACATGGTCTTGCGCACTGCTGTGTGTCAAGATGTTGGCCAGTATATAACAAATAAGTCAGTAAGTTGTAATTTTCCCTGGTATTACGATTATTAATCCTTCTAACGGAACATCCCTCTCCCAGACGGGTATAGTTTAAAGAAGTAACCATATGTATGGTTGTATGGTGTTAAGGCTGGCGTGGCTTTATGTTTGCTTTGTTTACTCCTTTCCCTCCACGAACAGCGCGGTAGTTTAGCCAACATCCGTCTCTCGAGTCGGTAAGAGCGCTTTTTCACAATGACACTCCGTCTCTAAGATGGAAGTTCCTACTAGCGTACGTTCCGAGTAGCCGTCTGCTAGACGGGTATAGTTTAAAGAAGTAACCATATGTATGGTTGTATGGTGTTAAGGTTGGCGTGGCTTTATGTTTGCTTTGTTTACTCCTTTCCCTCCACGAACAGCGCGGTAGTTTAGCCAACATCCGTCTCTCGAGTCGGTAAGAGCGCTTTTTCACAATGACACTCCATCGCATAGACGGATGTTCCTACTAGCGTACGTTCCGAGTAGCCGTCTGCTAGGCGGGTATAGTTTAAAGAAGTAACCATATGTATGGTTGTATGGTGTTAAGGCTGGCGTGGCTTTATGTTTGCTTTGTTTACTCCTTTCCCTCCACGAACAGCGTGGTAGTTTAGCCAACATCCGTCTCTCGAGTCGGTAAGAGCGCTTTTTCACAATGACACTCCGTCTCATAGACGGATGTTCCTACTAGCGTACGTTCCGAGTAGCCGTCTGCTAGACGGGTGTTCCGATTAATGTGCTCATTGTGACGCACACTTACGTAGAACTTCAAGCAATGCGTACTAAAATAAAATATTAGGATTCAGTAGCGTACAAAAACACATTTTTTTTTTTACTAATTATAATTTTTTACTAGTTTACATTTTCGTAACTTTTTATTAGTCTACATTTTTTTTTAACTTTTTACAAGTCTATTACTTTTGTACTTTTTTTTCTAGTCTAATTCTTCGAGTTTTGACTTTTTCTATTTTTTCTCATGGTAATTCTTTACGAGTTTACATTTTCGTAACTTTTAATTAGTCTACATTTTTTTTTAACTTTTTACAAGTCTATTACTTTTGTACTTTTTTTTCTAGTCTAATTCTTCGAGTTTTGACTTTTTCTATTTTTTCTCATGGTAATTTTTTACGAGTTTAAATTTTCGTAACTTTTAATTAGTCTACATTTTCAAAAATATTTACTACTCTATTATTTTTGTATTTTTCATTTTGTAAATTTTTTCTCGTTGTAATTTTTTACAGTAAATTTGACTGAAATTAATGCAATAAAAGTAAAGAAAAGGAAAAGAAAATAAAGAGAAAAAGACTGCATAGGCAGAAAGAATTTGGGTTTCCTATACAAACATTTCATAATTTTAACGAAATTCAGAAATAAATATTTTTCTTTTGTAGCATTTATTTTTCCTTTAACAAACGAAACTACGTACCAATTATTAGATAAATGATAAGTGACTTAATAATAATTATTAGGGTGTTGACAATGTGGAAATCAAGGTACCCTAATATGGGATGTTCCTCCTAATAGAAGAAAAAAAGATATTCCGCTGGAAGGGTTAAACCTAATATGATAACGAAGTTCGCTAGGTGCAAATTGGGTGAGGTAAAACAATAATGGACTCAAACTTTCGCCCTGATAAACTCCTCATTCAGTATTTATTACTTTGTGATTTATTAAAGTTTTAATTTTATTGTTACTAGTTCCATTTAGATATTTCCCTTATTATTAAGTAATTCTGAAATTAACTCTAAGTTATTATACTATCCCTTTTGTTGTTAATTTTACTTGTTCTCTCAATACTAAAGAAGAAAGAATTAAAAGCGTGACACATCTGGTCATATATAATTTAAAAGTGTTGACAGGACAAGAAGAAAAATTACATTAAAGTCTGACGACTAAAAAAGAAAGAAAAAAAAATAGCTAGAAAAAAAGGCAGGACCAACCTTTGTCACGTCGGGGCTTTTCAGACAAACTTTATCGTCACATATTTTTTTATAAAAGTGCCGCTTCGTAGGTCCAAGGGCCAATTTACTTCGTCAGCGTTCTTATATTCCGCCCTTTAATGTGTCTTTATTACTATAAATTCATTTCGGCTCGACCCTGATTATTTCATACACTTTAGTGTACTTTTATTTTTATAAGTAACTATCTGTTACCCGGCGTGCCATGCTACAACTACATCATCTAGAAAAACCCAAATAAATTAGAAACCAAATAAGTCATGTTAAAATGTTATAAAACAAATCTGTAACTGTTCGGGTTCACAGTTTCGGACCCGTGACCTCGGAACTGTTCGTCCTAGACGATTTTAACCTAGCCTATGACGCTCCCCTAGGATCAAGACCTACATGTGTGCCAAGTTTGGTCAAATACGGTGTGGATTTGTACAAGGAATAGACAAACAGACAGCTGATAGAGGTTTTGACCAAGCCTATGACTCTCCGCGTATCGAGACCCACCTTAGTGCCAAGTTTGCTGAAAATCGGTCAAACGGTGTGGATTTGTATAAGAGACCGACTTACAGACAGACAGCTGGTAGGCTTTTTAACCTAGCCTACGAGACTTCCCGTATCAAGACCTACCTGTGTGCCAAGTTTCATCAAAATCGGTCAACCGGTGTGGATTTGTATAAGGAAGAAAAATACAAACAGACAGCTGGTAGGCTTTTTTGACCTAGCCTACGAGACTTCCCGTATGAAGACCTACCTCTGTGTCTAGTTTCAGCAAAATCGGACGAACGGTGTGGATTTGTATAAGGAAGAAACATACAAACAGACAGCTGGTAGGCTTTTTTGACCTAACCTACGAGACTTCCCGGGTCCCGTCCTATCAGTGTTCCAAGTTTCTGTCAAATGGTGAGTATTATTTAGATTGAGAGAATTTTTACCGCCAATTTCTTGCACGGGGAATATAGGCCACGCCCTTTTCCCTCCTACTAAACCATCTATTTGAACAGGCTATAGCTTAAATTCCTTTCAGCCTTAGCTTTAGCTAAGTATTGATAAACATTAACTCCTTCACCTCTCAAAGCCTTCCCTAGTCCTAAACGAGACATAATCAGTTTCTATTGAGTTTAAAGTAGCCTGTTCATTGTAATGTCAAGAATATTACCCTCAGAATTTTGCGCATGCGGGATTACAATTATTCCATCTAACTGAAATAGTAGACAGAAAACTGGTCTTATTTTGGCGTAATTTGTTAAAAAAATACATTATTTAAATCAAATGGTTTATTTTATATTTTAAATTTAAATTGAATAAAATATATTAGTATATGCAGAGGATGTATGAGTGTTAGTAAGGGATATATAAGGATATATTAGTATATGCAGAGGATGTCTGAGTGTTAGTAAGGGATATATAAGGATATATTAGTATATGCAGAGGATGTCTGAGTGTTAGTAAGGGATATATAAGGATATATTAGTATATGCAGAGGATGTCTGAGTGTTAGTAAGGGATATATAAGGGTATATTAGTATATGCAGAGGATGTCTGAGTGTTAGTAAGGGATATATAAGGGTATATTAGTATATGCAGAGGATGTCTGAGTGTTAGTAAGGGATATATAAGGATATATTAGTATATGCAGAGGATGTCTGAGTGTTAGTAAGGGATATATAAGGGTATATTAGTATATGCAGAGGATGTCTGAGTGTTAGTAAGGGATATATAAGGATATATTAGTATATGCAGAGGATGTCTGAGTGTTAGTAAGGGATATATAAGGATATATTAGTATATGCAGAGGATGTCTGAGTGTTAGTAAGGGATATATAAGGATATATTAGTATATGCAGAGGATGTCTGAGTGTTAGTAAGGGATATATAAGGATATATTAGTATATGCAGAGGATGTCTGAGTGTTAGTAAGGGATATATAAGGATATATTAGTATATGCAGAGGATGTATGAGTGCTAGTAACGGATATATAAGGGTATATTAGTATATGCAGAGGATGTCTGAGTGTTAGTAAGGGATATATAAGGGTATATTCGCGGACAGTAGAAGTCTCGGTATAGGGCTTGGTAGAGGGCTTGGTATCTATCTGTGGTATCGGAGGGGGAGGGGGGTTGATGGATAAGGCCGATTTGGATAATGTTCTTTTTTATTCGATATCCTCAGCTCCAGTTTCCAGGATCTCCTATCTCTCAATCCCTATCGCTCTCTCTCTCTCTCTCTCTCTCTCTCTCTCTCTCTCTCTCTCGCTCACTCACTCTCACTCACTTTCTCTCTCTCTCTCTCTCTCCCTCTAAAGGACGTAATCAATTGCTAAGAAATTTTTTTTTTGACATGTAATGGAAGTAATTTTAGAGGGGTTTGAATTTTTAGGTGGTTTTAAAGAGAGCATCCACACCTAGGCAGCATGCATTGCTAGGACGATAACAGGTCAGCTGTTACCGTACTGTATCTGTTTCATTTCAACTGTGATGGCAGACCTTGAATTACTAGAAATAAACTGTGATTTTGTCTCTCACAGAGTAAACGCTATACTTGGTGATGGTCCATCCGAGGTAATAATATCCCGAACCCTTGCACAGCCTCCTCACCCATCAGCATCCCCAGTAAGAACACTTCTTGGTAATGCTCGCAAATATAATGGGTGTTTCCTAATGGCATCTTGAAACATCATTTTTTTAATTTTAACATGCCTTTATTATTGACAACGAATTCTACCGGTACTGGTTAAACTCCTGTTACTGGTAACCTATAGATTACGGGATATCTCTAGATTATACGTTTGTTGACACTGGTCCGGAGCGCCCCAGTGTCAAGAAACATTATTGTTTCATTACTTATCAATTGATGAATATCATATTGTATGACTGGAACCGTGCTATAATAAACTGCACAAAATTATATAGTAGCGTTAATTTTGATGATACATTATTTAAAGCAATACAATAACTAGTTATCTGCCGTGACGAAGCACGGGTATTCAGCTAGTGTGTGTATAGAAGGCTGATTAAATATTACCTTCTTGGAATACTAAAAAACATACCTAGGTTACTTCAGAATATTAATTTAAGTGTTTAGAATTCATAATTACATTTAATCAGAATTCAATGCCTTGCTTAGTCACGGAATGTTATGACATTACTAATAAACTAGAGGAAAGTTTGCTTTAAGATTTATATCACTTCATATAAATAGAAAATCCTATAATAATACATTATAAAGCGTATAAAACACTATAATAATCAAATATATATTTCATACTAAGTTGACAGCTACAGGATAAGAATAAACTGCACTGCTCTGACAGTATGGTTGATTTGACAGGCGTGTAACACTAACTTGACACAGAGCGAGTCAAAATATCGACCAAAGGCGAGGTCATGTTACATATGGAAATGCTTCATATACCATTTCTATATTTATATTGACCTCTTTACGTAAGGCACTATATATATATATATATATATATTTCCCTACTACTATTTGTTTTCATTGGGAGGGGGGGTCGATAAAGTAGTGCGCCATACGTTCTTATTAACTACTTTATTTGAAGTATTGGGCCCGACAAGTTTCGTGCTTGCGTTGCGCCTATGAGGGGCTTTCCTGTACAAAATTTTTCTTTTTGTAAATCTCCAAATAAATATTTTTTTAATAACATTTTAGGTCTATAGAAGCCCATTCTGGAGCAACTTTTGTATATAAATACACTTTTGTATATAAATACACTTTTGTATATAAATACACTTTGATCCCTTTTTGATTTTTTGCTCTTTCGTAAAAAATATAAAATCAAATCTCTAAGGAAAGGAACTATTTTCTTTGTTACTTTGACATCCTTTATGAAAATTAGAACTACAACATATTGATGTATTTGTCATCCATTAATAAGACAACATGTCTTCGATTTTTACCACAAATGGTAGTATTACCTCTTAAATACTCGATTGTACTTGTAGATATGAATGGTTCTGAGTAAAATAGTGCCAAGCAACATGTCTTCGATTTTTACCACAAATGGTAGTATTACCTCTTAAATACTCGATTGTACTTGTAGATATGAATGGTTCTGAGTAAAATAGTGCCAAGCAACATGTCTTCGATTTTTACCACAAATGGTAGTATCACCTCTTAAATACTCGATTGTACTTGTAGATATGAATGGTTCTGAGTAAAATAGTGCCAAGCAACATGTCTTCGATTTTTACCACAAATGGCAGTATTACCTCTTAAATACTCGATTGTACTTGTAGATATGAATGGTTCTGGGTAAAATAGTGCCAAGCAACATGTCTTCGATTTTTACCACAAATGGTAGTATTACCTCTTAAATACTCGATTGTACTTGTAGATATGAATGGTTCTGAGTAAAATAGTGCCAAGCAACATGTCTTCGATTTTTACCACAAATGGTAGTATTACCTCTTAAATACTCGATTGTACTTGTAGATATGAATGGTTCTGAGTAAAATAGTGCCAAGCAACATGTCTTCGATTTTTACCACAAATGGTAGTATTACCTCTTAAATACTCGATTGTACTTGTAGATATGAATGGTTCTGAGTAAAATAGTGCCAAGCAACATGTCTTCGATTTTTTACCACAAATGGTAGTATTACCTCTTAAATACTCGATTGTACTTGTAGATATGAATGGTTCTGAGTAAAATAGTGCCAAGCAACATGTCTTCGATTTTTACCACAAATGGTAGTATCACCTCTTAAATACTCGATTGTACTTGTAGATATGAATGGTTCTGAGTAAAATAGTGCCAAGCAACATGTCTTCGATTTTTACCACAAATGGCAGTATTACCTCTTAAATACTCGATTGTACTTGTAGATATGAATGGTTCTGGGTAAAATAGTGCCAAGCAACATGTCTTCGATTTTTACCACAAATGGTAGTATCACCTCTTAAATACTCGATTGTACTTGTAGATATGAATGGTTCTGAGTAAAATAGTGCCAAGCAACATGTCTTCGATTTTTACCACAAATGGCAGTATTACCTCTTAAATACTCGATTGTACTTGTAGATATGAATGGTTCTGGGTAAAATAGTGCCAAGCAACATGTCTTCGATTTTTACCACAAATGGTAGTATTACCTCTTAAATACTCGATTGTACTTGTAGATATGAATGGTTCTGAGTAAAATAGTGCCAAGCAACATGTCTTCGATTTTTACCACAAATGGTAGTATTACCTCTTAAATACTCGATTGTACTTGTAGATATGAATGGTTCTGAGTAAAATAGTGCCAAGCAACATGTCTTCGATTTTTACCACAAATGGTAGTATTACCTCTTAAATACTCGATTGTACTTGTAGATATGAATGGTTCTGAGTAAAATAGTGCCAAGCAACATGTCTTCGATTTTTACCACAAATGGTAGTATTACCTCTTAAATACTCGATTGTACTTGTAGATATGAATGGTTCTGAGTAAAATAGTGCCAAGCAACATGTCTTCGATTTTTACCACAAATGGTAGTATTACCTCTTAAATACTCGATTGTACTTGTAGATATGAATGGTTCTGAGTAAAATAGTGCCAAGCAACATGTCTTCGATTTTTACCACAAATGGTAGTATCACCTCTTAAATACTCGATTGTACTTGTAGATATGAATGGTTCTGAGTAAAATAGTGCCAAGCAACATGTCTTCGATTTTTACCACAAATGGCAGTATTACCTCTTAAATACTCGATTGTACTTGTAGATATGAATGGTTCTGGGTAAAATAGTGCCAAGCAACATGTCTTCGATTTTTACCACAAATGGTAGTATTACCTCTTAAATACTCGATTGTACTTGTAGATATGAATGGTTCTGAGTAAAATAGTGCCAAGCAACATGTCTTCGATTTTTACCACAAATGGTAGTATTACCTCTTAAATACTCGATTGTACTTGTAGATATGAATGGTTCTGAGTAAAATAGTGCCAAGCAACATGTCTTCGATTTTTACCACAAATGGTAGTATTACCTCTTAAATACTCGATTGTACTTGTAGATATGAATGGTTCTGAGTAAAATAGTGCCAAGCAACATGTCTTCGATTTTTTACCACAAATGGTAGTATTACCTCTTAAATACTCGATTGTACTTGTAGATATGAATGGTTCTGAGTAAAATAGTGCCAAGCAACATGTCTTCGATTTTTACCACAAATGGTAGTATCACCTCTTAAATACTCGATTGTACTTGTAGATATGAATGGTTCTGAGTAAAATAGTGCCAAGCAACATGTCTTCGATTTTTACCACAAATGGCAGTATTACCTCTTAAATACTCGATTGTACTTGTAGATATGAATGGTTCTGGGTAAAATAGTGCCAAGCAACATGTCTTCGATTTTTACCACAAATGGTAGTATTACCTCTTAAATACTCGATTGTACTTGTAGATATGAATGGTTCTGAGTAAAATAGTGCCAAGCAACATGTCTTCGATTTTTACCACAAATGGTAGTATTACCTCTTAAATACTCGATTGTACTTGTAGATATGAATGGTTCTGAGTAAAATAGTGCCAAGCAACATGTCTTCGATTTTTACCACAAATGGTAGTATTACCTCTTAAATACTCGATTGTACTTGTAGATATGAATGGTTCTGAGTAAAATAGTGCCAAGCAACATGTCTTCGATTTTTACCACAAATGGTAGTATTACCTCTTAAATACTCGATTGTACTTGTAGATATGAATGGTTCTGAGTAAAATAGTGCCAAGCAACATGTCTTCGATTTTTACCACAAATGGTAGTATTACCTCTTAAATACTCGATTGTACTTGTAGATATTAATGGTTCTGAGTAAAATAGTGCCAAGCAACATGTCTTCGATTTTTACCACAAATGGTTGTAATACCTCTTAAATACTCGATTGTACTTGTAGATATGAATGGTTCTGAGTAAAATAGTGCCAAGCAACATGTCTTCGATTTTTACCACAAATGGTTGTAATACCTCTTAAATACTCGATTGTACTAGTAGATATGAATGGTTCTGAGTAAAATAGTGCCAAGCAACATGTCTTCGATTTTTACCACAAATGGTAGTAATACCTCTTAAATACTCGATTGTACTTGTAGATATGAATGGTTCTGAGTAAAATAGTGCCAAGCAACATGTCTTCGATTTTTACCACAAATGGTAGTAATACCTCTTAAATACTCGATTGTACTAGTAGATATGAATGGTTCTGAGTAAAATAGTGCCAAGCAACATGTCTTCGATTTTTACCACAAATGGTAGTAATACCTCTTAAATACTCGATTGTACTTGTAGATATGAATGGTTCTGAGTAAAATAGTGCCAAGCAACATGTCTTCGATTTTTACCACAAATGGTTGTAATACCTCTTAAATACTCGATTGTACTTGTAGATATGAATGGTTCTGAGTAAAATAGTGCCAAGCAACATGTCTTCGATTTTTACCACAAATGGTAGTAATACCTCTTAAATACTCGATTGTACTTGTAGATATGAATGGTTCTGAGTAAAATAGTGCCAAGCAACATGTCTTCGATTTTTACCACAAAAGTGTTGTAATACCTCTTAAATACTTGATTGTACTTGTAGATATGAATGGTTCTGAGTAAAATAGTGCCAAGCAACATGTCTTCGATTTTTACCACAAATGGTAGTATTACCTCTTAAATACTCGATTGTACTTGTAGATATGAATGGTTCTGAGTAAAATAGTGCCAAGCAACATGTCTTCGATTTTTACCACAAATGGTAGTATTACCTCTTAAATACTCGATTGTACTTGTAGATATGAATGGTTCTGAGTAAAATAGTGCCAAGCAACATGTCTTCGATTTTTACCACAAATGGTAGTATTACCTCTTAAATACTCGATTGTACTTGTAGATATGAATGGTTCTGAGTAAAATAGTGCCAAGCAACATGTCTTCGATTTTTACCACAAATGGTAGTATCACCTCTTAAATACTCGATTGTACTTGTAGATATGAATGGTTCTGAGTAAAATAGTGCCAAGCAACATGTCTTCGATTTTTACCACAAATGGCAGTATTACCTCTTAAATACTCGATTGTACTTGTAGATATGAATGGTTCTGGGTAAAATAGTGCCAAGCAACATGTCTTCGATTTTTACCACAAATGGTAGTATTACCTCTTAAATACTCGATTGTACTTGTAGATATGAATGGTTCTGAGTAAAATAGTGCCAAGCAACATGTCTTCGATTTTTACCACAAATGGTAGTATTACCTCTTAAATACTCGATTGTACTTGTAGATATGAATGGTTCTGAGTAAAATAGTGCCAAGCAACATGTCTTCGATTTTTACCACAAATGGTAGTATTACCTCTTAAATACTCGATTGTACTTGTAGATATGAATGGTTCTGAGTAAAATAGTGCCAAGCAACATGTCTTCGATTTTTTACCACAAATGGTAGTATTACCTCTTAAATACTCGATTGTACTTGTAGATATGAATGGTTCTGAGTAAAATAGTGCCAAGCAACATGTCTTCGATTTTTACCACAAATGGTAGTATCACCTCTTAAATACTCGATTGTACTTGTAGATATGAATGGTTCTGAGTAAAATAGTGCCAAGCAACATGTCTTCGATTTTTACCACAAATGGCAGTATTACCTCTTAAATACTCGATTGTACTTGTAGATATGAATGGTTCTGGGTAAAATAGTGCCAAGCAACATGTCTTCGATTTTTACCACAAATGGTAGTATTACCTCTTAAATACTCGATTGTACTTGTAGATATGAATGGTTCTGAGTAAAATAGTGCCAAGCAACATGTCTTCGATTTTTACCACAAATGGTAGTATTACCTCTTAAATACTCGATTGTACTTGTAGATATGAATGGTTCTGAGTAAAATAGTGCCAAGCAACATGTCTTCGATTTTTACCACAAATGGTAGTATTACCTCTTAAATACTCGATTGTACTTGTAGATATGAATGGTTCTGAGTAAAATAGTGCCAAGCAACATGTCTTCGATTTTTACCACAAATGGTAGTATTACCTCTTAAATACTCGATTGTACTTGTAGATATGAATGGTTCTGAGTAAAATAGTGCCAAGCAACATGTCTTCGATTTTTACCACAAATGGTAGTATTACCTCTTAAATACTCGATTGTACTTGTAGATATTAATGGTTCTGAGTAAAATAGTGCCAAGCAACATGTCTTCGATTTTTACCACAAATGGTTGTAATACCTCTTAAATACTCGATTGTACTTGTAGATATGAATGGTTCTGAGTAAAATAGTGCCAAGCAACATGTCTTCGATTTTTACCACAAATGGTTGTAATACCTCTTAAATACTCGATTGTACTAGTAGATATGAATGGTTCTGAGTAAAATAGTGCCAAGCAACATGTCTTCGATTTTTACCACAAATGGTAGTAATACCTCTTAAATACTCGATTGTACTTGTAGATATGAATGGTTCTGAGTAAAATAGTGCCAAGCAACATGTCTTCGATTTTTACCACAAATGGTTGTAATACCTCTTAAATACTCGATTGTACTTGTAGATATGAATGGTTCTGAGTAAAATAGTGCCAAGCAACATGTCTTCGATTTTTACCACAAATGGTAGTAATACCTCTTAAATACTCGATTGTACTTGTAGATATGAATGGTTCTGAGTAAAATAGTGCCAAGCAACATGTCTTCGATTTTTACCACAAAAGTGTTGTAATACCTCTTAAATACTTGATTGTACTTGTAGATATGAATGGTTCTGAGTAAAATAGTGCCAAGCAACATGTCTTCGATTTTTACCACAAATGGTAGTATTACCTCTTAAATACTCGATTGTACTTGTAGATATGAATGGTTCTGAGTAAAATAGTGCCAAGCAACATGTCTTCGATTTTTACTACGAATGGTAGTATTACCTCTTAAATACTCGATTGTACTTGTAGATATGAATGGTTCTTAGTAAAATAGTGCCAAGCAACATTTCTAACAAAACATAACTGTAGCTGCTATATGTTGGATATTTTGTGGGACTATCAGTTGAAATGGTTAGCGACAACAAGATTAAGTAGCATACAGAGCTTGTAGTCATATTTTAGTAGCATTTACATCATAGACTGATAGTCCCACATAATATCCAACATATAGCAGCTACAGTAACGTTTTGTTAAAAATGTTGCTTGGCACTGTTTTGCCCCGACCCTTTCTTTTACATTAAATACATGAGGCGTATAAAATCAGAACGAGACACATCAATATTTTTACGATCTTGAGATTACAGTTGATTTTAAAAGTTCAAAATAGTTCAGCACATATTGGTTCCAATGATGTGTGTATTTTGATTCCAGACGCCCCACATATGTGCAAAATCGATTTTCTTATTGTGTTGCGGTATTACACCGGAATAACCACCTGTATATAGGTTATCGTAGAATCGATAGTAAATGGCCCATTATGCCGTAATAAGGTTGCATGCGTGAAGTAATCGAGCAATGAGAGACCATGTGCATGAAAAATATGCAGTTATTATCTTCTGGCCGCCTCTGGTATTACAGTGGTTATGGGAGATAAGCCACGGAAAGGTCTAGTCGATATAGGATTACGAAGTTATTTGAAGGAAGCTAATGTTAATATCAGGTCCAGGAATAGGGGAATTCGCATAGGGCAAGTCCTAGGAGGTTACTTTTGGATTAGAGGTTATCCTATGGACTGATAACAGCTGATAAGATAGGTTATATGTAGAGTTGTGAGTTCTGTTTAGGCGAATTTCTGAGGAATCACTTAATCTATACACTCGAGCGCTTCCTCCTTCAGGAAACATATACATTTTGGGGTTTAGGGTTTATTGAATAATATTCTCTAGATTTAAGAAGTTTAATAATTCGACAAGGGATTTTTTAAACTAAACACAAACAAGAATACGCCTCACTGATTTATTAATGTATTTTATGAATTACAGGGTTGGCTCATACTTAAATAACTTTTTTATTCGATGGTCATTCATATAAGTTTTTATTGAATAATAATTAATTTATTTATTCAGTTATTCATTCATTGACTTGTTTTTTATTCTATGAAAAATTTATTATTTTTCATACTTTTATCTATTATTTTTATTTATTCAAAATCAGACATACAATTTAGCTAATAATGTGGCCAGATTATAAAAAAAACAAAACTGAATTAATCAGTTTGACAAGTCCAGAAGAGCTTGGCAGACTGACAATCAAAAGCTGGAGAAAGGACTAGATTCCTTCATCAGTCCTTCACCTAGAAGATGAACCCATTTGATCTAGGAAGACATCATCCACTTGACGTAGTGCCTTGACTCGGTGAAGTTTTGGAATCTCAGACCGATGTTCGGGTGCTGGAGTGACGTTCTTCAAGAGTTCATGTTTAATGACGCTACGTCCAGAGACATCAGCTTCCAAGATAGGATAGGAATTAGCATTGACCTAGAATAAACAACCATCTGAAGTGGATAAATAACCACTATAGCTAATGTGACCTTGATTCTCAGTAGACAAATGTTCCGTAGATGGGGAGGCGCGCAGTGTGCAAAAAGCGCTCAAAATTTGAATTTTTAAAGTATTTGTTGTACCTATATTGTATATTTTTAGTAGTTTCAAAATTTTATCTTCTTTTTATTTGATAAACCAGTGTGTATTAAAGAAACAACTTTAATAAAATTACCTTTATTATGGTCATAAAGCCGGTAATTGTTCTCAATTTTACTTACTTCCTCGGCGCTACATCCCACTAGTGAGACATGGCCTCCAAAATCAGTTCCCGCTAGTTGTCACGGTCTTGTGCTGCAACTTTCCAGTTCTGGACTCCGAGTAGGCTCGGGCAACGGCGGCTACTCCATCTTGCCATCTCAGCTTGGGTCTGCCAACTCGTCTGGTTCCATGAACTCTCTCAGAAAATAGTTTTTGAGGCGTGTCTTGGTCTGGCATCCTGGCTAGGTGTCTTGGTCTGGCATCCTGGCTAGGTGTCTTGGTCTGGTATCCTGGCTAGGTGTCTTGGTCTGATATCCTGGCTAGGTGTCCTGCCCAGCGGAGACGTCCACATTTTATGTGCTTTACTATGTTAGCCTCCCTAAATAGGTTGGCACCCCCATATATCGTCGATACAAAAGCAAACTAACGAATATGAAAATCACCACTTTTCAGAGTGGAAAAGTATTTATTCATAACTTTTTTTTGGACAGTCAAATATTCAGCAGATTTGACATTTGATAGTGGAATACTTTCCCTTTAATAGAGTGAAGTCAGATTGAAGAATTTGCCGTAAATAAGTCCAGCAGAAATTATTAAAGATGGACAATGAAAGATGCATTTTTTCATATTCGTTAGTTAGCATTTGTATCGACGATATGCTCCTCAAGACCCGTCTTTCAAAATAGAGTAGGGATAATTCTTCCCGCTTCGTTATAGTCCGTGATTCTGAGCCATAACAGAGGGCTGGCCTGATTAGGGTTTTCTCAATTTTAGGTATCTAATTTAAGAACATCAAAAGTTATTGAGTTTTGAGCACTTTTTTACGATTTTTGACCACTGTGTGGCGTCCTGGAAGAGATCATGTTTAACGACGCTACGCCCCAGAGACGTCAACATTCAAGAGGCAATAGGACGTAACCTTCTCATAGAATGTATCTCAAATTGTTCTAGAGTAATATCTAATTTACATAACCCTTCGTTGATACCGTCAGACCGATTTTCAAAAGCAGGAGTAACGTTTAGGAATATTCTTCGTTAAAGAGGATACGACCAGAGACCGGCCATAAGGAGAGGAAGGAAGTAAGATTGTCCTAAATAAAAGCCAATTCACGTTAGACCGGGTCGAGTCTGGGTGGGGACAAGGTGAGGCAATGACACACGCATAAAACACCAACTCGGCCCGGTGTAGCGTAAACGAGTTTATTGTAAAGGCCAATTCACGCTAGACCGTGTCGGGTCCGGGCCGGGGCACGGCCGGGGCCAGGCCGGAACACGGTGAAACAATCATACCAACATTTCCAATGCAATAGTTCACGCTAAACCTGGCCGAGTCGGTGTTTAATGCGTGTGTCATTGCCTCGCCTTGTCCCGGCCGGGCCCTGGGGATGCAGCGAGGAAATTTTCCGGTGAGCCCTGAGATAAGAAAATTCCTGCCGGAGGTGGGAATCGAACCCACCATCTCCCGCTGACGAATCCAAGGCGCTAGCCATTAGAACACGGGAAACCTTAATTATACGTCATTGTGGTCTCTAGGAATAACTTGCAACATTGACCAGGTGATGGAACCATCTGTTCTAGATAGATACCTACTATACCAAATGCGACCTTGATTCTGGCAGACTAAGGTTATCAAGCTGTGGTGACGTTCTGGACGAATTCATGTTTAAAGAGGCTACGCTCAGAGTCTAAAATATACTTTCTATGTTCTCAGGAGATAACTTGCAATATAGACCAGGTGATGAAACTATCTGTTCTAGATAAATATCCACTATTCTGGTACACCAATGTTCGGAAGCTAGAGTAACGTCCTGGAAAAGATCATGTTTCAAGAGCCCTGTGAACATAAAGGATTCATGTTTGAAGAGGCTACGTCATCCTTCAAGAGACGATAGATAGTATCCTTGTTCTAGAGTTTACGGCAATCTGTTCTAGAGTGATATCAAATTCGCGTAATGCAACCTTGATTCAAGTTGATTGATTTTCGGAACCTGAAGAGACCGTCTATGCCATGAGGTTACATGTTTGAAGAGCTGCCCCGAAGCCGTCAGCCATCTAGGATAGGTTTGGTGCAACATTGAACTACAATACAAGCCAATCTTTTATAGATTGATACCTATCCAATTCGCGTAATGCAACCTTGATTCAAGTTGATTGATTTTCGGAACCTGAAGAGACCGTCTATGCCATGAGGTTACATGTTTGAAGAGCTGCCCCGAAGCCGTCAGCTATCTAGGATAGGTTTGGTGCAACATTGACCTACAATACAAGTCAATCTGTTATAGATTGATACCTATCCAATTCGCGTAATGCAACCTTGATTCAAGTTGATTGATTTTCGGAACCTGAAGAGACCGTCTATGCCATGAGGTTACATGTTTGAAGAGCTGCCCCGAAGCCGTCAGCCATCTAGGATAGGTTTGGTGCAACATTGACCTACAATACAAGCCAATCTTTTATAGATTGATACCTATCCAATTCGTGTAATGCAACCTTGATTCAAGTTGCTTGATTTTTGGAAACCGAATAGGCTGCCACGGCCTAAGTGACTACATGTTTAAAGGCCTCTGGCCAGAGCCGTCAGCCATCTAGGATGGGTTTGGTGCAACATTGACCTAGATTACAAGCCAATCTGTTCTAGATAGACAACCACTATCCCTAATGCGATCTTGACTAATGCTCGGAAGTCTGAGAGACGGCCTAAGCGACTACATGTTTAAAGGCCCCCGGCCAGAGCCGTCAGTCCTCCGGGGAGAGCCGGTGCAACACTGAACCAGCTGATTGAATATTGAAGCGGTAATCCTCCAAGGTTTCCAATCCCCTATGAAAGATTAATCCAGCACTCAATCAGGGATCAGACACTCTCTCTCGCTCCGTCTCCTGTCCATAATGCCTTCGGCAAATCCATAGTGTGATCTCCAAATCTCCCTTAATTTTAGAACAATTTCGCTATTTTTGGAGGCAAGTGCTATTTCAATTATATTTCGAAGACATATCATACACATAAACTCTTGAATACTGGCACTGTTCTGGACGTTGTTACCGAGCCGATACTACGACGGGTGCGGCAACTGGGTGTGTTCGGGGCTTCTGTGCCGCTGAGGGACCGGAGGCTTGTAGTGTTTGAGAGAAAGAAGAGGCAAGTCCCAGTTGTTGCCAATTCAGTGTACAGACCTTGAGTGTGTTTCAGGAAAATACATCCAGGTAGTGGAGGGGGTAGTCAGGCCTGGTGGGGACTGACTACTGTAGTGGGGGTTGAGATCAGGAGTGGGGGATAGGCCGGTAGAGGGGGTAGGACGGCGTCAGACGGTGTCATGGTGAATATTTATAACGATGCGCAATATTTTTGCATGAGTTGAAATTCAAGAAAATTTCAGTTCTAATATTTTGTCCACTTCATTTCTTCGCTTGTATATATCATGATAACGTCTAAAATTATTAAATAGCAAAAATTGACAGAAAAAAATCTACAGGGTCAGTGAAAAACCTAGCTTCACCAGAAGTGCAAGGTCTTATGTGATCAATATTTGCTTTGTTTATCTTCACTGACTTTTAGAGACAATCAGTTTTCCATTCAAGATTATTGCGCCCTATAATTAAAAAGCCGTCTACTTTTAAAAGAGTTTTGATTTCTTCTGGCTCATTTGGTTCTCCATTTCTTTTAATCTTTTGACTCTGATGCTTATCTTTCGTTTGTACCATTTTTTTTGTGTTGTACTATCGCTTCATCTTCATCTTCCAGTATCTCATTGAAAATCACTGTGATCCTTTTTCATCACTCCACCTTCATCAGAAAAATTCTGGGCGCATCGGGGTCTGAAAATTTGACATTTTTTTTTTTTGAGCGGTAGTTATTCGTATAAAATAGGCATAATTAATGGCAATAACTAAAATTTACATTATTTTTTCCTAAGACCTGTAACTTCAACTCTATCTCTCTTAAAAAAAAATAAAAATAATAGTTGCTATTCCTAAAAGTTATAATAAAAACATCTTTGTTTATTAAGCTACACAAAAAAGTACAAGGGTCAGGTAAAATAATTATAATTCTTGACAAGAATGTGTGACAAACAGATAAGCGGGAGGTTTTAGGAAAAAATAATGTAAATTTTAATTATCACGTCGTACCATCCATTGTCTCGTAAAAATTTGATAGTTTTATTTAATTAATAGTTTATTCTTAATGTCTTAAACACAAAAATAATAAAAACGTTCGGCTAAAATGTTAAAAATAAAATAAAATATCCAAAACCTAAGCAAAAGTGGCTTTATTTTTTTTTTTAAAAAAAACCCTAAAATATTAAACATCTTGAAAACGGGTAACTTTTGAATATAAGGGCTTAAAAGTGTTTGTTTTGACAAAAACTATCAACTTAATAGTAACACTGCATATTACATAGTTCCAGACGGTATATAATGAGCACCATTATTTTAAATGTTTGATCTACCAATGTTGTGAAAACCTATACTAATGCTAAGTAAAGATGGAATGGTTGGGATTCGGCTAAATAAACCTCAATATGATTTTGTTTTAAAAAAATTTCTATTTCGGCTACTCATTGGTAGCCTTCGTCAGCTAAAATGACAAAAAAAGAAATTAATACAAAAACCAAAAAATTATAATTGTGATAGGTAACAGAACTATAGATACAATTAACTTATAAAAGAACATATCGTCTTAAAATCTTAGAATGAGTAGAATGAAAAAGTAAATAGGTACAATAATATTTTTTATTAGTAATTAGTAACATTAATTGATTTTACAAATAAATAAGAAACTATATACCAATGACAAATATAGTAGCTAATAGTAACATTAATTAATTTTACAAAGAAATGAGATACTACATACCAATGGAAATGCCGAGCGGCAGAGGAAGACCAAGGTTGGCAATTAAGTAACCATTGTAAAGTGTCTAAGGAGAAAGGAATCTACTGGGGTATATGTAACTGAAAACAGCAGGTGGTGGGAGAAATGTCGGTAAGGATCAAAAGGCATGTTTATGACATTTTATGACAGGAAAGGAGAAAAAGGTGTTAATGGAAGGATACCCAAGGGGCAAGGTAAAAATCTAGGTAGGTGGTCGGGAGAGTATTTGGAAAATATTAGCGTACATAGGAGAAATGCCTTGTTGGTCAGTTTTGTAGTTTATATTGTTTTTGTTTAAGTTTATGTGTACACATTCCGAGATCTGTGTGTGCACATAACGAAACAAAAAAAGACTACAGATCTCCCACCACCTGCTGTTTTCAGTTACATATACCCCAGTAGATTCCTTTTTCCTTAGACACTTTCACAATTTCACAATTTATTAATGTTACTATTAGCTACTATATTTGTCATTGGTATGTAGTATCTTATTTCTTTGTAAAAGTTATTAATGTTACTATTAGCTACTATATTTGTCATTGGTATGTAGTTTCTTATTTCTTTGTAAAATCAATTAATGTTTCTAATTACTATTAAAATCAATTATTGTACCTATTTACTTTTTCATTCTACTCATTCTAAGAATTTAAGACGATATGTTCTTTTATAAGTTAATTGTATTTATAGTTCTGTTACCTATCACAATTATAATTTTTTTTGTTTTTTGTATTAATTTCTTTTTTTGTCATTTTAGCTGACGAAGGCTACCAATGAGTAGCCGAAACGTCCGAAATATAGATTTTTTAAAACAAAATCATATTGAGGTTTATTTAGCCGAATCCCAACCATTCCATCTTTACTTATCACCTCGACGGCTAACTATCTAATCATCATGATATACTAATGCTGTTCTTGTAAGGATATATTTGATCTACCAATGTTGTGAAAACCTATACTAATGCTGTTCTTGTAAGGATATATTTGATCTACCAATGTTGTGAAAACCTATACTAATGCTGTCCTTGTGAGGATATACTTGTTGTAACTGATATATGATTACTAGAGAGAATATAAAGTATGTTCAAAAGGTAGTCAAACACCGAATCAGGTTTATGATCATGATCTTATGATAGGATATCAGGAATAGATCAAACCTTCATCCGTATCTGCAATTCTATCTTCTTCAAATATAGATCTTCTTCTTGTCTTGGAGGTTTTTTCCTCTTCCTTTCGACTATATTTAGAAGACTCCTGTTAGCTTGTTTTCTTACACAAAAACGTTCACGTTTCAGGACCCACAGTTCCGATAATAACGGTGGTTCAAATTCAATATATATATATATATATATATATATATATATATATATATATATATATATAGTCAGGGGCCACAAGAGAAATAACTACTAAACGGTTTGAGATATCAACATTTTTCAAAGGGGAAAAATTGTCGTTCTTGTCGAGATCTATAAAATGGTGCACTTGGAAATGAGAAAATAACCCTTCTAAGGGCTCAAATAGGCCTTTGAAGGGAAGGGTTATCTATTTACTCATATTTTTTCATTATATTTTTAAAATGTTTATTTATAGTACACGTTTACAGAGAGCTACCTGACGCAACAAAACCCCGTTTGAACGGGTTTTCCTTGTTTTGTTAGTACATTTTAAAAATATAATGCAATATATATATATATATACATATATATATATATATGTATATATATATATATATATGTATATATATAAACAACCCCGTAACAGATGACGACGGCCCAGAGGTGCAGATTTTGATCACACAAGGTAGCATTACACCTCAATTAATGTCAAGCTTGTCAATGTAGGAAACATACTGGAAGAATCGACAAACAACTAAACCTTAAAAAATCTTTAATTGTCCGTGAGAAGGTTATGGTCCATCATCATGAAATATGGATCACATCATACTACCAACAGCCTGAGAGGTGTTAACTAGCCGTCAGCCTGAAGGGTTTGTCAGAAGTCAGTGTGACAGGAGGCTGTCTAGTTACACCTGATATTTACCATCATTTTAACTAACTAACCTAAATCAATGCTCTAGTAACATGATGCCAGGCGGAAGGTGAATAAAAACAAATATATTTAAATAACAACTCTTTATTAAAATACGCTTTTTTTTAGGCATCATTTGGAATTATTTAAATCCTCCTTATCTAAAGCGAAAAATGTGTTGTAAAAATACCGATGTTTAAGAAATTTATTAAACTAATACGTTTTGTTATTTCAAATGCCGAGTTGGTTAATTAGCAGAATGTGGTAACAGGAACATAGGTTTTTGGGCTACATTCACTGCGCCTGTCATTTTTCGGAATACCTTAGTACCGATTGAATTTTTTACTTACTTATAAACAAGTTGTAGAAGAAGAAGTTTAAAAATTCGTAAAAAATCTTCCAGTAAGCCGATTTGAAAAAGGAAAACACTCTTGGAAAGCCCAAACAATACTATAGACAACTGTCTTTAGGTAAATGAAAAACGTCCTGTTCCTTCACAAAAGTTTATTTTTCTACGCTAGCGCTTTCGATAGGTCCTGCTACCATCCTCAGAGCTATAATGAGTTCAGCTTCACTGCTGGGGAGTCAGCCCTCAGCAGTGAAGCTGAACTCATTATAGCTCTGAGGATGGTAGCAGGAGCTACCGAAAGCACGAGCGTAGAAAAATAAACTTTTGTGAAGGAACAGGACGTTATTCATTTACCTTAAGATCTTCCTTCTCTGCCAGCAACCTCAAAGTTTTTGACAACTGTCTTTTCCTGGAGCTGTAAAAGTGAATCCCCTCCATTTACTAGTCTTTTGAATCTAAAGGGGAAAGTAATGGAGGAGTGTCCTTCCGAAGGTACACTAGTAAGCGGCTAGGATCGCTAGTGTCCTTCCGTAATCACACCTGCAGTAAAAGTATTAATACAATTCGAGGTACACTTTTAATAAGTAATTTGACGTGAGGAATCCGATGAAACCATTTCCAAACCCAAATATTTAACCGTTGTCTAGGAAAATTAAAAAAAAAAAAACTGAAATTTTCCGATATATTCTTATATGTCTCGTAAGCGGATTGGAATGCCTAATAAATGTAAGTCTATTCGAAAACCTACTAAATTTACTACAGATAGGGTGCTTATGTGATTTTTCATAGGGTGCTTATGTGATTTTTCATAGGATGATCCCATTAGAGGAATTGATGCTTAGAGTATTTTCTGCAGATGTGGCGCCCAAGATGTTGGTTCACTTTGAGGTTTCATTTTACATTATTACATGTGTTTACAATTTTCACGAAATATTACGAAAGCACTATTAACTATTTCTATTCTAAGCTTTTCAATAACGCGCTGAGATGAAGCAATTCCTGCCTGCCGGACTTTTATTATTATTCGTAGGAATAGAATGAATCTTGAGTATTTACTAAATGAAGATACATCTCGGAGCTTTGAAGTTTCAAGTGCCCCTTTCAAGTGCCGCTCCCGGACAAAGCATTCTAAGAAGGCTTTCTGCTTGAAGATAAAGCTATGAAAGCTAGCTGCTTGGAGAAAAAACTCTCTTTGACACCTCCGCCTATCTCTTTCTTGGTCGTCACCGGAGGATCTATGCTTTTCATTCATAAAGCTCGGTGGAAATACTGACACTTTTAGCACATTTACTTGCAATATAGCTGTTCGCATTTTTCGAAGGAATGCAGCTATCGAGGTTGCATTAATAAAAGAATTATTTAAATATTTCTTCTAATCTTTATCGATCCTACATTGAAGATACCGTAAACAACCCACGTTAAAATTTGTCTCTTTCTCACTCTCTCTCTCTCTCTCTCTCTCTCTCTCTCTCTCTCTCTCTCTCTCTATATATATATATATATATATATATATATATATATATATATATTTATATATACTAGCTGTTACCCAGTGTGCCATGATACACCTACTTTCTGCTTATGACCCTCCCCGTATCAGTTACGTCAAAATCGGCCAAACGATGTGAATGATATATATGTCTACATATTCGTGAAACAGCCAACAGAGGCCAGCACCGCAGCAATTCATAAAACATCCGACAGAGGCCAGCAGCATACCCTGGGAGTAGATAGCTCTTATCAAAGAAAGGCCAGTGCTCCTTAGTTAGACAGTGACTGTTGATATAAAATTGAAATAAACTGCATTACATGATTGTATAATGATGTAAAGTCATCACTGAGTTTGAGTTATTCTAATTATCAACAACATCAATAAATGGGCGGTGCTAATGGCCCAGATTTGTCGATGCGCCATTAAAAAAAATCAATAAATAAATTTGAGTCATTATTGAAAATGGCTGTCGATTCAAAATGGCCGTCAGAATCTGAATGGTTCAGTCTTGCCAATTTTTCTCGAACAAAACTTTTGCCCTTTGACCAAATTTTGAAATTTAACTATTTTGACCTAGCCTAGGTGATTTCCCGTATCAAGGCCTACCTGTGTGCCAAGTTTGGTCAAAATCGGTCAAACGGTGTAGATTTGTATACGGAACAAACAGACAGACACGTGATTTATATATATATATATATATATATATATATATATTTAGATGGGACGGAATTTTCTCCAGCGGTGGTACTCCTCACATCTTCCTGGAATATTTCATTCGATGGGTTCATCTCCATCTTCGTCAGCTTCCCTTGGCAACCACCGACGAAGAAACAACAAGTACCTGGCTGAAGAAGATGGAGATGAATCCATCGAAATATTCCAGGAAGAAGTGAGGAGGAGTACCACCGCTGGAGAAAAATGCCGTTCCATCTAAATATATCATCCCAACGATAAAAAATAAACATCTAATTAATATATATATATAATTATATATATATATATATATATATATATATATATATATATATATATATATATGTCAACCCATATCAAGTGTTCCGAAGGTGCTTGCTTGACCATTTTAGAAAAAAAAATATTATTATTATTATTATTAATTGAATCGAACTCCCAGAGCCGATCTTTTTAAAGAATCGATTTTAAAAGGCCGAAATTTTAATGAATCGATCTTCAAGGGTGAATCTTTTAAAGAATCGATCTATCCGGAATCAGACTAGACTTCTAACAAGAATATTATTATACGACTCAATCCTTTTCCTTCCGTTTCTCCATCAGCATGGATGTCTTCCGTTTCTTCATCAGCATGGATGTCTTCCGTTTCTCCATCAGCATGGATGTCTTCCGTTTCTCCATCAGCATGGATGTCTTCCGTTTCTCCATCAGCATGGATGTCTTCCGTTTCTCCATCAGCATGGATGTCTTCCGTTTCTCCATCAGCATGGTTGTCTTCCGTTTCTCCATCAGCATGGATGTCTTCCGTTTCTCCATCAGCATGGATGTCTTCCGTTTCTCCATCAGCATGGATGTCTTCCGTTTCTCCATCAGCATGGATGTCTTCCGTTTCTCCATCAGCATGGATGTCTTCCGTTTCTCCATCAGCATGGATGTCTTCCGTTTCTCCATCAGCATGGATGTCTTCCGTTTCTCCATCAGCATGGATGTCTTCCGTTTCTCCATCAGCATGGATGTCTTCCGTTTCTCCATCAGCATGGATGTCTTCCGTTTCTCCATCCGCATGGATGTCTTCCGTTTCTCCATCAGCATGGATGTCTTCCGTTTCTCCATCAGCATGGATGTCTTCCGTTTCTCCATCAGCATGGATGTCTTCCGTTTCTCCATCAGCATGGATGTCTTCCGTTTCTCCATCAGCATGGATGTCTTCCGTTTCTCCATCAGCATGGATGTCTTCCGTTTCTCCATCACATTGGATGTCTTCCGTTTCTCCATCAGCATGGTTGTCTTCCGTTTCTCCATCAGCATGGACGTCTTCCGTTTCTCCATCAGCATGGATGTCTTCCGTTTCTCCATCAGCATGGATGTCTTCCGTTTCTCCATCAGCATGGATGTCTTCCGTTTCTCCATCAGCATGGATGTCTTCCGTTTCTCCATCAGCATGGATGTCTTCCGTTTCTCCATCAGCATGGATGTCTTCCGTTTCTCCATCAGCCTGGATGTCTTCCGTTTCTCCATCAGCATGGATGTCTTCCGTTTCTCCATCAGCATGGATGTCTTCCGTTTCTCCATCAGCATGGATGTCTTCCGTTTCTCCATCAGCATGGATGTCTTCCGTTTCTCCATCAGCATGGATGTCTTCCGTTTCTCCATCAGCATGGATGTCTTCCGTTTCTCCATCAGCATGGATGTCTTCCGTTTCTCCATCAGCATGGATGTCTTCCGTTTCTCCATCAGCATGGTTGTCTTCCGTTTCTCCATCAGCATGGATGTCTTCCGTTTCTCCATCAGCATGGATGTCTTCCGTTTCTCCATCAGCATGGATGTCTTCCGTTTCTCCATCAGCCTGGATGTCTTCCGTTTCTCCATCAGCATGGATGTCTTCCGTTTCTCCATCAGCATGGATGTCTTCCGTTTCTCCATCAGCATGGATGTCTTCCGTTTCTCCATCAGCATGGATGTCTTCCGTTTCTCCATCAGCATGGATGTCTTCCGTTTCTCCATCAGCCTGGATGTCTTCCGTTTCTCCATCAGCATGGATGTCTTCCGTTTCTCCATCAGCATGGATGTCTTCCGTTTCTCCATCAGCATGGATGTCTTCCGTTTCTCCATCAGCATGGATGTCTTCCGTTTCTCCATCAGCCTGGATGTCTTCCGTTTCTCCATCAGCATGGATGTCTTCCGTTTCTCCATCAGCATGGATGTCTTCCGTTTCTCCATCAGCATGGATGTCTTCCGTTTCTCCATCAGCATGGATGTCTTCCGTTTCTCCATCAGCATGGATGTCTTCCGTTTCTCCATCAGCATGGATGTCTTCCGTTTCTCCATCAGCATGGATGTCTTCCGTTTCTCCATCAGCATGGATGTCTTCCGTTTCTCCATCAGCATGGTTGTCTTCCGTTTCTCCATCAGCATGGATGTCTTCCGTTTCTCCATCAGCATGGATGTCTTCCGTTTCTCCATCAGCATGGATGTCTTCCGTTTCTCCATCAGCATGGATGTCTTCCGTTTCTCCATCAGCCTGGATGTCTTCCGTTTCTCCATCAGCATGGATGTCTTCCGTTTCTCCATCAGCATGGTTGTCTTCCGTTTCTCCATCAGCATGGATGTCTTCCGTTTCTCCATCAGCATGGGTGTCCGTGCTAATTTATTTTATCAACACTTTTCCTTTATTGGCAAACAGAGTCTCTGGAATCGATGTAAACCAGAAACTGTCGATTATAATCAGTGCACTTCGAATGAACGTGGAATAATTTAAAATATCTCACTCATTACTTGAAAGCGATCTCTGATAACTTATCAACGTTCTCTTTTCGCCGATCTCATGTTTTATTCATCAGACAAATCGCATGAGCAGAAAGCGCATAAAGGCTGAGGTTATTATGAGAAATGCTGGAATCTCTTGTTCTGCATTGCTTGTTCGTCTTCAATAAACCTAACCATTATATCTCCCTGCACGGAACTAGGCCATATCTGATATGGGGAGGATAGATCACTTAGGCAACGCTCTCCCTATACCTCCTCCCAAGGATATATATATATATATATATATATATATATATATATATATATATACATATTTATATATATTTTTTTAGAAAAAAATCAGTCCCGAAACAGGCCACGAGGGCCCTGAGGGGCAGATACTATAGACGTATCTGATTCATGACCATACGGCAAACTAGGGAGATAGTGTGGTCAGTACTATGCTCCAGCCGCCTGATATTCCCCTTGGCTACTTCGGCTGCTAGAATCATTAGCTCACAAGGTACCCCTTATTAAATTAATTAAAGGCTGGGTTGGCCTAGGGACGGTCAGGGAGGCCGAATTCATCACATGAACGAAGACACTAGAAGAAAAAATCTTTAGTACTATGCTCGGGATTTGAACTCAGGTCCTCCAACTTATTAGTCCAGTGCTCTACCACTGAGCTAACCTCGCCCCCATATTTATATATACATACAGATTATTCAAACACTGATTTGACTATACCAGTCGTATTTTTTGTTATATTTCAACGAAACTCGGTATTCGTTGTGGTCATAAAGTAAATCCGTTTATTAGGAAGAGTGGGGGGGGGGGCGAAATTACTAATTTGCTCATACCGGTCGTAATTTCTGTTGTATTGTAACGAAACTCGAAATACGTCTTGGTTATCTAATTAGATAAAAGTGTTGTACAAATGAACTAAATCGGTCTATCGGAAGGGGGCTTTAATTTCTACTATGTTAGAATAGAACTTTCCAATAAAATGTAAGTTGGGAAAGCTGCCGCTAGGAGTGATATTACTTCTTGATATTTATGAACCGATCGGTGGTCTACTGCATGAAAAAATCAGTTTTTCATGCAGACTTAGTTATTTAGATGGCATACGCTTTAATATGCTTAATTATGTATACTGGCAAAAAATATTCAGTTAGTAATGTTTTTAGATATTAATAAACAATATCTAAAAAGATTACTAAAATTTAATTCTAAAAATTTTAGTATCATCGTTTTTTCACTTTTAAATTAACGTAACTTTCCTCTTTAACATATGATGTACATTTTATAGAATTCTATTTATTATTTTAAATTTATTTATGTAAAATTCCGAGTCTATAGATTTCACGGTAATCCATATTCGTTTATACATAGTTTTCAGGTAAACATTATGGCTCTTTCTTTTTCAATGAAATTATTTTCTTTTTAAAGGGGTTGAAATTTGTATTTCAAGTCATGAAATTGGCTTTCACAAAACCAGTATACACTTTGATATGAAACAATTTTTTTTCTAGTGCCGGAAAGATTCTCTTCTCATTATGTGAGAATTTTATCGGTTTTCATCAGATCAGTCCCGTAACAGGCCACAAGGGCCCAAAGGGGCAGATACTGTAGAGGTATCTATGCTATGCTCCGGCCGCCTGATTTTCCCCTTGGCTGCTTCGACTGGCTAGAGTCATTAGCACCCAAGGTACCCATTATTAATTAAATTAATTAAAGGCTGGGTGAGCCTAGGGACGATTGGGACCCCAAATCCAACCCTCGAACGGCAGCACTAGAAGAAAAAATCTTTAGTGCGCGCTCGGGTTTTGAACCTGGTCCTCCAGTTCATTAGTCGAGTGCTCTACCACTGAGCTAACCTTGCCCCCATTTATCGGTTTTAGAAAAAAAAAAAATTATAGGTGTAAAACAAGTTTAAACTAATATATTTTGTATCTAATATAAACATAACTTTCAAATTATATATATTTCTTTATTGATTATTACATTCTGTATATAAATACATCTGGTAATATGATGAATGATACAATATGGAGGTTCTGTGCTCAAGGTCTCCCAACTTCATCCTCGATTAACGCCAGAAAGACGCTCAGATGACGTTGAAAGGTGCCTACACAAGCTCCCTTCTGCTCCGACCAGTGGCTGTAGTCGAAGAGAGATCGGTGAGCCAAAGAAAATTGTCGCACTTGAATAAAGAGAAAGCCTTTGCTAACACTTCACTTGGTCACTGCAGCAGATCTCTAGGCCAATGTCTAAAGATCTCTAGGCCAATGTCAAATTATAGCCATAAAATCTCGAGCTGAGCTTATTGGAAGACTGGATGGGTTTGGAAGTGATGTCTGTGGATGACAGACGGTTGGCAAAAGTAATATACAGTGTTGCCCTGACAGGAGGTTCTAGATAGCAAGATTTCAATTCTACTTGGAGAAGGGGGGCACCCACCCCTGATCCGGAGGAGGGTAGCGTTTTAAATTGATGGTTTATAGAATAGTTCCAATCATTGGCCTGTCAAAACAGCTGTCAGACAATCATCAATTCTTAATCAATGAACAATAGCATAAGAATATCGTCCAAATAGAATTTATAGAATTCATGATCATTATTAAATTACTGATCGGGAGAAATGATATGACAGAAATATTATAACGTTAATTTCCTTTCTTGTCAAAAGTTCTTTATTTGTATATTTTGATAATTCAATACAGACTGATTGTAAAGGTTTCAAACTGAAGCAATCTTGGAACAATACAGTCTTTTGAGAAGTAACGTTTTCGCAAATAATGTTATTTTTTTTTTTAAGGTTTTGGCATTGACACTACAATGCAAAGGTAACTGACAGTAGTCAATTCGATGCAGCCATTTCTCCGAGTGAAGTCACTCTATCAAAAAATGCATAAGAATTGTTTCTCAAGGAA
This sequence comes from Gonocerus acuteangulatus, assembly GCA_946811695.1. Classification (NCBI taxonomy): domain Eukaryota; kingdom Metazoa; phylum Arthropoda; class Insecta; order Hemiptera; family Coreidae; genus Gonocerus; species Gonocerus acuteangulatus. The sequence continues at coordinate 4,753,393 of OX328126.1, forward strand.
ATTTATTTAGCTCAAAAATGGTTACATACCACGATTCCCTAACTGACTCCGATTTCAGAAAAAAATACAACCATCCGCAAAATACTCGTTTCTATTTATCACATTTGGTATATAATTGTTTATTAAAAGCCAACGTAACCGAAATTAGTATGTATTAGTCGCAATCCACAAACTTATATATATATATATATATATATATATATATATATATATATATATATACGGCTTTGGGAATCGTTTCATTTGAATTCCCACGTCAAGTAACTAATAAGTACTGCTACATTAATTGTTTTCTTAATTCGCCCAGAAAATAAAGATTAGCATACCAAAGATGTTTTATAGATGGTAAATCTTGGTGTTGGATATAGTTCTCGACTCCTAGCGATCCCTACGTGATATGAAGACAGTAATAGCTTTATCGATGCACCAAGTCGTTCATAAAGTATTGTACGTAATGCAAAGAAATCCTGCAAGTTACTTGAAAAAATAGCAGATATCGGAAGATATTTGTCTTGTAAAAGGCATAGAGCTATTGAGGTTGCAATTATGAATGAATTTCTCAAACGTTTCTTCAAATATTCATCGATATCTACTAGATATTTGTCAAAAACAACTAGTAACGAAATATTTGAAATTTTCCCTAGACACTCCCTTTAGAATGTAAACACTTGCTAAGAAAGTTTTTTTTTTTATATTCACATTTTTAAGAATTTTTATAAGGGTTTGGGTTTTTAGTTGGTTTTAAAGAGAGCATTTACGCCTGGGCTGCATGCGTTGGTAGGCCGATAACAGGTCAGCTGTTACCATACTAGTATGGTATGGTAACAGCTGCCACACCATACTGACATTTATTTCATAATGTTACTTTTATTTGAGCTTCATTTCAACTATGATGGCAGACCTTGAATTACTAGAAATAAACTGTGATTTTGTCCCACATAGAGTTTACGCTATACCTGGTGATGGTCCATCCGAGGTAATAATATCCCGAAACCTTGCACAGCCTCCTCATCCATCAGCATCACCAGTCAGAACACTTCTTGGTAAAGCTCGCAAATGTAATGTGTTTTTTCCAAATCACATCTTGTAAACATTAAGCAGTGTGTTTTTAGAGCGAGCCTTCACTAGGCCATAGAGTAGTTTTTCTATCAGGCAGATGTGAGGGTCTGGGTGGACCCTTACAACCGTGAGGTCATAAATTATTTATGAAAGGTCAAACCAAAACAATAACTGTTTCTATTTCAACCTTTCCAAATGACAGTAGGGAGAAGAAAAGAACCGCGCTAAGGTGATGCAGTTCCTGCGATTCGGACTTTTATTTTCCAGTTTAGTCATCGCTAAAGCATATTTATGCTAAAAAAATACCGCTCACATTCCTATGCTTTGACATAATTCATCAGCGAGGTCGCACCAACATTCCAGGTGCTTCATCAGCTGAAGAGACAGAACTCGATGAATCCCTCGAGATAAAGCGAGTTCTGTCTTTGTCCTCTAGTTTGCCGTGTGATGAATGTGGACACGAGAGTGGTGGTCTATTGACGAACAGAGCTATGCCTCTTCGGTTAATAGCTGTTCCAGTTCCCCGGGGCTTTCATGGTCCTAGAGTCTTCTCTTGTGGTGCTTATACTACACACAGCCAAAGCATCATTCATTAACACGGATTCACTGAGCTTCGAGCTACTAATTGGATGCATTCATATTTATATAACAGAAATTACGTGTGAGTACTATGTAGTGTTTATAGCCTTAATATATATATATATATATATATATATATATATATATATATATATATATATACAGACTGGTCCCGAAGGAAATGGCCATACTTGAGGGGTGTGTACACCGACTAAAGTGTAGTTGAATCCCACGAAAGAGAAATGTTTACTTGCGTTACTACCCTAGATATAGGCGTTTCAGTGTTTCTTTTCCAAAATCTAGTTTTTGACCATTGGTGTGCTATTTGTCGATCACACCGATGAAAAAAAAAAAATCTGATATCATTTTCGAACCTTGAGCAAACATTTCTGAAAGTAAATTCATAGCAGCCACCCGAACAAATAACTTATCAAGAAGTAAAGGTTTTTTATTTTTATTATTTTTAATGTTCCACGCCCTGCACGAACATTTTTTGGTTAGTTAGATGGAGCACTCAGAAAAGTTGCATTATTTCATTACCATTGATAATTTCTGTAGAAGGCCAAAAAAATTCCGTCACGCAGTAGCTGCATAACTAAGCACTTTCCTCAGAATTTTTGTATTGTTTACTACATTAATGAATAATTTGCTGTAAATAACCTATCCCCAAAAAAACATAAATGTGAAATAGAGGCCAAGGTCCTGCCCCCACAAAGAAACACTCCCTTCCTCAAAAATATCCCCTCCTAAAACCCCCCTAAAACGTCTTACCATTCTACACTCCAAAAAAGTAGTATGAGTTGGTGTATTAATTCAACCAAAAATATTTGCCAATACAAGAGATGATACAAGAAAGAAATGTCCAAGTTCATTACTTGGAAGACCTCATAGTTACTTACTAAGAACAGTAAAGACACTTCAACTGACCTTTAAAAACAACAATAAAAATACTTATACCAGTTGCTAAAATATCACTTTCCTCAACCAGGTATATTCTTAAACTTGGCAATGTTTAGTTTTTCTCTAAAGATAATTTCGGCACAAAAAAAACATTGCCAAGTTTAAGAATATACCTGAATGAGGAAAGTGATATTTTAGTAACTGGATATAAGTATTTTTTTTGTTGTTTTTAAAGGTCAGTTGAAGTGTCTTTACTGTTCTTAGTAAGTAACTATGAGGTCTTCCAAGTAATGAACTTGGACATTTCTTTCTTGTATCATCTCTTGTATTGGCAAATATTTTTGGTTGAATTAATACACCAACTCATACTACTTTTTTGGAGTGTAGAATGGTAAGACGTTTTAGGGGGGTTTTAGGAGGGGATATTTTTGAGGAAGGGAGTGTTTCTTTGTGGGGGCAGGAACTTGGCCTCTATTTCACATTTATGTTTTTTTTGGGATCTCATTACTTTTTTCTAAGTTTTAAATAGAATATAGTTGCCGCATACCTACTGGCTTTTGTACTTCATAGAAAACCAGGGTCTTTGGATTCTGCATAAGGTTCTCCTTACTGCTTAATATTTGATACCAATAATCAACCTACATACATCTAATCACTAGACTAGAAAAGTTAGAAGCTCTTCCAGATGACATTACTCTAGAGGACAAATTGATTGCTCTGTTAACTAAACTATTACACTGTAAAACACAGGAACCTTATCCCGAGGATAAAGATCACAATAGGGAAAGTGCAGAAGGCCTTCAAGAAAAATATAAGAACAAAGACGATACATTTTGGGTTTGTGATCCTAAACTTTGTAATTTAGATGGCTCGACTTTGAAAAACTTAGTATCTGCTTTGAAGTATATTATGCAGTGAACCCCTACGACTTTATTTACTACATTTAAGAAAGAAGTCACAACTGTTTTTGTTGAGATGCGTCGAAATGTTTTTTCAAACATCAAATATAGGTTCTCCTTACCAAGACGATTCATTTGATACCCCACATGATGGGTTTCAGAAGGAATGATGGCATTTCGATGGAACAAGAAGTAGAAAACGTCATAGGTAATATGACACTCCCGTATCAAGACCTACCTGCGTGCCAAGTTTGGTCAAAATAGGCCAAACGGTGTGAATTTGTATAAGGAACAAACATACAGACAGACAGCTGAAAGACCTTTTTTACCTAGCCTAGTGCATTCCCCGGACTAAGGCCTACCTGTGTGCCAAGTTCGGTCAAAATCGGTCAAATGGTGTGAATTTGTGTAAGAAACAAACATGCAGACAGACAGCTGATAGACGATTTTGACTAGCCTATGACACTACCCGGATAAAGACCGACATGGGTGTCAAATTTTGTCAAAATCGGTCAAACGGTGTGTATTTGTATAAGGAACAAACAGACAGACAGACAGCTGATAGACAATTTAACCTAGCCTATGATTCTCCCTGTATCAAGACCCGTCTGTGTCCCAAGTTTGGTCAAAATCGGTCGAACGGTACAGATTTGTAAGAGGAACAAACATACAGACAGACAGCTGGTATAAGATTTTTACCGAGCCTATATGTGCCTAATTGTTTCTTAAAACATCAAATATAGGTTCTTCATACAGAGACAATTCATTTGATACCCCACATCATGGGTTTCGGACAGAATGATGGGTTCCCGAAGGAAGTACAAAACTGGCACGCCCCGCCCCGGAAGCGGAGTCAAACTAAATTTTTCGCGATTTTTCGATGTTTTCCTTTAATAACGTCTTCATATCTATCTTCATACAAAATTTCAAGTCTCTAGCATCATGGGAAGTGCCTAATAATTTTGATGAGTCAGTGAGTGAGTCCTATAAATTCCTATTTTCGATCGCTTATATCTCAGAAACTATTCTATGTAGAATTATGAATTTCCAGTTTTACTCACATCTAGTAGTATAATACCTGTGTAAATTTTCATAACTTTATCTTTACCTGGTTGAAAGTTATGAGAGGGTAAAAATCGGCTCTAAGACCGCCTGTAATATACACACAGTAAGCTTAGGACGGAACTTGGCCTGGCGCACTGCCGTGCGCCTAGATATAAATAAAATAAAAACGTGAATAGTTCTGCTCATTTGCATTTCTTATGAGAACTGTTCAATTATTAATTTTGTAAATAATTTGCTTCCAGAGTTATGTTAATACATGATACTGTACTACTTAATAAATACACTAAAACTTCATTTTCCGTCTTTTGATCTGACGCAGGAACAGGATACAGTCCCCATAGTGGGAAATAGCGCTCCTCGTGGCGCCTTTGGGAACCTACGTCTGGCCAGCTAATTCCAATGAAACAGGGTTTAAAGTAAACCCTCCTTTCCAATAGACCGATTTACCTAATTTTTACAACACTTCTTTCTCATGAGATACCCACGACGTATACCGCGTTTCGTTACAATACATCGGAAATTACGACCGGCATGAGTATATTAGTACTTTAGGTCCGGAGTAACCCCCCCCCCTTCCAAATAACCAGATTTAGTTTATTCTTACAACCCATTTTTCTCTGTTGATTACCACCACGAATACCGAGTTTCGTTGAACTGTAACAAAAATTACGACTGGTAGTGGCAAATTGGTAATGTGGGTCCGGAGTAAACCCCCCCCCCTCCTAATAAACCGATTTAGTTTATTTTTACAACGCATGTCTCTCTTTGGATCAATATAACGAATACCGAGTTTCGTTGAAATATAACAAAAACTACGGCTGGCAGTGTTTTGGGTTCGGGGTAAACCTCCCTCCCGGTGGACCGATTTTGGTGGTTAACGAACTCGTTCAATCGTTTGCTAATTGAACGCTATATACCACGTTTCGTGAAGAAAAAACAAAAACTCTGGCCGCTATCGTGTTAACAGACATATATATATATATATATATATATATATATATATATATATATATAAATATTAACGGGGGTCATTTTCGGTGCCTACTAGGTAGGATCGATAAAGACTCGAAGAAATTTTTCAAAAATTCCTTCATGAGTGCAACCTCCATAGCTACTTTCCTTCGGAGGAAAGTGCTAAAAGAGGCTTTGCCTGGGTGAATTGTGGACAATTAACACAAAAAAATTAATGGGCGAAAACTTTTGGCTCTTAATGATTTAATTATTAAAAGCCAAAATGTTTTGCTTCTTAACTATTCTTGGTTTTTATTGACCATAATTTAACCATGGAATGCATCCTCCTTTGGCCTTTAACACAAATTAGCCATGGTAATGAAATAATGCAACTTTTCTGAGAGTTCCATCTACCTATCAGTGGAACATTAGAAATAAAAAGCCTTTATTTCGTGATAAGTTATTCTTCCTCACACTATGAACGTTATCCCTGTTAAGCATTATTAAATAAATACATTGAAAACGTTAACTAGTTACGTAAAACAGAAGCGAAACGTCATCCGCTTAGTGATGTTACAAAAGCAAAAAGCAAACACGTCACTTGCATGTAACCGAAGACAAACAGCCGTTTCTCGAAACAAAGTGTCATGTCGAGCGGAACGATTCCAACCTAATAACGTTTCAGATATTCTATTACAGGTGGTGTTTCAGAGGGAAATGTTTGCCAATGTTCCTATGTTGGCTGTTTATAAATGCTACAATGTGTTTATCGAGCATGTGGCTACTCAACCGAGGGCTATTGACGTTGCGAATTTTGGCGCATAGAAGGGTAGAATTGAAGTCGATAAATAATACATTGTGTTTTTTGGCTGGCAGAATATGTTTACATTATATGTTTTAGTGAATATAATGAACCTAATGACTTATTGAAACATTTTACATTGGAATATTTGAAGAGGGGGTCTCCCCGAGGTTTAGTGGCTAACGCATTGGATTCTCTCACGCGGGAGATTGTGGGTTCGAGTCCCACAGGTGCACAGTGCAGCGGAGTAAGTGGACAAAAGTCGTTTTTTTGAATTAAAATTATATTTACAAAAATTTATTTGAAGTGGTTTATCGACCACCAAAATTTAATCAAAGAAAAAAGAAATCGTTATAAAAAATTTTGAAATAATTATACAAAAATGTACAAAGAATTAAAATCAATTATTCGCTGTCGGAAAAACTATCTTCGGATGGCGATAAGTTGTTCAACTTGTAGGGAGTTTAAATTCGTGTTGTCGCGGTGATTAAGCTTTGAATTCGAATGGTTTATTTGCCCGCTTAAAGAAATTAAAGGGTACGAAGATATCGACGATACAAATGCAAACTAACGAATATGAAAAAATGCATCTTTCATTGTCCATCTTTAATAATTTCTGCTGGACTTATTTATGGCAAATTCTTCAATCTGACTTCACTCTTTTAAAGGGAAAGTATTCCACTATCAAAAGGTCAAATCTGCCGAATATTTGACTCTCCAAAAAAAAGTTATGAATAAATACTTTTCCACTCTGAAAAGTGGTGATTTTCGTTTTCGTTAGTTTGCTTTTGTATCAGCGATATGAAAATACGATTTAAAAGACCAGCATTGGAATTGATCCTATTGTTTCTAAAATGTCAACATTTTTTGGGTTTATGTTTTCTAAAACAGAAAAATAAACACAGAATCATTCAAAGCAAGAAAAATTAGTAAATACATGAAGTATAACTGTTATTAAAGCAAAATAATTCAGAAACTCAGGATGTTTTGGATCGAAATTGAAAAAAGTGTATCTGAAGTTATTTTAAAATTTTAATTAAAAATATTTAAGGAAAATGTTAAAAACAAATACAATGGACATTTTCTTGCCTTCTTCGATGCGAAGGGATCGAAGAAGGCAAGAAACTAATAGATAGATACTGAAAATTCGAAAAGACTTTTGTATGGAAATTGTTTCGCTTAGGAAGATAAGCGAACTACCACTTGTTCAAACATGGTTTGAGTCCTTTTTGTTAATAATATTCGAATAGAAGCTCCCATTCCATGTCACTGAGATCAATCTAAAAGGATTAGTAAAGCAAAACAAGTTGGAAAAAATAGTTGCATTTTCGACTTTTGTCCACAGGCTCCAGCACTGTGCGGTGGCAGGAATGTTCTCATTTCACGGCTCGTTGGAAAAATTCCTCGCTGCACCCTGGATGTCATTATTTATTTGGTAACACTATACAGGGTGTGTTTATCAATCCTTGAGGGGGTAGTTCAAACCGCTAACCACACATTTCTATCTCACTCCGTTCCAGAAATAAACCGTTCTAAAGGTTCTTTAGAAAACAGTGTGTTTTTTCTAGTAAAACTCCAATTTTCTCTCCTTGTAAACATTTTTTTTCAACGATTCATTACATTTTTGAAATGAAGATTAAATTTGCTTCAAGGCTAATGCACAGCTTGTATAAAAGTAATATCTTCCCTACCAAGTCAAACTATCGAATATGAAAATCGGTACTTTTCTAGAGGGAAAAATAAAGCTTAAATAGTAATTACAAAATCAGCACCATTACAATAGGAAAAAAAATTTTTTTTGTGTGTATATCTATATATATAAAAATCACGTGTCTGTCTGTTTTTCTGTTTGTTTGTTCCTTATACAAATCCACACCGTTTGACCGATTTGGACCAAACTAGGCAGACAGGTAGGTCTTGATACGGGAAATCTCCTAGGCTAGGTCAAAAAAATCTACCAGCTGCCTGTCTGTATGTTTGTGCCTTATACAAATCCGCACCGTTCGTCCGATTTCGAATAAACTCGATACCGTCTCCACACCGTTCGTCCGATGTTGACTAAACTCGGTACACATGTAGATCTTAATCCGGGGAGTGTCGTAGACTAAGTCAAAAACGTCTTATAACTGTCTGTATGTATGTTTGTCCCTTATAAAAATCCACACCGTTCGTTCGATCATGTTTGTCCCTTATACAAATCCACACCGTTCGTCCGATATCGACTAAACTCGGTACACATGTTGATCTTAATCTGGGGGGTGTCGTAGGCTAAGTCAAAAACGTCTACCAGCTGTCTGTGAGTAAGTTTGTACCTCATACAAATCCACGCCGTTCGTCAGATTTTGACTAAACTCGGTACACAGGTAAATCCTAATCTGGAGAGTGCCGTAAACTAGGTCAAAAACCTCTACCAGCTGTCTGTCTGTATGTTTGTTCCCCATAAAATCAAAACCGTTCTATAGGTTTTGATCAAACTGGGCACACAGGTTGGTCTTGATCAGGGGATTGTCATAGGCCAAGTCAAAAACGTCTACCAGCTGCAGTCTGTATGTCCTTTTTTTTTTTTTTTTTTTTTTTTTTTATAAAAATCCACTCCGTTAGACCGATTTTCACCAAACTTGGCATACATGTATGTCTTGATACGGGGGGTGTTAGGTCAAAGTCGTCTAGGACTCAAAGTTGGGAGGTCACGGGTTCGAAACAGTTACAGGTTCATGTTATTAGATTTTAATAATACTCTTTTGGTTTCTAATTTTTTTAGGCTCTTCTATATGCAGAAAGTAGGTGTAGCATGGCACGCCGGGTAACAGCTAGTTGTTAATAATTTTAAGGTGAAATTATGAACAAACTGTTTACTGATTTTCTAATTACCTACCAAAAAATCATATTCGTGAGTTTGGATCTTGGCGCTAATAAGTGATATTTCTTTGATCGCCGTTTCTTATTGTCAAATGTGGTATTTTCGATAATTTGCTGATTCCGATTAACTAACTATATAAATAGTTACACTTACAAACTAACGAATGTGTCACATTCGACATTATGCATTCTACTAATTCTATAGTATTAGTTATATCTACACATCAAACTAACGAATATGACACATTCGACATTATGCATTCTACTAATTCTATAGTATTAGTTATATCTACACAACAAACTAACGAATGTGACACATTCGACATTATGCATTCTACTAATTCTATAGTATTAGTTATATCTACACATCAAACTAACGAGTGTGACACATTCGACATTATGCATTCTACTAATTCTATAGTATTAGTTATATCTACACAACAAACTAACGAATGTGACACATTCGACATTATGCATTCTACTAATTCTATAGTATTAGTTATATCTACACATCAAACTATCGGATTTGACACATTCGACATTATGCATTCTACTAATTCTATAGTATTAGTTATATCTACACATCAAACTATCGGATGTGACACATTCGCCATTATGCATTCTACTAATTCTATAGTATTAGTTATATCTACACATCAAACTATCGGATTTGACACATTCGACATTATGCATTCTACTAATTCTATAGTATTAGTTATATCTACACATCAAACTAACGAATATACCATTTTAGTTAGTTTGCCAAGTCAGTTTTTGGTCTCAAATGTATGACGATTGGGATCAAACTAGCGAACGAACATATTCGATATATTGACGATGTAATATATTGACGAATTGTCATATTCGATACATTATTTTCCGGCAATTCTAAAGGAGCTAAAGTATCGACAATTTTCCACAAGCCGTATCGTCCACAATGTAAGAGTAAACTATCAAATCTGAAAAACGAGATTTTTCATATTCGATAGTTTGACATGGTAGGGACGATATTCGATAGTTTGACATGGTAGGGACGATATTCGATAGTTTGACATGGTAGGGACGATATTCGATAGTTTGACATGGTAGGGACGATATTCGATAGTTTGACATGGTAGGGACGATATTCGATAGTTTGACATGGTAGGGGCGATATTCGATAGTTTGACATGGTAGGGACGATATTCGATAGTTTGACATGGTAGGGACGATATTCGATAGTTTGACATGGTAGGGACGATATTCGATAGTTTGACATGGTAGGGACGATATTTGATAGTTTGACATGGTAGGGACGATATTCGATAGTTTGACATGGTAGGGACGATATTTGATAGTTTGACATGGTAGGGACGATATTCGATAGTTTGACATGGTAGGGACGATATTCGATAGTTTGACATGGTAGGGACGATATTCGATAGTTTGACATGGTAGGGACGATATTCGATAGTTTGACATGGTAGGGGCGATATTCGATAGTTTGACATGGTAGGGACGATATTCGATAGTTTGACATGGTAGGGACGATATTCGATAGTTTGACATGGTAGGGACGATATTCGATAGTTTGACATGGTAGGGGCGATATTCGATAGTTTGACATGGTAGGGACGATATTCGATAGTTTGACATGGTAGGGACGATATTCGATAGTTTGACATGGTAGGGACGATATTCGATAGTTTGACATGGTAGGGACGATATTATGTATGCAATGACCAAATTGTTTTAATACGCTAAAGCATTCCCGCTGATCTTTGCCTTCTTTATTGTTCCGTTGCAAGGCAATGAAAGAGAACTATACTCAGAAAGCTCGCCTTTCCCAGGAAAATTCTGTGAGAGTAATGAGAAGTTTTACAATTCCTTCAAGAGGCCTTTCCATCGAATTAACGACTAGGCCGCCATGAAAGAGCGGTACCTTCAGTTTGGTTAAGTGTATCTGATAAATTTTTCAAGTAAGGAAGAGTAGGCATAAAGAGGCTGTAAAACAGGACTCGGAGGGACCCGACGGCAGACATCAAACGAGTCATAAAGTGAACAGGAGAAAGAAGAGAGAGTCTTTGTTCTAAGCGATGTAAGTGCTCACCAGTTGTAGGGTCGCTACCTTTGTAATAGTCGAAACCACTTTTGGCTTATATTTTTATGGAGTTTCACAAGGGTTGTGTCTCAGTACTGTATTATTTTAGTCATTTTGCGGTAAATGGTACAAGGACCACTTCCCAGCGAATTAAAATACGAACCTTTTGATTTCAATAGTGTAAGAAGGAAGCCCCCAACTCGATGACGCAATCCGGGAGTGCCGACTAGAATATTTCACGTTTCACTACTCATAGAAATTGACAATAAAGGGGGATCAAATTGGTATTTATGTATACACCTATTAAGCCTAATAAATTCTCTACAAAAAATGTGAAGATGTAAGTTTCGATGGGGCGATGTCAATCGGAGAAATAAGTGCTTATAACTTCGAAATTATAAGTTTCGCTCTTTTGAACGTTTTTTTCTATTTACCTAACTTTTTAAATGGCTGTTGTCATTTTTTTAATTGAATTTAACAATAAAATGAGTATTTTAGTAAATCAAGGCAAGGAAATGAGAAAGTGTTATAGTGTTTCCAAGAGCGAACATTAAGAAGGAGAATGGAGTAATTTCCGCTTAGCATACAATCAGTCTTGTTTTGCGGTGCACAAAATCGTATATTAAATCTTTTTGTGACTGCATTGTATGTTTTTCACGAAAGATGTGAAGTTATCAAAAAAATAATTTCGTTTAGAGCCTTCTGCTCAAATTCAGGAACATAAATATGCAACCCGACAAACCTATGTAATGTACTGAATAATATACAGTCTTCTTCTTCGTACATGGCCACCGCGCATGCCTGACGCCAGCGGACACTTTTTGTAACGGTTTATATCACTTTTGTCATTGCTAAAGCATATTTGTGCTAAAATGCTTCTATTCTATTACTAATGGCATTAGAGATATGAGCGAAAAAGGTGGGACTTTTTTTATGGCGCATCTGCTTCTAGTGACGTTGGGCCGGGCTACCTACAGGTAGCCGCCTTAGAAAGTCAATTTACCACATGCTAGACTCGAACCCACATTTCCCGTATGAGAATCCATCCAGCTAGCCACTACACCACTAGGAGACCCTACTACACCATAATTAACCCTGACATAATGAATCGATAAGTTGCCAGAGAGATTCCACATCCATCAGCTGTCCACTTCGGTAGAACTGACACATTGAAATGTCAACCTAACATATGCTAGACTCGAACCCACATTTCCCGCATGAGACTCCATCCAGCTAGCCACTACGCCACTAGGAGACCCTACTACCCCACAATTAACCCTGATATAATCACCCGATAAGTTGACAGAGACTCCACATCCATCAGCTGTCTACATCAGGAGAACTGACACATTGAAAAGTCAACCTACCACATGCTAGACTTGAACCCACATTTCCCGTATGAGAATCCATCCAGCTAGCCACTACACCACCGGGAGACCCTACTACCCCATATTAACCCTGACATAATGACCCGATAAGTTGACAGAGACTCCACATCCATCAGCTGTCCACTTCGGTAGAACTGACACATTGAAAAGTCAACCTACCACATGCTAGACTCGAACCCACATTTCCCGTATGATAATCTATCCAGCTAGCCACTACACCACCGGGAGACCTTACTACACCGTAATTAACCCTGACATAATGACCCGATAAGTTGACAGAGACTCCACATCCATCAGCTGACTACTTCAGGAGAACTGACACATTGAAAAGTCAACCTACCATATGCTAGACTCGAACCCACATTTCCTCCATGAAAATCCATCCAGCTAGCCACTACACCACCAGGAGACCCTCCTACCCCATAATTAACCCTGACATAATGAATCGATAAGTTGACAGAGAGACTCCACATCCATCAGCTGTCCGCTTCAGCAGAACTGACACATTGAAAAGCAAACACAGAACAAATTCTACTCCAACAAGAGTCTCATTACGCAAGATAAATACCACTCAACAAACATTCTCCTCAACCCATCTCATTCTGTGTTTCTGCGTTCTCTTGGGGAATTATGAACATTAATAAACTAGAAATGTTGTGTGAATAATATGTCATACTTTAGAACACCAAAACACTATATTATAATATTTTAATCATATTTATGAATAATTTGTTTATTTTGTAGATAAATGAGTTTCTTCATTTTTATAATATTTTTCTCCCCACAAGAGATAACTTCATTCATTACTTCGAATAATCCTTTAATTTGTGTAATATATAAAATATATTATTATGACAACATGTTCTCCTTTGTATTGGACTTGTCCTAAGAACAAATAATAATTATTATTATATGTTTTAATATAATAATAATTAGAGGATTTCTGTTTTCTTGGCTCCTTCAGTGGTGGCCAAGGAAACAGAAATCTCTGTTGTAATCTATGTATAGGCGAAATTTTGTTACTACTACTAAGTCTATAGCTGCCCCATAAATATGATTCTAATTAATGCTGGTGCAAAAAAGCCAAGTTTATGAACCAGCAGAATGCTTTCATTGCAACATGGTTTCTTTGGCGACATTCGCAAATTCCTAACACTTTCAGTTTGGTATTTTTAGGTATGGAGATACACATGTTATAGGATATCGAACTGAGGGATTCGTATGGAGCCATTTATCAGCTTTTCCATTTGGGTATTCAGAAATCATATTTAAATAATGGATACTTTGGGTGTTATGGAAGTAAAAGAAAACGTTTTATTTACATGAATTAGCAATTTTGGAACGCACTCCTTTGTTGTGAGTTATTTCCGCTGCTATAAGTTTCCTGTGCAAATTAGTGCTTCAAATCGATTTTATTGACAAGATATTGTTGGAGATAGTGTTTAAATTGTTCAAAAATTATTAACTACACACTAAAAAACAGCCTGCCGGCAGCCTGAAAACTGTGACTCAGTGCCAGTATTTTGAAATAGAACATTTTAGTCTAAAATAGGATTCCACATATTTCAGCCTAAAATAGGATTCCACTAGTTAGAGTGCCCGCACTTTATAATAGGGTGCTGGAATGCTAATTCTGCATCCTATAGTAGAGTTCTCATACCCAAAGCTAGCATCCAACAATAGAGTGCCCAGCACTCTACTTTCAAGTGCGTTACCCTAGACTTTAGATTGCTGGGACTCTGTTACTGGCTTCTAGCAGCCTACCCATATAGGCTGCGAGCATCCTGATTTTTGCTTCCTGTATCCTACCCCTATAGGCTGCTAGCATCCTATATGGATGGGGTACATTGACCCCATCCATATAGGATGCTAGCAGCCTACAGACAGATGACTTTATTATGTGGATAAAAAAGAACAACTTTGTTCTTTTTTATCCTTATTTATTTACCTTTAGGTAAATTCAGAGTAATAATAATGAGACTTTATTTGGGTGTAATTTACTTATACACTTCTTAACAAGTAGATATTTATATTTAAAAGTATTATTTTTATATTTAAAAGTATTAGGTAATAATATTTTTTTTGTTTTCATGACACTTATAGCCGTATTCATAAAGCCGAAGACAGTTGATTTCAGCATCTGTTCAAACAGAAACAAAAAGAAATTTTTATTAATAATAAAAGAAAAGTTGTTGTTGTTGTGCCTTATATAATTAAAAAGAAACATGAATAGGCATTTTTAGGCTAAAATATGTGGAATCCTATTTTAGACTAAAATGTCTTATTTCAAAATACTGGCACTGATTCACACTTTTCAGGCTGCCCGCAGCCTGAAAGTAGATGCGAGCAGCCTGTTTTTTTTTCTCCGTGCACCCATTGCAAGATTTCGAATGAACGAGGAATAAAAAAGGGTACGCGCTTAGATCATGCAATTCCAGCGAATCGGACTTTTTTTATGATTGCTAAACATATCTAGCAAGTTTATTCTTGTTTTTGTCTCATTGTTAACCCTTATTGCGGTAACCAATAAATAAATAAATATGATATACAGAAATAAGGTTTCTTGCTGAAGTTATAGGCCCGAGATGCGTTCAGAGAGTAAGAATGTCCCGATTCTTGGGGATTGTACCGTAGAATAGCGTGGATTTAGAAGTCTCTTGTCGGCTTTAGCATAACAGAGGCGAGAAGAGCCGAGAATGTGTTCGCCCTTTTGAAAAGCCCCGGGCGAAAAGGGCTCGTGAGCCTTCGAGCGAGTAATCGGACAGCACAGATCGCCGGCTCGGCGGTGTTCGTCCGTTCGTGTGTCGTTCTTCCGAACAATCACATTCACATTCTTATGGATCAACATCATTACATTCTGGAAGCCTCTGCATCTTGTTATGAGCTCAAGATGGCATTTGATGAACCGTTTTATGGCTTTGTATTGCCTTTTCCTTTCTGAGCATACGAATATATATATATATATATATATATATATATATATATATATATATATATATATATTTATATATATATATATATATATACGTTTCAGCAATTTTTGTAGATTTCAAGCTATTTGATTTTATCGATCCACTTAACTTCCCCTATTTGAGCACGCAAAACATTACAAATCCTCATACTCTGATGATTATTGTTAGGGTGGGTTTACACTAGGATAGTTATTGCAGGATATTTATATCGGAGAGAAATTCTGCCTAATGTAAACCATGAAAAATTTATGTCTGACATAAATTCTACATGGTTTACATTAGTCAGAATTTCTCTCTGATATAAATATCCTGCAATAACTATCCTAGACCTTGTCATCCAAGCAATTTGTGCTTGGATATATATATATATATATATATATATATATATATATATATATATATATATTTAGATGGAACGGCATTTTCTCCAGCGGCATTTTACTCCTCCTCACTTCTTCCTGGGATATTTCGATGGATTCATCTCCATCTTCGTCAGCCAGGTACTTGTTTCTTCCTCGGTGGTTGCCAAGGGAATGACATTCTTCTCGATCTGGGCGCCCTTTCTACTCTCTAGCCCCAGTATCGGCGGACCAATGGTGTTGAAGCTCCCTGGTGTTAGTTGGGATACTGGGGCTAGAGAGTAGAAAGGGCGCCCAGATCGAGAAAAATTTCATTCCCTTGGCAACCACCGAGGAAGAAACAACAAGTACCTGGCTGAAGAAGATGGAGATGAACCCATCGAAATATTCCGGGAAGAAGTGAGGAGGAGTACCACCGCTGGAGAAAAATGCCGTTCCATCTAAAAATACTATCCCATCGACGAAAAATAAACATCAAGCATATATATATATGACTCAAATTGTCTATGAATCTTTTATCTATTTCTGCATATTATTAAATTTATCAAAATACAAAAAATGTATAAGAAAAAAAAAATAGACGATTATCAGTTCTGAAGGCTTTTTTCTATGTATTCTAACTACACAGTCACACACACCAAAATAGTTATATTTTCCAAAAACACATACATGTATTTCGACACGGTGAATCCAGGCACAGTGGTATTTTGAGTCGAGAGTTCACTCTCCTCTAGATTGATTTTTTCGTCAAGGCTGCTGTCAGGTTCTTGTTTGAAACAAGACTGTACATTGTCTAGATGCTGTCAGGTTCCTGTTTGAAACAAGTCTGTACATTGTCTAGATGCTGTCAGGTTCCCGTTTGAAACAAGTCTGTACATTGTCTAAATGTTGTCAGGTTCCTGTTTGAAAAAAATCTGTACATTGTCTAGATGCTGTCAGGTTCCTGTTTGAAACAAGTCCGTACATTGTCTAGACGCTGTCAGGTTCCTGTTTGAAACAAGTCTGTACATTGTCTAGACGCTGCCAGGTTCCTGTTTGAAACAAGTCTGTACAATGTCTAGATGAGTTACGTAATAATACGCCGGATTTGGCTTTTTAAAAAAGGGTTTATTTGCACGTAACAATACAAAAGGGGTTTTTACAAGATTACAAGCAATTATACACTAATACATGTATAAACGAGAACGGGGGTGTCCGTAGAGCCTGCTAGCGACCAATCGACTGACTTGCTGGAGTAGGGAGTCCTGTATATATACCCAAAGTCCTTCAATTCTAGGAAGTGCTGATATGGCAGTAGGAAGCGGATGTAACTCCTCCTTCCCTAAGTTTTTCGTGTCCTCACGAAAAGAAGCGCAGAGGTGCTGTGGGGTAAAGTTGAGGCTGCATTTCCTCTGCTTCAGGTGTTTCTTCGTCCTCAGGTGTGTCCTGGCGTTTTTGTCTATGTTTTTGTATATACCTGAGAACATGCTTATTTGTAGTTTTATATAAAAAGTAGCAAATGATAATAATACATATAATTGTAATCATGGTATATAGGATCGAAGTGTGATTAACTGGGTCGTCTTCGAAGTTTTCCAGCGGTTTCATCTCTATATTCAAGTTGTGAAGTTCTTCGAAGGAGATGTTCAGATGTACTGCATCGTTTACTAGATCTTCAATGTGGACTGGCTCAGTCTCTAGATAGATGTAAGGCTTAACATTGTTTATAGATTCGCTTTGTTCCAAGTGTACAAGAGCAGTTGGTTTTAATAATAAAGTTAAATTTACATTGTTTCTTAAAATTCTAATAGTACTTACATTGTATGTTAGATATTGGTTAATAATATGAATATATTTAACAAATGGTTTTGGTGTATTTATTTTATATGACATACAATATTCATTAGTATTACTTATAACTAAGTTAGTTATACAATTATCCTTAAGTTCTGTGACGTTTGTACAATAATATCTATCACTAATAAGACTACATTCACCGTTATACAATTTTTCGGTTTTTAATATAAATGGAGGATGAACATGCATAGTATGGGTATCACCTGTTTTATCTAGGTAAGGGTATGATAATAGGAAGTATGTTTCAATTAAAGGAGATTGTATTGGTAATTGTAGGAAGTAATAAAGGTGAGAAGAAGTAAGAGAGCAGTGTACTTTTCCCGTTTGCCAAAGTATTTCAGGATCGTTGGCTATAAGATTTACATGTTTATATTTTGCTAGGTTTTCTAATTCTTTATATGAAATAATACTACTGTGAATAATATTTAATTTACAAAATTCAATTGATTCGTCGATATCATTAATCTTATTTATAAGAAGGGCCATTGTGGCGTATAATATAGTAAAGTATTTGTTAGTCTCTATGTCATTAATGTCATGTGTAAGTAGTTTCTTAATTTTTAAATTATTTTGTCTCATTATCTCGATATCTGTATTGAATTCATTTATTAGTTTTTTATTTACTGAAATTTGGTTTTCAACATTGTGTTCAACATGATAAGTGTTTAATTCTAAGTTATGTATAAGCTTATCGTATCTTTCTTTGTCGTTCGCGTCCATATTTCCTGTGAGCCAAGATATTGCGGTTCCTAGACCATTGATGAGTCCGCGTTTTATTCTTTTATTTTTGTTATTCATAAAAATATGATCTAATTTATTTTGCGCATATAGAACGTGTGTTTTCAAGATATCTACTTGAGCAGTAGTTAGATGTGTTTTAATTGTATCAATATAAGTTGTTTTCGTTTTAGAAGAAAGGGGAATAGTGAATATAGATAGGAAGTGATTGAGTTCCTCTTGAATGTTAGTAAGGTTTATGGAATGTACATATGTGTAATAGTCCGTTATGATATGTGAGTTTTGTATTTTTACAGGTATGATACCTGGTCCTTTGCTTAGATCAGTTAGTTTGTAAGCCGGTGCTAGTTCCAGGCTGAGAAACAGCAGTAGTAGTTTCATCATTTTGTTCCCTGGAAACAATAGGGGTTTTATTAGTATGCTCTTCGAATTTTCGGGGTCTCTTAATTTGTCCGGGGTGAATTTTCCTATTTTTCTCTTTTGTTTTAATAGCTTTAGTTTGCGGGTCGTAGGATGTTTTCATATATTTGGGTTTCGCTTTATTACGCGTATATGTTTTGATATAAATGTTACCGTGTGGGATTCCCGTGGCTTCTCTATTTTCATTTAAAGTTTCTGTTCTCTGTTCCTTTTCTTTCTCAATTTGTGCTTTTATTGTTCTTTGGATTAATTGTAATTCATTATGATACTCTTGGGTTTTCTGTTCCAGGAGTGTATTGGTTGTTATATCATTACGTTTAATTATGCCAAATGTAATTTCGTTGGGGGTTAGTTTTAATTGAGTCGGAGTGTTATTATAAGCTATCAATGCTAGTTTTAAAATCTCTGAAAGGGGAAGATGTCTCTTCTCTAGTTTTATTAAGTTTAAAATTTCAATTAAAGTTGAGTGGGCTCTGTTAATTAGGCCGTTTGAATTATGATGACGGGGGGTTGTATGATATAAATTTATATTGTTATATTTTAGGAAGTTCTCTAAAGTTTTATTTGCAAATTCTGGTCCGTTGTCTGCTTGAATTTCCGTTGGGGCAGGATATTGGGCTAAATAATTTCTTAGTTTGTTAATAACTTCAGATGAATTAGTATGCATGATGGTTTCCGCGTAGAGTCTTTTTGAAAAGCAGTCAATCATTGTTAAAATTATTTGATTATCGTAATACAAGGTGTCGATTTGTAATCGTTCAAATGGTTTGTCTGGAGTAGGCGTTATTTTATATTCCGGTCTTGGGGGATTACGATCGTACTTTACTTTTTTACACGTATCGCAGTTATTTATTGATTTTGTTATATCCGTTAACATAGCAGGCCAATAATATTTTTTCTTTAGGGCAGTATACACGTCGTTAATTCCGCAGTGACAGGTTTTTCCTATGTGTTGGTTGGTTATAATGTCTATCTCTAGTTGACGTGCTAATTCTTCCAGATCGTCTTCGTCCATAGCATCAAGAGGTGGATTATCGCGGGAAGCTAAAAAGTTATCTATCGCGTCTGAAGGATTTATTTCTGTTTCTTCAATAGCATTTAATTCATTAGGGGGATTTCGAGAGAGTGCGTCTGCGACGTAGTTAGTTTTTCCAGTAACATATTTAATATCAAAATTATAGTCGGCTAGTTGGTATTTCCATCGTAGGATTTTTGCATTTGGTTCTTTCATGTTATGTAGGTACTGTAACGGTTTATGATCTGTTTGTATTAAGAATTTGCGTCCGTAAACGTATGGTCTAAAGTATTTGCATGCCCAAACTATGGCGAGTAATTCTTTTTCGATAGTACTTAAACGTTCTTCATGTTTGTTAAGGGTGCGTGATGCAAATGATATTGGGAGATCTTTTCCATCGAAATTTTGAGATAAGACTGCTCCAATGGCATAGTTCGATGCGTCTGTAGTTATTGTAAATGTTTTATCGAAATCTGGGAATTGTAAGATCGGGTTATTTATTAATATCGTTTTAAGTTCATTAATTGCTTTTAAGTATTCTGGGTCATTGGGATCGATTTCGGTGTCTTTTTTCAACATTGTCGTTAAAGGTTTTGCTAATTTCGCGTAGTTCTTAATCATTTTCCGATAATATCCTGTGAGTCCTAAAAATTGTTTTATTTGTTTTTGCGATTTCGGAATAGGGAAGTTTTGAATTGCTTTTAATTTTTCCGGATTTGGTTGGATTCCTTTTTCAGATATTATGTGTCCTAGGAATAGTAGTTCTTTTTTGAAAAATTCTGTTTTGTCTAATTGTATTTTTAAATTGTGTTGTTTTAATAAGTCGAACACGGTTTTTAAGTGTTTTAGGTGTTCCTGTAAGTTATCTGAGAATATAATTATGTCGTCCATATAAATTAACGTATTCGGAATTTTTGCAAAAATGATATTCATCGCTCTTTGAAACGTCGGTGGTGCATTTTTTAAACCAAATGGCATTCTAAGAAATTCGTAATGTCCGTCTTCCGTACTAAATGCGGTTTTTGGAATGGATGTAGGATCCATTTCGATTTGGTGGAAACCAGAAGCGAGATCAAGCGCACTAAAATATGTAGCTCGTCCTATTTTACCAAATAAATCTTCAATGTTTGGGAGTGGAAATTTATCATCGATAGTCTTTTCATTTAATTTGCGGTAATCGATAACCATTCTAATTTTTTTCTTTCCCGAAGCGTCCGGTTTTTTTGGGACAACCCAAATGGGTGAGTTATAGGGTGAATTAGAAGCTTGTATGATTTTATTTTTTAATAAGTTTTCTATTTCTATTTTAACTTCATTTTTATAAATTTGGGGATACCGATAGTTTCGAGTGTAAACAGGATTTTCATCTTTTGTTAAAATCTTATGTTTTAATAAACCTGTAGCGGTGAGTTCATCTTCTTCGCGCTTAATGATTTCGGGGTATTGTTGTACTAATTCTATTAACTTATATTCTTCTTCTCTATTTAAATGATCTGTTCTTAATAGATAAGGTATTTGATTTATAATTTCTTTATTCTTTTCATAATTATTATTATTCTTATTAGTAACTAACTCTACTTCATCGACTTCCATAGGCTCGGGACAAATGGTCATAAGCTCTTGGGCGTCAATGAGACATTTAATTTTTCCATTATTAACTTTGTATAAACCTTCTTTAAATTTTATTTTATCATTTTCCTTTTCTTTAATATATGCTTCATTTATATTTTTATTCTTATTATTAATTTTTATTTCAACTATATTTAATCCCTTTTCTAACTTTATTATTTCTTTATTTTCAATATTCTTTTCATTTTCATTATTATTCATAGTAACTTCTAACTTAAATCTAAGATCCTTATGAACTAGTAGGTTATTCTTAAAATCTATTGTACAGTTAAGTTCCCTCATTGTTTCGTGTCCAAGGAGGATGTCATATTTGTCAGAGAACGCGAATAGGTATAGCTTAATATATGTGTCTATTTTAAAATGTGGGTACAAATTTACGATTATGTATTCAGTTCCTTCTTTCTTTCCAGTTGGGGTAGATACGATAAAATTTTCTTTGAATCTTTCTACGGTAGGTTTCACGATATTCGGGTTAACATAATTTTTTGAAGATCCGGTGTCAATTAACCATTTATGTCCTTTGGGGTCCTGATAAAACGGTAGGGATTTATTGACGATATTTAATTCGAGGCTTTGGGGTTCGGACTTACGCACTTCGGACTGCTGCCTAAGTCTAAAAAAGATTCTTCACGTTTTTTTATTTCTTTTACTTCCGTACTTAGATTTCGTACGTCCTGAAGGATTTGCTCTAGTCTTTCGTCGAATGGGTTTTCTTGTTTGTCGTTAGAGTCTACATGTGTAAGTTCATATGGTGAGATGAAGTTTTTAGGATTGGGTCTGTTCCAAGTTCTCATTGAGACTGTGTTTTGCGACATTCGTGCGACAGGTGGAGGAGGTGGTCTTTGATTAAAGGGATGTTGTGGTGAATTTGGATTTAGAAAGTTTTGTTGGTTATTGTTTTGATAGTTTTGGAAACGTCGTATACGCGATGAATCGGTTTTGTTATTCTGGAAGTTATTCTGAAATTTAGGTTCATAATGTGTTTGTTCTTGTGGGTAGTTATAATGTTGTTGATATTCATGGTGCGGTTGGTAGTTATAATGAGGTTGTTGCATATAATGCTGAGGTTTAGGCGGAAAATGGTGTGGTTTGTGGTGAGGTTTTTTGTGGTCGTGTTTATGATCTTTGTGTGTGTTTGTGAATAACGCGTCTATAATGAAAGAACATTTAGTTATGAGTAATTTCCTGACTTCTAATAATTGTGTAGGATTGTGTGTCATTAAGTGACTTGTTAGTTGCCATGGTAGTGTTTCATATAAGTGGTAGATCATTTCCTTGTCTACTTGTCCCATTGCGAATTTCAATGTGGGTTCGTCAAGTCCGTCGAACTGTAAACGTGTTAATATTAGTCCACGTAGGGTTTCTAATCGGGTAAGGTAGTCCGTGGGGTGTTCTTTTGGATAGGGTTTTAAGGTATAAATTTCTGCTTTAAGTTTTTCGTATGTCTTAGTATCAGCAAAAGTAGTTGTGAATATTTTGATTAAGTCAGTAATTGAGGTTATTGAGTTGCTTTTGGCAATTGATAAAGCTGCTCCTTGTAGTCTGTCAATTATTTTATCTAGTAGAATTAAATGATTTATATTTCTTTGTGTTGGGTTAATGTGATCCGCGCATACAATTGAATAAACTCGGTTAACTGTGGAAATAAATCGGGGGAGATCTGATGGTTCGCCATCGAATCGGGGAATGTGGTCATAGTCTTCCTTTCTGATTTCTCTAAAAGCTTCGCGACCTTGAGCTGTCATTTTTGGTGGGAGTTCGAAGGTAGGAGGTTTTAAAACAGGTTTAGTAGGAATTGTGGAAATATTATGGGAACTTATGTAGTGTAAGTGTGTTAGTAATAGCTATAACTAATTATAACTAAATAAACTTATATCAAATAAAATGAATTTAACTTTAAATTATTGCACAAATATTTATTATCCTTTTTCAACTCTTAATTTTACTTTGTTTCAAAATTAAATCCTTTTCAATTATTCAATTCTTTTAATTCAATTAATTCAATTAATTCTTCATTAACTTATATTAACTTACAACTAGTGGTGAGTCGCTGGTGCTGCTTGTTGATGCTCTTGTTGTAGTGGATCCTCGTCTCTGCTTGAAGTAGATGACCGACGATGAAGGACTGAAGTCCACACTCAGTGATGATGTCTTCTTCTTGACAGATGCAGAAGGTGACAAATGGTCACGAAAGACTTAGTGGGACAATTGGTCGCACTAATTGGTATCACTTAAGCGTCGCAGGTCCCTGTTCGGGCGCCAGTTACGTAATAATACGCCGGATTTGGCTTTTTAAAAAAGGGTTTATTTGCACGTAACAATACAAAAGGGGTTTTTACAAGATTACAAGCAATTATACACTAATACATGTATAAACGAGAACGGGGGTGTCCGTAGAGCCTGCTAGCGACCAATCGACTGACTTGCTGGAGTAGGGAGTCCTGTATATATACCCAAAGTCCTTCAATTCTAGGAAGTGCTGATATGGCAGTAGGAAGCGGATGTAACTGATGCTGTCAGGTTCCTGTTTGGAACAAGTCTGTACATGGTCTAGACGCTGTCAGGTTCCTGTTTGAAACAAGTCTGTACATTGTCTAGATGTCGGCTGCCTCCAGAAAGTATATCTGCCCGGTCATGTGGAATGTCCAAGTTAATCCGTAACCGACAGTAAGTTAATACATGATTTAGAGTAAATAGTCTGTTTTACACTGTTTACATTTTGGTTCGTCAGTCTTTCCCATCAGGTAATCAAGGAGTATTCGCGTATGGACAATTCTTAGCCTCGCAAGGACTACTTATTCTCGGCGTGAATTCCTGTACGATAATGACCAGTCAGTAATACTGGGTTTAATAGTTTATTCTCAGTCATAGTATCTCAGTGAAGTCGCCATTTGTTTCGATGAATTTAATAATTTGAAGGAATAGAGAAATAATTCATAAAAAGATTATTTTGAAGACGGGAAAATACATTGAAATAATGTTGAAGACGGGAAAATACATTGAATAATGTTGTTCCGTCTCCAGACAATGATAGATTATTTCTCTTGTGAGCCAATGTTATCTTTGCATTATATACGGGCAAAAAGATTGTTATTGAAGCCAAATATTGTCCTGTTTGTAAGCGGAATGATATTTGTGCCAAACAAACATAATCGAGTTGCTATTTGAGTGGGAAAACTTCATAAATAAAGTTAAGGAAGTGGTCGGTAACTTGTCTAATATATATTTCATCCTTCCAATCGGGAGACCATAGAAAAGAAATACACACATCAAGCTACACATATGTGTTTACCTCTTTGTGTTATTAATATTTCTTCGAGAATAACTTAAGAAGTACTAAAGATGAACTTCTATTGCGACATGTTAACACTGTGAGAGATAATTACAGCATATGCTAATTCAACGATGTATCCATTATGCCTCACACTCATCATCACTGCTAATGGTGGCATATGCCGGCACGCCTCACACGCGCCACCAATCCTAAGGACGGCATATGCCCGTACGCCTCATACAGGCCATTACTACTAACGATGGCAGATGCCGACACGCCTCACATTTGCCATTACTGCTAAAGACGGCACATATCGACAAGCCCCACACGCGCTATCACTGCAAAAGACGGCAGATGCCGACACACTTCACATTTGCCAAGACTGCAACAGGTGGCAGCTGCTGCCAGGACTCATACACGCCGTTACTACTAAAGACGGCATATGCCAACACGCCTCATGCACGCATTCACTGCTAACGACGGAATATGCCAACACGCCTCACACACGCCATCACTACTAACGACGGTATATACCGACACGCCTCATACATGTCGTTACTGCTAACGACGGCATATACCTTCACGCCTCACACAAGTCATCACTGCTTAAGACGGCAGTTACCGACACGCCTCACTCTCGCCATCACTGCTTAAGACGGCATATACCGACACGCCTCATACACGCCGTTACTACTAAATACGGCATATACCAACACGCCTCATACACGCCGTTACGACTAAAGATGGCATATACCAACACTGCTCACACACGTCATCACTGCTTAAGACGGCAGATACCGACACGCCTCACACACGTCATCACTGCTTAAGACGGAAGACACCGACACACCTCACACACGGCATTACTACTAACGCCGGCAGATGAGAACAAGCATCACATTTGCCATCACTGCTAAAGACGGCAGCTGCTGACACGCCTCATACACGCCGTTACTACTAAAGACGGCATATACCAACAAGCCTCATACACGCCGTTACTACTAAAGACGGCATATACCAACAAGCCTCATACACGCCGTTACTACTAAAGACGGCATATACCAACAAGCCTCATACACGCCGTTACTACTAAAGACGGCATATACCAACAAGCCTCATACACGCCGTTACTACTAAAGACGGCATATACCAACACGCCTCACACTCGCCATCACTGCTAAGGACGGGATATGCCAACACGCCTCAGACTCGCCATCACTGCTAACGACGGGATATGCCAACACGCCTCAGACGCCACATTACAGCTAACGAGGGCATATGACGAAAAGCAGTTTCTCTATGTATTTCAAAACGATTTTCATTTGGAGGTTTTCTTATGAGTTTTCGAATTTTTCGTTTTCGTACCGTGAAATTCCTGCATAACGTCTTTAATAATAACAATAAAACCACTTTAAAAAGTGCGTATTTTTGATTTATTTATCCCAATTTAACGATTTAATAAATTAATATAATATCTAACCCAGCCATATTGTGTTTCATTACATTTACTTCCAACATCCAACAGCCTCCCTCACAGCTTTTCCACTTCACTAATGTAGCGACCAAGTTCGGAAGCTTTTTCACTCCACTAATGTAGCGACCAAATTCGGAAGCATTTTCACTCCACTAATGTAGCGACCAAGTTCGGAAGCTTTTCGGCCAAATCCTGTTTCAATCAATTCAAAAGGGTACTTTAATTTGTTGCAAGGATTTGGCTTTGAAGCAATACTGGCAAGAACTGTTTTTATACTTGTATTAGTAATTAAATTATTATACAGATGATAACATTAAATTAATTATTTCTCCTTCGATAGAAGAATGATTAATATTATTAATGAACTCCTAATCGGAGTGGAGTGGTCCTGGGAGCCCTAGCCATATTTGATTTTGTTGTAGTTACGAAAGTCGAAACTACTAGGAACTGTGATTTAGAATACCTTTTTGGCAGTAGCTCTTGAGCTGTTGACACAAGTGGCGGTTTTGTAGTAAATGATTGACGAATTTTATTCAAGTATTAGTCTAGCATGAGTTCGGAGTCTTGTTACAAAATCTGCAAGTTGGCCTTTCCCTCCCCCCTAGTAAGCAGGAATGGGTAAGGTGTTTGTTTGTTTAGATAATATGGGGCGAAAAACCTCACGGTCGTTAGCGCCCTACTATGTTATTGTAACGCACAACCACTCATCCCATATTCCTGGTGAAGGGCGTGTTTTCCTTAGGGAGTCAGGAAATTTATTTATTTTTTTTAAGGGGTAAGGTGTGCCAAATACGAAGCCAGGATAAGCTGACTTCCTATCGACGGAAAAAGTTTTCATTTGGTCAGGATTTCGATGCATATTTAATTGCTCTTTATTTGGCCTACCAGTCAATTTCCTAATCGTACAGTATGTTAGTTTGTCTCGAGATATATAGTTCCGATGTAGTCACAGTATTTAAGTCGAGCGTAGGTCCTTTCGTTGCTAGTTTTGCTTGTAACTCTACAGCCGTACTGAGCCTACAGTGTGATAGATATAACTTGTCACATGGGGAAAGCGTAGAGAGGGCTCAACGTTGCCAGTTCTACAACCCTCTCAGCACCCGCTATGCCTATACGCGGAGCTAGGAGAGGAAGAGTTGGCAACCCAGCAAGGCCGTCATTGGCTAGAGGCGCCTCCATCTTCCCCCACCCGTCCGCAGCCAAGTGACAAGTTATTTCTCTCACACTATAATTTCCTCGTGTCCAGGCAGTCATATAAATGTAATACGTTTTTTATTGTACTCTACTATGTAGATTGGTGAGAATAGGTTGTTAATAATGGGATGTGTACTATACATGTTTTCCATGGAGAGTATAGAATTTGAGACATATGTAGAAATAGTAATGTTGTCATTTTATATCATAATATAAAATATTTGTTTTCGACCTCAAACTCAAAAGTCGGACTCGCAGGAGCTTCGTAATCTTAGCGTGGTTCCTTTCATATCTCTAGTGCTATTAGTAAAGGAATATTAGCAGTTATTGGTGGGGTTTGATCTTTCATGAAAAATATAAAATAAAATCTCCAAGATAAAATAGATTTAAGGCACCACAACAGGAAACTGACAGTATCATGGCGACTTACCCCACCTTCTCAAAGTTTGCTCTTGGAAACACTATAATAATGTTTCGCATTTTCTTACCTTGTTTTAGTCAAATGCCCGTTTTACTCTTACCTATAAAACGAGTACCTGCAAGCATATGACCTCGAAAATGTAAGCGTTACGATTTTTTTTCGCGCGAATTGCGCTCCAAAAAGCATTTCCCGGTAGACGGATTCTGCTGGTTAACGAACTTGACCTTTCAAATCAGAGGAAACATTTTTGTACAAAATTTCATCAAAATCGGACCATTTTTGAGCCAGCTAGAGAGCGAACAGACAAATATATATATTTATGCACATATACAAATTTGAACCACAAATTGGGATCTGAAACATGAAATTTTCGTGTCGGCACTTCCGGATTGCGTCATGAGGTCAACCTCATGGAGGGAGGGAGGAACTGCGCGTTCAAAAACAGCTGGCCAAAAGGGAGATCATACTTCCAGAAATGTTCTTGGTTTAGTGCTGTACTACACTTATTTCAAGGGGTTTTTCAAGGAGAATTGTTCACTTAGCTGGATACAATTCTCCAAACGACCAAAGCTTTTCTAAAAGGCCATATACTTTCTAGAATTCCCAGCGCTGGGCTGTTACAGAAATGGCTTTACTATACTTCAACTCTAAAGAACTTCTTACTTCTCGTCGGACTTAATCGCACCTTAGGGATTTAACTTCTACTTTATTGGACTGAGTAAATTTTATTACTTTACTTTATATTACTTTCTTATTAGTTATTTGCATCTTCCTAGGAAAGTAGCAACAGATGAGAGAATATTATCGACTCACAGCTACTAATTAAAAGTCCGTCACTCAAGAACTGCATAACAAAGCACATTCCTTCAAAACTGTAAGGTACACTGCGTACCGTAATCTACTATATATTTGTCAAATACCACTCACTCACTCACTGACTCTCTCACTCACTGACTCACTCACTCACTCACTCACTGACCTATCATCGCCCAGCCCAAACCACTTGACAGAAAAATTTGAAATCTTGCAGGTATACTATCTTTGGTTTGAATTTATTGGTTACCGTATTGTATTTATTATTCAATATTATTTCTATTTGCGGTTTATTTCAACTATGATGGCAGACCTTGAATTACTAGAAATAAACTTTGAGTTTCTCCCTCATAGAGTTTACGCTATACCTGGTGATGGTCTGACCGAGGTAATAATATCCCGAACCCTTGGACAGCCTCCTCACCCATCAGCATCCCTAGTCAGAACACTTCTTGGTAATGCTAGCAAATATAATGGGTGTTTCCAAATGACATCTTGGAAACATCGTTTTTTAAATTTTAACGAGCGTTTATTATTGACAACGAATTTCTACCGGTACTGGTTAAACTCCTGATACTAATAACCTATAGATGACCTATAGATAATGGATTATCTCTAGGTTATCTGTTTCTTGATACTTGTCCGGAGCGCCCCAGTATCAAGAAAAATTGATGAATAACTTATCAATGATTACTTATCAATTGATGAATAACATATAGTATAACGGGGACCGTGCTATAATAAACTGCACAAGATTATATAGAAGCGTTAATTTCGATGATACATTATTTAACGCAATAAAATAACTACCTTCTTATCTGCCGTGACGAAGCCCGGGTTTTCAGCTAGTAACCCGTGTTTTGTAAAAATTACAAAATAAACATGATATGTTACATATAAATAACACATGCTGTTCTTGCGTGACGGACTCTTTATAGGTTCTGTAACGTAGGAAAACGAATGAAGGCAATTCCAAAGTGATTCGTAGGATTCGTTTGAAATATTTTCTAGGTTTTTGAAATTCTAATTTAAATTTTGGTTACGACTGAAGTTAAGGAAGTATTAAGAAAAAAAATTATTAAGAGACATGAACATTTTTGGGATCTTCGTATGTTTTCCTTAATATCTGGAAATGGGTGGCGAAATATTGGTAAGAGGAAGGTGAATATTTAAAATGTTGAAATAAGGATGAATCGACTCGTAGACTAACGTTCCTTGAAGGCTACGCTACTCTGGCATATTTTAAAAATTGAAAAGGTCCAAGCAAAATAGTGCTAACAATAAAACTTAAATGTAGGTATTACAAGTTGGATATTATTTGGGACTATCAGTGCTACTAATACTACAAGCTCTGTATGCTACTAGTAATATAAGTATATATGATATGTGTAATATAAGTATATATATAATAATAAGGAATAATGTAATAATAATAATGTGTAATATGAGTATATATATAATAATAAGGAATAATGTAATAATAAGAATATTAATGAATAAAATAATTATATAAATATATTAATGAACGCTATAAGTTAATAATAATGTATAATGTATGTATAATGTAAATATAAACAATTAATATAGATATAGTGCAATAATATAATCATATGTATATATGTGTGTGTATGAATTCTGTAATCATGTAATCATCATTTATTGTCAAATCATCATATCTCCATTTATTGTTAAATCATCATTTATTGTAATCATTGTTATCACCATTTATGTAATCATCATTTATTGTGTAATTAATTTTGTAATCATCATTTATTGTCATAGAGTATATCGCTAAAAACTGCGAAACTTTTAATAAATAAATTACAAAAAATGTTTGCTACTTAATCTTGTTACCCTTAACCATTTCAACTGATTGTCCCACATAATATCCAAAATATAGCAGCTACAGTTAAGTTTTGTTACAAATGTTGCTTGGGACTACTTTGCCCCGACCCCTTCAATTCTTTCCGTGGCCTACACTTAGCCCATCTAGGAACACGGAAAACAGGACTGTAATTTTACAAATTAAAAGTACGGAAAATCTTCCTGTACCAATTTTACTGTCTTTTTCTTCTTCGTCTCTTATGACTAATATTCTTACAGCTTGTCATGTTAACGCCCAGTCCCTTTTCGCCCACTTTACAGAGTTCTCCATCCACCTCCATGACACATCCTATCACCTTATTGCTATTTCCGAATCCTGGCTCAAACCCTATATCCCTTCCTCTGCTGTCTCTCTTCCTAACCACGCCCTCCTCCGTCACGATAGAGAAGACCGTGTTGGTGGGGGGGTCGCTCTATACGTGCACGGTAGTCTCCGCTCCCGTATCCTTCACATTTCACCCTCTCTGGGCCATCCTCGCATCGAGTATCTTTTTGCAGAAGTATCCTCTTCATCCTCTCGTATCCTTGTGGTAGTAGTTTACCGTCCTCCTAACACGCCTTTCGAGCACGATTTCGAAGATCTTCTTCTAAAACTTATCCCTTCCTATGATCACACCATCCTAGCCGGGGACCTAAATATCAACTTCCTGTCTAATTCCCCTGATAAGCGTTTCCTTGAATCCCTCACCTCCTCCCTAGGACTATACGTAGTCCCATTCTCACCTACTCACCACACCTCTACTTCTAATACCCTTCTCGACTACATCCTTGTTGACTCTCCGAGTCACCTTCTATCCTTCTACCAGTATCCGGTTCCATTCCTTTCAGCACATGATCTTATTTCCATATCCTATAACATCCAAATGCCCTCTTTTACCCCTAAAACCATCTCCTATCGAAACCTCAACTCTCTTACCTTTGAATCCCTTGAGCCTGACTTATCTGGAGTAGATTGGTCACTCATTCATTCCTATCCCTCCATTGATGCCAAAGTCGATTTTCTAACCTCGAACCTCCTTGCCATCCTTGATAAACATGCTCCTGTAAAGACAATCCTCGCTCGCCGTCCCCCTGCTCCGTGGCTCACTCCCGAAATTAAAGAAATGATGAGAAGACGTAATGCTGCAAGACGACGATCAATCCGTACTGGACACCCAGAGGACCTGAAGACCTTCAAATCACTCCGTAACCTCACTCAATCCACCCTTCGCCGCGCTCGTTCCCAGTATTACCAGACCTCCCTCTCCTCAGCTTCCGACTCCCGCTCCCTCTGGAACACCCTTCGTAGCCTTTCCCTCGCAAAGACTAAACCCACTCCCACCATCCATGTTACACCCGACGAGCTGAATAACCATTTCAGTGCCGTCAACTACTTCTTCCACGCCCTTTGTTCCTTCTAATACCTTTAACTCTGATAATTTTTATTTCTTAGATATATCTCCTTCAGAACTCCTCAAAGCTGTCATTAAATCACATTCTAAGTCCAAAGGTTCGGACAGTATACCCGTGGAGCTTATTAAACTTTCCCTTCCTGTTATCCTACCCCACCTACTCCACATATACAATTATTCTTTGCAAAACTCCGTCTTTCCCACATCATGGAAGAAAGCAATTGTTCATCCCTTAAACAAAATTTCCAATCCAATTGTTCCCACCGACTTCCGTCCTATTTCTATCCTTTCCAATCTTTCTAAACCACTTGAACGCCTCGTACAATCCCAAATATCCGTCTTTCTACAACCCCGCTTAAACTCCCACCAATCTGGCTTTCGTCCAGGTTACTCCACCCAATCCGCACTTCTAAAAATTACGCACGACCTCCAATCCGCTATTGATCTCAAAAGAATTTCCATCCTTATACTCCTAGATTTCAGTAAAGCGTTCGATACCATTGACCATGACATACTCCTTTCAAAACTTCAATCTTTTTCTTTCTCTAACAGTGCTCTGACCTGGTTTCATTCCTTCATTTCTAACCGCTCCCAATCAGTAGCCATTCCAAACAAACCCCAATCCTCCTTCCTTACACTAGACCGTGGTGTCGCACAGGGATCCTCTCTATCCCCAACACTGTTTGCAGCCTACATAAATGATCTCCCATCCTCTATCCTATTTTGCAACTTCCACATGTATGCCGATGATTCCCAAATCTACCTTTCCTTCCCCCCCTCTGAGCTATTAGAAGCAGCAAGAAAAATTCAGGAAGACTTGGACAGGATCACAGCTTGGGCCAAGACCAACAAATTATTGATGAATGCTGAAAAGTCCAAAGCGATAGTGATAGGCTCAGCTCCCCTCTTGAAATATCTCCCTCCTATCCTCCCTTCCTTCACCATTGACTCCAGTCCTATTCAATATGTTTCCACTGCCAAGAACCTGGGCCTTGTTTTCGATCAAAACCTATCCTGGAAAAATCACTTATCCCTAATCACTCGTCGCTCCATAGCCACCCTTAAACTATTTAACCGTTCCCGTCACCTCCTCCCTACTCCTACACGTCAGCTTCTTGTATCTTCTCTAGTGTTCCCCCACTTCGACTATGGTTGCCTGGTTTATGGAGGGCTCACTGGGGAGCTTGAGGTTCGTCTTAAACGATTAATGAACAGTTTTCTCAGATTTATCCTCGATACCCCCAGGGATGCCCATATTTCACACCGGTATTCCGAGTTGAAGTGGCTATTTCCATCAATTCGACGACAATATTTCCTAGGTTCCTTCCTTTACCAAACCATTTCTTCCAAATCTCCTTCCTATATTTACAACCTCCTGCAGTTTAAATCGGCTGTCCATTCCCGTGGTACCCGCTCCCGTCCCTCCGATCTCTATCCTCCCACTCATAAAACAGCCTTCTTCGACCGTTCCTTCATCTCCCGAGCCTCCTCCTTCTGGAACTCTATCCCTCTTTCCATTCGACACTCTCCTTCCTTACCTGTCTTTAAATCCCGCCTCTTTGCTTTTCTCCTATCCTCCCAGGAAGACGCTTCTTAAAATTTCACCACCAGGAAGACCTGATTACCTTTGTAAATTATATTGCTGTTTTTTTCTCGTGTTTATGCATTTTCCTAGTTTATATCTTTTTATAGCCCCCATTCCTTTAATATTTATTCAACTTTTTAATATTTATTTGTTTATTTAACTCTTTAATTTAATTCCCATCCCCCTCTGAACATTGTATCATCATTGCCCCATTCCAATGAATGTACATATTTACTTATATTTCATTTTATTATTTAAGGCTTCACATATAATATTTGTATTAGTTGCTTTTTTTGTTTTGTTCTTTTATACTTTTGTTTTTCTTTATTCATATTTATATTTTTAGGTTAAATTTGTTTATTGTTTATTTTGTACTTATTTTTATTCTTATGGGACGAAGTCCCAGAATAAAGTTTTTTTTTTCATTCATTCATTTCATTTCATTAATTTTTGATTGGCTTCAGGCCTAATCCCCTCCTTACTCGTTTAATATTTCCAACTGTGGCGAATGCATAGCCTAGCTAGAGCTACCATGAAATGAACGACTTGATACTTGAGTGGCTTCTGGGCTAAGCTCTACCTATTCAGGGGCCCTAATACTTCTATTCACCAGCTCAAATTAGTCGTGAACCTCCCCCCTACTCCCCTTTCCCTTCTCCCCCCCTGAAAAATTATTCCATTTACTTAAGCGTCCCTGAACGAGGGTGTAATTCTTCCTTTTTATGACGAGGACATCCTTCAAGGCGCTGTCTTCATCTTCTTGCTTCCTGCTTAATTCTACTCAAGGTGCGCAATATTTTAGTCATCCTTTTTACATGAAATATTCCCCGTTTTAACAATTTATTAAGTGGTGGATTATAGCCCACGTTTTATAAAAAAAATTATTTTTGGAACCTCCGAATCGATTTGATTTTACCCGATTGAAGCTGCGCTCATGATAACGAAAATTAATATTCACTTTTGCAAAAAGGCAATAAGTATGAAAAAAAGGGTAAATAACAGACAATTTTTACATCATTTTTGTTAAACCTTAAAATGCATTTAGGACCTTAATGTTTTAGGAAGATAATGTTCATCATATAATAAAACATCGAATATTTCGTATAACTGTCTAATAGACAGTTATACGAAATAATAGCCATCATTATTTTATGGTTATTTATATTACTTAATAATAAACATCATATAATAAAATAAAACAGAATATTTCGTTTAAATTGATTTCACTGTTGACTAATAAGCTGAAGGACCTGAGTTCAAATCCCGAGCAAGCACTAAAGATTTTTTTCTTCTGGTGTCTTCATTCATGGGTTGAATTCGGTGACCCTAGGTCAACCCAGCCTTTAATAAATTTATCAATGGGTACCTTGGGTGCTAATGATTGTAGCCAAGGGGTAAATCAGGCGGTCGGAGCATAGTACTGACCACACTATCTCCATAGTGTGCTGTAAGGTTATGAATCAGATATCTATATAGTATCTGCCCCTCAGGGCCCTCTTGGCCTGTTACGGGAATTATTATTTTTTTTTCATAATAATTCCACAATTCAGGTACCTACCAGCGATTTTTTTTTTGTTTTCAAATTGGAGGAAACCTCAAACAAAATGCGTTATATATTTGAAATATTTTTAATTACATTTTATGAAAAGAATCATTTAACAAAATTTTACATATCGAAAATCGCTCCATTTGGACAGGTTCAGCATTTTTTGTATAATTAAATATTCCCGTAATATTTAGTTTGCAACCTTTTAACATCCAACTCAAAAGAGATGCGCCCGGACTAAGACTTTTAATTCAATTTTTGAAATTTTTATTGCTCTATTTATAAAAAGCTTTACAATAAGCTCATTATTTATTGTATCTTATTCGTGTTAACTC
Source organism: Gonocerus acuteangulatus (assembly GCA_946811695.1). NCBI lineage: Eukaryota > Metazoa > Arthropoda > Insecta > Hemiptera > Coreidae > Gonocerus > Gonocerus acuteangulatus. The sequence goes on from OX328126.1 coordinate 4,788,861, forward strand.
GTAGTTTTCAAGGCATTTATTTTTAAGCTTCTGCTTGGGGTCCCCGGTGTAGCGACAGCAGCTGATATTGGACCCCTTCGTCGTAAATGCGGCAGAGAGCCTGAAACTGCAACCCATGTACTGGGTAGTTGTCCGAACAGTATGCTCCTGGCTACTCGTCGACTCCACAATGTGAAGCACAGGCTGATAGCTCTTCTTGAAGATACAGGCTACGAGTGTCATGAAGAAGTATACGCCATAGACGATCAAGCTTCTTCTAGGCAGATATAGTCGCCTTTCCACGAAACAGTAATTTGGCATACAAAGTACTTTGAGGTTGCTGGCAGAGAAGGAAGATCTTTATTATAATGAAATACGTTCAGTTCCTTCACAAAATCAAATTTTATTTTCCAAGCTGAGCGCTTTCAGTAGCTTCTGCTACAATCCTCAGAGCTGTGACAAAATAAATACAAGAAAACAGTTGCATAATAGCAATCTTCTTAATATTAAAATGCTCACTAAACCTACACGTAAAATAATAAATTAATAATCACAATAATTTTGATACGTCAACACATAAGCAGACAAAATTTAAGAAACAATAGTGATAAGTGACTAAAATGAAATGGCTAAAGTTGAGGAGAGCGACTCACCTAGAATGAGTTCAGCTTCACTGCTGAAGGCTGAGCCGGGAGAGAGCCTGCAGCTCAACATATCAGTTTGATACGTGTCTGTCCTTTTCTTTAAATTGCATGGACTGAGGACCTTGTCGATACGTATCTCTATACTTACTAAAACCTCCATCTGTGCAGACTTCTTCCGGCAATGTAAAATACACAGTGAATGGTCATTGGACATTGACCATATACCGGTTATTGACTCGCCGGGCGTGAAAAGCCAAAATTATAGAAAAAACACCCAACCAAGTAATCGACAGTTTCAATTTGGCATACGTTCACCACCCAACTGTTCGATTTGAAACGAAGGATCCCGAGCAAGCGGAGTCAATTTATATTGAAAAGAAAGGGATCTATTCAAAATGGATGGACAAGTTCTTAAAGAAATATGGACCCAGAGAATTCGTGATTAAGAGTCTGTGCTTTGGTGCAAGAGGTACAATTCCGGAAATTACTAGAACTCTCTTAAAAGAACTTGGAATCCTGCCGAAACACCTACCTGTTCTAGCTGAGTCAATAATTGACTCGCTGGGCGTAAAAAGCCAACAGAAAAACATCCGACCAAGAAATCGACATTTTCATAATGAAATGTGTAAAGAGAATGGGTGAGTGTGAAGAAGAGAGGGTGTGTGTGTGTGTGTGTGTGTGTGTGTGAGAGAGAGAGAGAGAGAGAGAGAGAGAGAGAGAGAGAGAGAGAGAGAGAGAGAGTGAGAGAGTGACCCCTAGATCTGACCAACCCCTGGCCAGATATTTAATCCCACCATCCCACTCACTGACCATCCAATCTAACCATGGCTGAAGTCCATCATCGAATCTTCAGAAAGATTGTTATCTTCATTTCTGCTATTTTCATTTATTTTATTATATTTTCTATACTAAAAATCGACTACAGCCTAAATTATAAAATCGATCATCTGGTAGTATATCAGTCATTTAAATTAAGTGGAATAACATTTTTTTTTTTAATTTACTCAAGTATTAAAATCTAATGTTTGTATAAAAAATATCCGTATTATCAAAAACAGAAAAAAACAACGTTATTTTAATAAAAAACAAGGGATACAATTTTTTAATAAGTAAAAAAAGATATATTTTTTTAATTGGTGTACTTTCTTTTAAATAATTTTCTTCGGGATGATTCTATTAGGACTTTACGAAGGTATTTGAAGAAATGTTAAAAAACGTTGAAAAAATTCTTCCTCAATCCTACCTAGTAGAGACCCAAAATGATCCCGTTTATATATATATATCAAAGATATATATATACTAGCCAGAGTTTTGGTTTTTTTGTCACGGACATAGTATATAGCATTTCCTTATCAAACGATTGAACGAGTTCGTCAACCACCAGAATCGGTCGATTGTGAGGGGGGGGGGGGGTTAAAAAAATGCATTAAAATTGGTTAAGATGTACAAGCTGTAGCGTCAGTCTTCTGATATCGGCCTAGAAACGGACAAGTTTAAACGGCCCATAATTGGAAGCCATCGGATTTGATTGGATCTGGGCTCGTCGGGACCTATTTTATATTATTTATTTATTAAAGAGTTCACAACGTGGCGATTTGATCTTTAAGTCAATGAGCGAACAAAGCTCACAATTATACAGATCCATATAAACATGACATACAAATATAAACAAGAAAAGACTATACATAATTGGGAAGATTATTTATAAAATAGTAATGTTTGGGAAGGGTGGCAACCTGTAGATAGCCCGGCACTAATGGCCAAAATGTAGATGCGCCGAAAAAAAAGAAAAAAAAAAAAGTAATGTTTGGGATAAAAATAAATAAATAGGTACATTAATGCGGGACCTATAGACGCACCTCAATTGAAATGGGTTTGTTCGTTTTCCGTCCAACAGTCGCACAGTGGTATTTTTAACTGATCTAGCTGGACAAAACTCCAAAAATTCATGAAAACAAATCCCCAATTGGACCTTGGAGTATTCTCCTAGATAGTACATAGATTACAAAACAAGAATAAGTCGGCTCAAATACGTCAACATTTAGGGATTACGGACTATTTACATTAGGGTGTGTCTTGCCGCAAAGTTCATTACTCCATCTTCGAATGGATACTGCAGTTTAGAAACTGATTTGTCAGTACTACAAATTTATTCCAGGTTTCAGAAAGGTAGGTAAGACCTTCTTTCATTATTTGTCATAATAAATTACCATTAATGTTTGCTTTACGTGATGCGATTTCTAATACCCTTATTGATAAGTTATTATGGTACAGAACTTTTGCTGTCCTCGTCCGGTCTAGTTATAATTTTTTCTTATTAGTTATATAAGTATTGACTTGGAAAAGCAAGAATTAGCTGCCAGAATCTGCCAATTTAATAATGATAACTAATTTTCTGGAAAAAATGCTCATATCGAAAAGGGAATTTTTTGAAGTTTGGATCTTACAAAGTCTGGAATGTATAAAAAATGTACACCAACAATTTGGTTTGCCAGAAGAGAAGAAAAAATTAAAAAAAAAAAAAAAAAAATGGAGACATTTTTAAGACATTTACGTGATTAGTGGGAAACAGCAATCCGAACAGTAAGCGTTATTAGTGGGAAACAGCAATCCGAACAGTAAGCGTTATTAGTGGGAAACAGCAATCCAAACAGTAAGCGTTATTAGTGGGAAACAGCAATCCGAACAGTAAGCGTTATTAGTGGGAAACAGCAATCCGAACAGTAAGCGTTATTAGTGGGAAACAGCAATCCGAACTAGTGTTGTTAAAAGCAAGCCCTGACTAGAGGCTTTAGGCCTGAACCTTGAACCTAGCCTCTACAGCCCGAGCTCTGAGGGCTCGATGAAAGCTCTGGAGTGAGGCTCCATCCTAACCTTATCAAGCCCTGAAGGTTCGACAAGGTTCTCTCTCGAGCCTTGAAGGTAGAGCTTCGGCAAGCACGGTTATAGTCAAACCCTTTCTAGTGCTTTACTAGATTATCTATATACAATAATTACTTACTCTATAATCATTACATTTTATTCATTTCGATTTTTTTTGTGACATTTCTCACCATTTATTTCACAATAATACACATAAATTTTTAGCGGCATCTTTATTTACAAAGGGAGGTAATTTAGCTGTTATCTCTGATAATTCTTATTTTGCTTCAGTTGAAGTTTATTAAAATTCGACAAAGTTCAGTTTATTAAATTAATGATTAAGCTAAATAAAGTGACTCATTCAGTTGATTTCTTAAATTCTATATTCTTATGGATTCAAATCTTCATGAAAAATTGGATGGGCATGTATTATTTAGAGGAGATATAAAACATGTTGGTTTTAATTTTGTTGGTGTGTGTAGATACTACTGGATTTTTCAGAGACAATTTATGTATGTATTATGATGACTTTTTATTTTAAAGTAATACTATTTTTTCACACTACGTACAAACGGTAATATTTTGAATGTTGAAATGGCAATTGTGAACAAGTACGACAGTGTTGCCATCACTGTCTCACAGAAGAGTTTATTTTTTAGGAAAAGTTACTATTTTTACCCCATTAGTGATCCATATAATTAGTTTATCAATGAAATGGTAAATTTAATAGCCAGCGAATAATTTCAACGTGACGGAAAGAATTTAGGAGGAATCTACTAAAGTATATTTCATGAAACAGCTGTTTGCCCGCCTTCCGCCATTTTGAAATGAAAAGTAAAAGGCTTCAAAGCATGCGCCTTCTCCCGAGGCGAGCCTTCAAGGCTCGCGCCTTCTACTAAGCCGAGCCTTCAAGGCTCGCGCCTTCTATCGAGCCTTGTCCAAGCTCTGAGAGCTCGAGCCTTTAGGAGCCGCGCCTTCTAGCCTTAAAGGCGCGCTCTTTTACAACACTAATCCGAACAGTAAGCGTTATTAGTGGGAAACAGCAATCCAAACAGTAGGCGTTATTAGTGGGAAACAGCAATCCGAACAGTAAGCGTTATTAGTGGGAAACAGCAATCCGAACAGTAAGCGTTATTAGTGGGAAACAGCAATCCGAACAGTAAGCGTTATTAGTGGGAAACAGCAATCCGAACAGTAAGCGTTATTAGTGGGAAACAGCAATCCGAACAGTAGGCGTTATTAGTGGGAAACAGCAATCCGAACAGTAAGCGTTATTAAGAAACGTGTTGGTGAGTGGCTTGATACAAGTTTGGATTACGATACACAATCAGATGCAGAAGAAGATTTAAGTATATCTGCCAGTAGTGGGGGGGGGGGCTATCGAATATTGAAGATGTATTTCATTGGTTACTATACTCTAGCGGTCCGTATATTTCAAGTATGAATGCAGAAATTCGTCTGGATAAGGAAGAGTTTCGTTCCTTCCAAGGTGAAATAATTAATTTGTTGAATGAACCGTTACTTGACCAAGAATGATTTATTAATTTTGATAACTTAATATCGATTATAACTTTTGTTGTATTGTTGTGTTACCAATTATTATTTTCGATGTATTTCTTATTCAAATATTATTATTTGTAATACCTAGTCTTGAAGCTTTCTTTTGTTGTTGCCTTTAAAAAAGTTAAAAACATATAATAAAAAAATAATTATAATAATAATAATAATAAAAAAAATTAAATTTGGTTAACACTTAAAACGTAATAAAAAACGGCTTTTTCTGCTGAAAAAGTTGGAAAACAACGGTAAGACCTTATTTCCGACCCATAAAATGGGGTATATTCGGGATCAGCAAGTCATTTTCTATAAGAATTCGAATAATTTTGTCCAGCTAGATCAGTTAAAAATACCACTGTGAGTCGGAGGCTATCGGATCGGATCGGGACCAATGTAAGTACATACTTAGCCAAAACCCAACCCTTCTTTGAATTCTTGTCATAATGTTTAATCATTATTATTATTATTATGTTTAAACCTGACTTCTATATAGATCTACCAATTTCCTAATCGCCTTTCTTGCTGTTCTGCAATAAAACAAACATTATAACATGATTAGGAAGAGATTTATAGTTGTCATGAATCTATAAATAGAATAAACGTTTATATTTTAGTTGTCGATTGCTTCTATGGAGTGTTTTTATGTATTTTTTAAAAATGTTTAATGTTCCTTTAAATAATTTGATATTTCAACAGAAGGTTTTTCCTGCTTCTGCTCAGTTTAGCTAAAGACAGGAGTTTTTAGGAGAAGGTTTTGCATTTAAAATTGAGTTTGTATACTTAAATAAATACATAATTCAAGAAGGGCCTGTTTTCCATCTTCCTCTCCCTTATTTTACTCTTTACTACCTTTAGTAAGTTCTCTCTCTCCTTCAAACTATTCAAGTCCTTTGCAAAAGGAAGATTTTTCCAATGATTTCGAAAATTATTTTTGTTTCTTTGTATTTCCTCTCGTCCTAAAGGGATCAAATCTGCTTACGTAGATTACAAGGCTTAATCCGACGTAAAATGTCAGTAGGACTTTGTCGGAGAGCTGGTAACGCACTTTTCATGAAGTGTTTTATGCACATTGATATTTTGCTGTAATGTACCTCTTGAGAAGATAAGAAGGTAAATATGTGTTGGCTAGACAGTGGAACACTATGTACGGTACATAGTGGAAAGGTTTTGATCGTTGGTAATTTGGAGTCCAAAATAAACGAAAAAAAAAACTCCTGTTTTCGGCCCAAAGATTTGCCGTCCTCGAAAACACTTTCTAAAGATTTCATCGCTGATTGAGTACCTGTTTACTAAGAGAACCATCGGAAGAGATAGGTGTTTTCTGGGCCCAGAGATGGATCGGGAAGCGCCCAGAGCTGAGCCCAGAAAACAATAGTACCCCCCCCCCCCCCTAGAAGAGCAAACACATAAATCAGGGAATGGTGCTTCTCCCATCCGGAAACCCAACAGGATCAGGGAGGATGTTCCGCGCCTTATCGCGGGGTCGGGATGTATTTTTCCACGAGGAAGGTCCATGATTTGTGGTTTAGTATTTCTGATGCATGTTCGGAATCCTCCATTTCATATATACTACTGCTATAGGGCGGCTCAGTGGCCGTGAGGATTAAGGGGTGAGCACTTAACACACCGCGCTAAAGGTCTTGGGTTCAATTCCCACTAGGGCTGGTGGTTTTTCTTTCGAAAAAAGAAAAGGCATCACCCCTATCTTGGATAGAAAAGGGTGGTAACCTATAGATAACCCGTCCAAAAAAAATCGTAGTTAAATCGTATAATAAAAGGACGTTAAAATTAATAAAAAAATCTACTGCTATGTTGTGGACTCTAGGAAATCTACTGCTATGTTGTGGACTCTAGGAAATCTACTGCTATGTTGTGGACTCTAGGAAATCTACTGCTATGTTGTGGACTCTAGGAAATCTACTGCTATGTTGTGGACTCTAGGAAATCTACTGCTATGTTGTGGACTCTAGGAAATCTACTGCTATGTTGTGGACTCTAGGAAATCTACTGCTATGTTGTGGACTCTAGGAAATCTACTGCTATGTTGTGGACTCTAGGAAATCTACTGCTATGTTGTGGACTCTAGGAAATCTACTGCTATGTTGTGGACTCTAGGAAATCTACTGCTATGTTGTGGACTCTAGGAAATCTACTGCTATGTTGTGGACTCTAGGAAATCTACTGCTATGTTGTGGACTCTAGGAAATCTACTGCTATGTTGTGGACTCTAGGAAATCTACTGCTATGTTGTGGACTCTAGGAAATCTACTGCTATGTTGGGGACTCTAGGAAATCTACTGCTATGTTGTGGACTCTAGGATGAAATGTGTCAGCCATTTTCATTTAGTATTATACAGAATACACTAAAAAATCGTGTATATATATATATATATATACACGATGCGCTAATATTGTAATATATATATATATATATATATATTACAATATTAGCCTATAGTTAAAGCGTATACATTCGAATAGGAAGAAAATATCCTTCTTATTTTTTTGAACTGTAAACTTTATGAAAACATTAGCGATACATTTTTGAGGATTAGGCCAAAATACTAAGCTAGATTTCTTTCAATTTTTCAACTCCAGCAATGAATCCACATATGGCCCCTACTATGTCAAACTATCGAATATGAAAAATCAAAAAATTCAATAAGAAAAAAAAATTGAATGGTTTGTGGCAGTAAAAGAAGATTTAAATGTCACAAACAGACATTTAAAATAGAGATAATTTAAAAAATAAAGTTTTGATTGAATGTTTGTTCAGAATGTATTTTTAAAAAAAAGTCTGGAACTGCGTCATCTTACCGCGTTTCCGTCCATATCCTTAATGTCATTAGTAAAGAAATGGAAGAATTTATTGATACGCTTTGTTTTTTCATAAAAAAATATACAATGAAATCTCAAAGAGAAGTAATATAAGATTTTAAGCGCCACAACAGGAAACTGATTCTATCCTAACCGGAACTTCCTCTTTCTCAGCGTTCGCTCTTGGAAACATTATAACAACGCTTCTCATTATGTTTTATTTTACTGTTAAATAGAATTTAAAACATAAAAAAAAAACTATTTAAAAGTTAGTTAAACAGAGAAACAAATCAGTTCAGAGGAATAAAACTAACAATGTATTAGTTTTAAGCACTTACTTCTCCGATTTACATCGCATAATCGAACCATACATGAGAACCTGTTTTGTTTGGTTACCTAACACTTACAACCGTAATGTCTAATAATGCAATATTTTCCCCTAATACTTCCTTACCCCAAAACCCTACCAAAATTTTAGCTTGTTTGATTAGATCAATTTAAAACGTCTGGAACTAGTTTCAACTGAATCAATCGTTTCTGAATACCCAACCTGAAAATTAGTTTGGGAAAGTAGATGGTTCAATGATTCTCGTATATATATGAATACAATACGAGAAAAATTGATACAACTACTTTTGCAAACTAATTTCATGGGAGCCAAATTCATCGCCCTAGGAAAGGAGCAGGGGAAAATTATATTTTAATTTTTTTTTGTGGAGGTCGAATTTGAATCTAAGCTGTTAGTTGCAAACTATCTATAGGTTAAGACCTTTGCTAAACATACTTGATACAGAAGGATGGTTTTGTAATTTTTTTTGAGTGCTCATAGACCAAGAGAAACTAAAACAGCTGCAGGAACGACGCGAATCTGCTTTTGCATATTAGAAATTTGATATACACTTTCTGTGAGAAAACTAGTCTGAAAATATTTCTCTATAATTAATTTTTACTAATAAAATATTAATTTGTTTTATTACATTATCTTCGTTTTTTTCAGGTTGGAATAAATCAGCTTTTTTGTAATTCGTTTTATAGACCTGGTCTCCTGCTATTGTAAGTAGTTTTTTTTTCTTTTTTTAAGTTTGTATAAATGATATTTTTTGAAAGAATTGTTTACTATTTATACCTACTAACAGAACGATTTATTATCAGTTAATAGCTCCAAGAAGTGCAAAACAAAAGGATGAAATTGAATTTTCAAACAATTATCCTGTTGATAAATTTGTGCTGGTTTCATAATTTTTTTTATTACTTTAGACTAGAAAATTTACATATAATTCTAATATAAATATATGATAACACATATTTTAATTTTTACAAAGAACGAATTTGATGTCAGATCTGTACACGAATTTAAGTGAATATAAATAATAAACATTACAGTAAATTTTGTAATTTTCCTGGTAAGAATGGAATAAAAGGTAAAATATTGTAAATTATATAAAGACATATTACCGAGTGAAATATATGAATCAAAAAGGGATTACTTTCCCGAGAGATATTAATGTAAAAACCGTACGATTCAAAGGACGACCAATATCTTCACCGGGAGTGACTTCTTATATATATATATATATATATATATATATATATATATATATATATATATATATATATATATACCACAAAAAAATATACGCTATTTAAATTTAAAAAGAAAAATCCCATTAGTTAAAATAGAATGAGGCTCTATAAGAAACAAGGATGCACTGTAAAACAATAGGGATATAGGGACATAAAATAAAAGGAGTCTCGTCAAGACGTAAGATCACATCAGTTCCAAAACAAAGAAGGAAAGATTTTCAATAGAATGTGTCTCCATAATGATTTAAAATACAATGTACCTCCATAAGATACAATAATGTAAAATACAAGGAGTCTCTTTAAGATTCAAAGACGTAAGATCACATTAGTTCCAAAACAAAGAAGCAAAGATTTTCAATAAAATGTGTCTCCATAAAGATTTAAAATACAATGTACCTCCATAAGATACAATAATGTAAAATACAAGGAGTCTCTTTAAGATTCAAAGACGTAAGATCACATTAGTTCCAAAACAAAGAAGGAAAGATTTTCAATAGAATGTGTCTCCATAAAGATTTAAAATACAATGTACCTCCATAAGACACAATAATGTAAAATACAAGGAGTCTCTTTAAGATTCAAAGACGTAAGATCACATTAGTTCCAAAACAAAGAAGCAAAGATTTTCAATAAAATGTGTCTCCATAAAGATTTAAAATACAATGTACCTCCATAAGATACAATAATGTAAAATACAAGGAGTCTCTTTAAGATTCAAAGACGTAAGATCACATTAGTTCCAAAACAAAGAAGCAAAGATTTTCAATAAAATGTGTCTCCATAAAGATTTAAAATACAATGTACCTCCATAAGATACAATAATGTAAAATACAAGGAGTCTCTTTAAGATTCAAAGACGTAAGATCACATTAGTTCCAAAACAAAGAAGGAAAGATTTTCAATAGAATGTGTCTCCATAAAGATTTAAAATACAATGTACCTCCATAAGATACAATAATGTAAAATACAAGGAGTCTCTTTAAGATTCAAAGACGTAAGATCACATTAGTTCCAAAACAAAGAAGGAAAGATTTTCAATAGAATGTGTCTCCATAATGATTTAAAATACAATGTACCTCCATAAGATACAATAATGTAAAATACAAGGAGTCTCTTTAAGATTCAAAGACGTAAGATCACATTAGTTCCAAAACAAAGAAGCAAAGATTTTCAATAAAATGTGTCTCCATAAAGATTTAAAATACAATGTACCTCCATAAGATACAATAATGTAAAATACAAGGAGTCTCTTTAAGATTCAAAGACGTAAGATCACATCAGTTCCAAAACAAAGAAGCAAAGATTTTCAATAGAATGTGTCTCCATAAAGATTTAAAATACAATGTACCTCCATAAGATACAATAATGTAAAATACAAGGAGTCTCTTTAAGATTCAAAGACGTAAGATCACATCAGTTCCAAAACAAAGAAGCAAAGATTTTCAATAGAATGTGTCTCTGTAATATTGAAAGATGTAAAATACAATATACCTCCATAAAATACTATAATGTAAAATACAAGGAGTCTCTATAAAATCGAAGGAGGTTCAATCCCAAGTTACAAACTAATGAGCTATAAAATCCAGGCATATAGTATCCTTGATTTTATTCTATAGGATTTGAGGAGAATGGAAAGTGGTTTATCGAATTAAGAGTGGATTAGAGTCCGTGTTCTGACCACTGGTCCCCGGGCTCCGAGCCAGGAAGGCTTGTCCAGGAGATAGGGTGGCTTACCTAGGGGTTTCTACAAATTATACTCATCCCGATAGATCTATTCTTAGATTTAGATATCCACGTGTAGTTTTATATTGAAGTTTCTATTTTATGTATTTAACGTCTACTGTGATTCTCTGTTTCTTCTTACCGATTTGACAGTCAAGGAAATCACTTAGTGATTTATTTTGTCAGGCAGCTGATTACCTGATTACCTGTGCTTCGTCACGGCAGATGAGTAGTTATTTTAAATAATGTATCATCAAAATTAACACTTCTATATAATTTTGTGCAGTTTATTATAGCATGGTTCGTTCCCGTCATACTATATGTTATTCATTAATTGATAAGTAATCACAGTATAATGTTTCTTGGCACTGGGGCGCTCCGGACCAGTGTCAAGAAACAGATAACGTACAGATAACCCGTTATCTATAGGTTACCAGTAACAGGAGTATAACGAGTACATGTTAAAATTCGTTACCAATAATAAAAGGACGTTAAAATTTATGTTCCCAAGATGTCACTTGGAAACACACATAATAATTGCGAGCATTATCAAGAAGTGTTCTGACTGGGGATGCTGATGGGTGAGCAGGCTGTGGAAGGGATCGGGATATTATTACCTCGGATAGACCATCACCAGGTATAGAGTAAACTCTATGAGGGACAAAATCACAATTTATTTCTATTAATTCAAGGTCTGCCATCGTAGTGGAAATTAACCTCAATTAAAAATAATACTATTAAATAGATACAGTACGATAACAGGGGACCTGTTATCCTAGCAACGCATGCTCCCTAGGCTTGTCTGCTCTCTAAACAACTAAAAATTCAAACTCTTATAAAAAATACTTAAACATTCAAATGTCAAAAAATCCTTTCTTAGTGAGTGTTTACATCCTAAAGGGAGTGAAAAATCCTTTCTTAGTGAGTGTTTACATCCTAAAGGGAGTGAAAAATCCTTTCTTAGTGAGTGTTTACATCCTAAAGGGAGTGAAAAATCCTTTCTTAGTGAGTGTTTACATCCTAAAGGGAGTGAAAAATCCTTTCTTAGTGAGTGTTTACATCCTAAAGGGAGTGAAAAATCCTTTCTTAGTGAGTGTTTACATCCTAAAGGGAGTGAAAAATCCTTTCTTAGCGAGTGTTTACATCCTAAAGGGAGTGAAAAATCCTTTCTTAGTGGGTGTTTACATCCTAAAGGGAGTGAAAAATCCTTTCTTAGTGGGTGTTTACATCCTAAAGGGAGTGAAAAATCCTTTCTTAGTGAGTGTTTACATCCTAAAGGGAGTGAAAAATCCTTTCTTAGTGAGTGTTTACATCCTAAAGGGAGTGAAAAATCCTTTCTTAGTGAGTGTTTACATCCTAAAGGGAGTGAAAAATCCTTTCTTAGTGAGTGTTTACATCCTAAAGGGAGTGAAAAATCCTTTCTTAGTGAGTGTTTACATCCTAAAGGGAGTGAAAAATCCTTTCTTAGTGAGTGTTTACATCCTAAAGGGAGTGAAAAATCCTTTCTTAGTGAGTGTTTACATCCTAAAGGGAGTGAAAAATCCTTTCTTAGTGAGTGTTTACATCCTAAAGGGAGTGAAAAATCCTTTCTTACTGAGTGTTTACATCCTAAAGGGAGTGAAAAATCCTTTCTTACTGAGTGTTTACATCCTAAAGGGAGTGAAAAATCCTTTCTTACTGAGTGTTTACATCCTAAAGGGAGTGAAAAATCCTTTCTTAGTGAGTGTTTACATCCTAAAGGGAGTGAAAAATCCTTTCTTAGTGAGTGTTTACATCCTAAAGGGAGTGAAAAATCCTTTCTTAGTGAGTGTTTACATCCTAAAGGGAGTGAAAAATCCTTTCTTAGTGAGTGTTTACATCCTAAAGGGAGTGAAAAATCCTTTCTTAGTGGGTGTTTACATCCTAAAGGGAGTGAAAAATCCTTTCTTAGTGAGTGTTTACATCCTAAAGGGAGTGAAAAATCCTTTCTTAGTGAGTGTTTACATCCTAAAGGGAGTGAAAAATCCTTTCTTAGTGAGTGTTTACATCCTAAAGGGAGTGAAAAATCCTTTCTTAGTGAGTGTTTACATCCTAAAGGGAGTGAAAAATCCTTTCTTAGTGAGTGTTTACATCCTAAAGGGAGTGAAAAATCCTTTCTTAGTGAGTGTTTACATCCTAAAGGGAGTGAAAAATCCTTTCTTAGTGAGTGTTTAGTGGATGTAAGAACTGCATGACAAGTGTGTGTAAAGCAATACTGCCTGCTAGTAGATATCTAGTGGATGTAAGAACTGCATGACAAGTGTGTGTAAAGCAATACTGCCTCCTAGTAGATACCTAGTGGATGTAAGAACTGCATGACAAGTGTGTGTAAAGCAATACTGCCTCCTAGTAGATACCTAGTGGATGTAAGAACTGTATGACAAGTGTGTGTAAAGCAATACTGCCTCCTAGTAGATACCTAGTGGATGTAAGAACTGTATGACAAGGGTGTGTAAAGCAATACTGCCTCCTAGTAGATACCTAGTGGATGTAAGAACTGTATGACAAGTGTGTGTAAAGCAATACTGCCTCCTAGTAGATACCTAGTGGATGTAAGAACTGTATGACAAGTGTGTGTAAAGCAATACTGCCTCCTAGTAGATACCTAGTGGATGTAAGAACTGTATGACAAGGGTGTGTAAAGCAATACTGCCTCCTAGTAGATACCTAGTGGATGTAAGAACTGTATGACAAGTGTGTGTAAAGCAATACTGCCTCCTAGTAGATACCTAGTGGATGTAAGAACTGTATGACAAGGGTGTGTAAAGCAATACTGCCTCCTAGTAGATACCTAGTGGATGTAAGAACTGCATGACAAGTGTGCGTAAAGCAATACTGCCTCCTAGTAGATACCTAGTGGATGTAAGAACTGCATGACAAGTGTGTGTAAAGCAATACTGCCTCCTAGTAGATACCTAGTGGATGTAAGAACTGCATGACAAGTGAGTGTAAAGCAATACTACCTCCTAGTAGATACCTAGTGGATGTAAGAACTGCATGACAAGTGTGTGTAAAGCAATACTGCCTCCTAGTAGATACCTAGTGGATGTAAGAACTGCATGACAAGTGTGTGTAAAGCAATACTGCCTCCTAGAGTCAGTTTTCGGTACACAATCAACGATGTGTAAATAATTCTAAATACCACCAAATGAATATCTTAAGATTGCCATACAGGTTCAGTTCAAATCCCAAGGCAGAGACTGCACAGTTTGGCCTCAAGTTTTGGACTGAACGGATCTAGCACACACGCGATAAGTTAATAAACCTCAAGGCAGAGACTGCACAGTTTTGCCTCAAGGTTTGGACTGAACGGATCTAGCACACACGCGATAAGTTAATAAACCTCAAGACAGAGACTGCACAGTTTTGCCTCAAGGTTTGGACTGAACGGATCTAGCAGACACACGCGATAAGTTAATAAACCTCAAGGCAGAGACTGCACAGTTTTGCCTCAAGGTTTGGACTGAACGGATCTAGCAGACACACGCGATAAGTTAATAAACCTCAAGGCAGAGACTGCACAGTTTTGCCTCAAGGTTTGGACTGAACGGATCTAGCAGACACATGATAAGTTAATAAACCTCAAGGCAGAGACTGCACAGTTTTGCCTCAAGGTTTGGACTGAACGGATCTAGCAGACACATGATAAGTTAATAAACCTCAAGGCAGAGACTGCACAGTTTGGCCTCAAGGTTTGGACTGAACGGATCTAGCAGACACATGATAAGTTAATAAACCTCAAGGTAGGGACTGCACAGGCCAGTTAGAGTAGACCCACTGAATGTGTAGCAAATATCCTCTTGTCCACACACATCTGGCCTGGCCTGCACAGTCCCAACCTCATTGGACTGTACAGTTAATCTATTGGTTTTATCATCCTACTTGGATGGACTGTAGAGTTCAACCCTGGCCTCAAGGATGTCCCATGAGGACATCTCAAGATTTGGAATGCGCGATCCATATCTTAAAATGTAAGGAACATTAAATCGATCAAAACTTTATCTACTGCAGAAATAAAAAGTATCTATAAACCTTAGGTTGCTAAAAAACAATTATTCCAAATTAAAAATTTAGGTTAAAAGAAATTAAAATGAAAGAAAACGGAATGTTCACATATTATTAGCCGTAGAACTTACTAAAATTCTATGAAACTGTTCGAATTAGCAGTTAGCAGTTGTATCTGTTATTTCTATCATTATTAGCATTAGAATTTTGAAGAGTGTATAGAAAACAGTGCTGTAGCAGATCACTGATACATGGCCTCAATTACCTGGAAAGCCATTTACATAAGATTGGTTTATCAGATTCTCCGATCTGTGCAGTTTGCTTCCAAGATGACGGCACTGTGTATAACCTTTCACACTGCACAGAACTGCTGGGGGACACTGGAGATGAGACCACAGCGCACAATGGGGCAAATGACCGATTTAGGAGAGCAAAAGCCAAAAAATAAATGTCGCATTTAGAGACACATACTATTAGCAATGTAAACACACGTATCTTGGAATTCAAAAACAGTGCGCTCACTGTCGACAAGCCAAGTGGTCAGAGTCCACATTTTTCCCAACAAATAAGTCTAGTTTATTAATAAGCTTCTTAATAGTTGTTTGTGCGATATTGAAGGGCAACAAGGTAATCTCCAAGCATGAGCTTCCATTTAAATAGTAAGTGTTAATATTATTTTTTCTATTTAAGTAATAATTAAGTATTTAAAGATAAGAAGAAGAAGAAGAAAAATATTTTTATTTTGGACAAAAACAGATTGTTTTTTTCACAAATTGAAAGAAAAAGAAAGAAAAAAAATATAATAGGTTGCTCTTTACATTAAAATAAAATGTCTTGATACAGCCTCGGCTTGAGGCGTCGGGCTGTAGGTTCTCCTAGGTTGTAGATCGTGGCAGCTGAAGAAAGAGGTAGTTTGTCTTGATACAGCCTCGGCTTGAGGCGTCGGGCTGTAGGTTCTCCTAGGTTGTAGATCGTGGCAGCAGAAGAAAGAGGTAGTTTGTCTTGATACAGCCTCGGCTTGAGGCGTCGGGCTGTAGGTTCTCCTAGGTTGTAGATCGTGGCAGCAGAAGAAAGAGGTAGTTTGTCTTGATACAGCCTCGGCTTGAGGCGTCGGGCTGTAGGTACTCCTAGGTTGTAGATCGTGGCAGCAGAAGAAAGAGGTAGTTTGTCTTGATACAGCCTCGGCTTGAGGCGTCGGGCTGTAGGTTCTCCTAGGTTGTAGATCGTGGCAGCTGAAGAAAGAGGTAGTTTGTCTTGATACAGCCTCGGCTTGAGGCGTCGGGCTGTTGGTACTCCTAGGTTGTAGATCGTGGCAGCTGAAGAAAGAGGTAGTTTGTCTTGATACAGCCTCGGCTTGAGGCGTCGACCATGTAGGTACTCCTAGGTTGTAGATCGTGGCAGCTGAAGAAAGAGGTAGCTTCTCTTGGTGCCTTCGGGTCAGTTCTTCGATGTGAAATGTGATTGGATCAACTCCCAGTTCTCGATGAAGCAAGGTGTTCCGAACGAACTAAGGGGCGTTGGCTGCAATCCGTAGAAATTTGTTTTGTAAATTCTGTAGTCGTCTGATGTTGGTGGTGTTTGTTCCATACCATACAGGGCAGGCGTAAGTCAGTATTGGGAGGATCATGGTTTTATAAAGTAGTGTTACTAGAGAAGGTCGAAGTGAAGTTTTTCTGTTCATCAGTGGGTAAAGTTTTGAGAGTCTGGAGTGTGCATGTCGCAATTTTATGTTAATGTGTAATTTTCAAGTAAGACGAGTGTCAAAGTATAGTCCTAGATACCTCACTCCCTGGTCCTTCGGGCTCCAAGCAACTGGGAGTCCATCCTATTGGATTTCTGGTAGTTCTTCGTTCGAAAACCGCCATAGGGAAAAGACTTTGGCCTCCGTTTTGGTTGAATTTTAAAGACAAGAAATTAGTACATGGCTTGAACGCGCCAAATTTAAAAGGATAGAAGTTTACATAATTTGCAAGATTAGGCCAGATTAAGTACGAATTCTAACAAAACATTTTCTTTGAAATAATGGGAGGTGATGCATAATTATTTTGTAACCAACCTTATCCAACTTTTTTAACAACATCAATTGTTGGGCACATGCGTGATTCCACGAAAAGAGCTGTTTGACGTTTTGCGGAAAAAAACTTAATTTGTCAGACACAAACGCCGGCGTCTTGCAATGTATTTTTAACAAATTGACTGTGTATGGTGAAGAGGGAGTTGATTTTGATCAAATGGCAAAAATTAAACCTAAACCTAGTCTAAATTCAATCTATAATGGTTCCAAATGTTCACTAATTATCAATTTTTAGTGTTTCATTCGATTACAAAAGTGACCATGAGTGATCGGAATTTTGCTCTCCTAGATTGGTCATTTGCACCACTGCGTCGAATGGCGTAACAGCCAAGGACGTATGTTGGTACAAGAATAATAATAATGCTTTTACGACAACGAAGCATCAAATTTCTTCTAGTGCTTTCTGTGTCTAGAGAAAGGGCGAAGTGTAACTGAGTGTGTAAGAAGCAAAATCGATTGGCTCCATTAGAGCTGCCTGTATATTTTTCTATTTTTTTTTTCTCCATCGAGGTAGAAATGTTTACTTTAACTCATTCACTTTAGACGGGGAACACCAACGCCATCTTCCGTCATCATTTATCATGCAAATTCACTTCAAACCTTTTTAAGTCTGAGAAAAAAATTAATTTTATTTATTCTGTGGATGTTCTGTCGTTCAGAAAGGGTTGGAGAGTGATTTGTCAAAGATTGGGTTGTCTGTGTGAATATTTTTTGCTTCAAAAATACTTTAAAGACTTAACACTTTCAGGGCCGATGGCTTCGAACGAAATTTCCATCAGGGCCCAAGTCATCCTTTTGTATAGTTATTTTGGCAAACACGTAAGAAAAAAAAAGTGAAGAAACTATTAAAATGATGTGCTTTTACTGGATTATTTACAATTAGTAAAATGTCAAATAGGTCACGATAGCGGGGCCGCTGAAGGAATTGTTCTGGCGGATTCAGTATCATAAGATACCAGACCTGTAAACCTAACCAGGAATACCTAATGAAGCCCCAAACCAAACACGAAGGGTATAGGACAAGGCTCGGAGTAGTGGGGATAGAAAGAAAGGCAGGCTATATGCTGACGCACACGCCACGACACTAGGCCTGAACGTGGTAAATGTTATCATAATAAGTACGATTTGATAATCACACCCTAAAAGGCCGGCCGTAAGTGCACTAAGGTATCGATTCTGGACAGGAATCTGATATTTAAACATTCTTACCATAAGGAGATAGTGTGTCCAGTACTATTCTCCGACCACATGGCATTCCTCCTTTGAAGAAATGAGTGAGCCTAGGGACGATTTGGAACCTCGAACGACGACACTCCAAGATAAAACCTTTATTTCACTCCGAGTTATGAACTAGATAACTCCACAACATGAATCCGGTGCTCTACCACTTGGCCCTCTTCAAAATATTGCTGATCACTAATTAAGACAATTTGTGGGACTATTATTTGAAATTTATTCAACACCTGCTTCAGCCTAATACAGGAAATTAAATGCTCTTCGCCTTAGATGCGGAGCATCATCAATAAATACATAAATATTTGAAATTTCTGAAAAGGTATTAATTAATTACTCATAACTTTTACGACGGAGTAGGACAATATACGATGCAAATTCCTTAACGTTTTTTGCCACAACTTTAATAGTTCAAATAATTTAGCACAGAATATTCAACTAACGTTTATAAATTTTATGTTATTGTCTATTATATTATATAATATAATGTTATATTATATATAATATATATCTATTATGTATGTATATTATATGTCTATTATATTACATAATATTGTCTATTATATTATATAAGTATATTATTTAGATAACAAAATATATTGGCGTAAGAATAAAGTCATACATTTTTCTTAAAATGCGTGGACACGATAATTGTTTATATTATTATTCTCCTGAGTTCTATTGAATTTCTATTGTTGTTACCAAGGACTGACTTATTTGACGGTTGACCATAGCGTACGTCTATATCAATACAAAGCACCTTTTACTATTATTTAAACAATATTTATTCGTTTTAGTGGCTTGAAGGGCTCCACAACAACGCTGATCTGCTCAAAGAAAATTAATAATAAAAATAATAAGGAAATCATTTTAAATTAAATTCATAAATAACAATTTAAACAATATAATACTATGGTTTTATAGTTAATATAAACAATATAATACTATGGTTTTATGGTTAATTTGAACAATATAATACTATGGTTTTATGGTTAATTTAAACAATATAATACTATGGTTTTATGGTTAATTTAAACAATATAATACTATGGGTTTGTGGTTAATTTAAACAATATAATACTATGGGTTTATGGTTAATTTAAACAATATAATACTATGGGTTTATGGTTAATTTAAACAATATAATACTATGGGTTTATGGTTAATTTAAACAATATAATACTATGGGTTTATGGTTAATTTAAACAATATAATACTATGGGTTTATGGTTAATTTAAACAATATAATACTATGGGTTTATGGTTAATTTAAACAATATAATACTATGGTTTTATGGTTAATTTTTATCTATGTTTCACAACTATAGGAAATCTATAGAAAATCTGTAAGAGTTGCCGAAACTCTGCTTCATTAAATTAATTCAGAATGTCCAACTGACTCCCGCGCAGCTTTTCCACTTCACTAATGTAGCGACCAAGCTCAGAAGCTTTTCCGCCAAATCCTCTTTTAATTAACTCAAAAGGGTTCTCTAATTCATTGTGTATATTCAGGATTAAAGCATTGTTTTAACAAACTTACATTAACATAATGTTTAATCAATATTAATTATAAAAGTGGCAATTAAAATTATGGAAACAATCCTGAAAAAACCGGATGGTATTCCCGCGAAATGTAAGGAAATAACCACACGGGAAACCTGGATTAGGAAGAAGAAAATCTAAAATTTAATAAAATATCTTTCTGAACAAATATATTTATTTGCTACACATATCTACCGACCAATCTTTAAAAAGTCATTTTGGTTTGTTTAAAGTTTCGTCGTTCGAGTCAGGGTCCCAGATCGTCCCTAGGCACGCCCAGCCTTTAATATATTTATTTGCTACACATATCTACCGACCAATCTTTAAAAAGTCATTTAGGTTTGTTTAAAGTTTCGTCGTTCGAGTCAGGGTCCCAGATCGTCCCTAGGCACGCCCAACCTTTAATATATTTATTTGCTACACATATCTACCGACCAATCTTTAAAAAGTCATTTAGGTTTGTTTAAAGTTTCGTCGTTCGAGTCAGGGTCCCAGATCGTCCCTAGGCACGCCCAGCCTTTAATATATTTATTTGCTACACATATCTACCGATCGAGTCAGGGTCCCAGATCGTCCCTAGGCACGCCCAACCTTTAATATATTTATTTGCTACACATATCTACCGACCAATCTTTAAAAAGTCATTTAGGTTTGTTTAAAGTTTCGTCGTTCGAGTCAGGGTCCCAGATCGTCCCTAGGCACGCCCAGCCTTTAATATATTTATTTGCTACACATATCTACCGACCAATCTTTAAAAAGTCATTTTGGTTTGTTTAAAGTTACGTCGTTCGAGTCAGGGTCCCAGATCGTCCCTAGCCACGCCCAGCCTTTAATATATTTATTTGCTACACATATCTACCGACCAATCTTTAAAAAGTCATTTAGGTTTGTTTAAAGTTACGTCGTTCGAGTCAGGGTCCCAGATCGTCCCTAGCCACGCCCAGCCTTTAATATATTTATTTGCTACACATATCTACCGACCAATCTTTAAAAAGTCATTTTGGTTTGTTTAAAGTTTCGTCGTTCGAGTCAGGGTCCCAGATCGTCCCTAGGCACGCCCAGCCTTTAATATATTTATTTGCTACACATATCTACCGATCAATCTTTAAAAAGTCATTTAGGTTTGTTTAAAGTTTCGTCGTTCGAGTCAGGGTCCCAGATCGTCCCTAGGCACGCCCAGCCTTTAATATATTTATTTGCTACACATATCTACCGACCAATCTTTAAAAAGTCATTTAGGTTTGTTTAAAGTTTCGTCGTTCGAGTCAGGGTCCCAGATCGTCCCTAGGCACGCCCAGCCTTTAATATATTTATTTGCTACACATATCTACCGACCAATCTTTAAAAAGTCATTTTGGTTTGTTTAAAGTTACGTCGTTCGAGTCAGGGTCCCAGATCGTCCCTAGGCACGCCCAGCCTTTAATATATTTATTTGCTACACATATCTACCGATCGAGTCAGGGTCCCAGATCGTCCCTAGGCACGCCCAACCTTTAATATATTTATTTGCTACACATATCTACCGACCAATCTTTAAGAAGTCATTTTGGTTTGTTTAAAGTTTCGTCGTTCGAGTCAGGGTCCCAGATCGTCCCTAGGCACGCCCAGCCTTTAATATATTTATTTGCTACACATATCTACCGATCGAGTCAGGGTCCCAGATCGTCCCTAGGCACGCCCAGCCTTTAATATATTTATTTGCTACACATATCTACCGACCAATCTTTAAGAAGTCATTTTGGTTTGTTTAAAGTTTCGTCGTTCGAGTCAGGGTCCCAGATCGTCCCTAGGCACGCCCAACCTTTAATATATTTATTTGCTACACATATCTACCGACCAATCTTTAAAAAGTCATTTTGGTTTGTTTAAAGTTACGTCGTTCGAGTCAGGGTCCCAGATCGTCCCTAGGCACGCCCAGCCTTTAATATATTTATTTGCTACACATATCTACCGACCAATCTTTAAAAAGTCATTTTGGTTTGTTTAAAGTTTCGTCGTTCGAGTCAGGGTCCCAGATCGTCCCTAGGCACGCCCAACCTTTAATATATTTATTTGCTACACATATCTACCGACCAATCTTTAAAAAGTCATTTTGGTTTGTTTAAAGTTTCGTCGTTCGAGTCAGGGTCCCAGATCGTCCCTAGGCACGCCCAACCTTTAATATATTTATTTGCTACACATATCTACCGACCAATCTTTAAAAAGTCATTTTGGTTTGTTTAAAGTTTCGTCGTTCGAGTCAGGGACCCAGATCGTCCCTAGGCACGCCCAGCCTTTAATAAGTAACTTCAAAAGAGAAAATATGGGACATAAATTTTTTAGGACTATTGATCCAAAAGATAAACCAGTTAAAATATAATGTTTTTGTGAGAAGATATTCTATAAGTCTTCATCTAATTTATTACAGCCGTGCTAGGTTATTAGTTGGATCTACAAGAAAAATTATTTTGAACATTCCCAAACTGCTTTTCGTGTGAAAAGGTAGGAGCAGTAATGAATAATTTGAATTTTGTTGAAAATATTTTAATTTTGTGCAACTTTTTAAAATTAAAATGTTGACAGAAAGAATTTGCGAAAACATCACTTCCACATTAAAAATTCATAAGATTCTAGAGAAACTACTATTCTGAAAATATATTACGAGTAGACGCGCGATATACAGGGTGGCCACACAATAAGGGACAATATAAGATATTTATATGGAGGGTTGATAGCAGGACTAGACCAAGTCCATGTTATACAGTTTTCAGAAAATGAGTAATATGCGTTTTAATTGCAGATACGCTGTATAAATCCTATTGACCAGTATAAGTCTTAAAAACATTTGATCTTAAACACTGACATTATTTATGTATAGCCTTGTTCATAAAATAGTTATAACTTGGCTAACTTGTGCTCTGCAAACAAATAAGAATGACTTCCAGATGTGTAGCAAGAACTGCTACAAGTGGCAAAATAATGAAGTTAGGACATAGTCTCCAAAAAAATGGACATGGTCTAGTTGTGCTCTCAACCCTCCATATTATAGTTTACTGAGGAGTTCGGTGGATTTTAAAACATTAAATACATTAGAAATTTTTGTTGTGATATTACCCATTCACTCAAATTACCGGTGATGTCGTATACAGACCTTACATTCTAGTAGACATAAAGAAATCTTACTTAACCTTCCATCCAGTAATTAGACTTTTCTGGGGAAGGCTTTGGAGGTTTTATTCCTTGGACTACACAGTAATCCTGGAGTTTTGACAGCCAGAAAAAGTAGCCTCGTATACTCAATACCACAGCGCACTGGCTGGAAGGTTGTGTACGATTTTATTTATGTTTAATAATAAACTTGTTCTGGAAACCATTAGGTTTTGCTGGTTATAGTAAATTCAGAGACTAGTACACATGTTATAGTATTTATGTTTAATAATAAACTTGTTCTGGAAACCATTAGATTTTGCTGGTTATAGTAAATTCAGAGACTAGTTGTTTTTTTTTTGTTTTTTTTTTTTTTACGGCGCATCTACTTCTAAGGTCATTAGCGCCGACATCCAGGGTACAGGGAGGAATTTTCCCAACGAGCCCTGAGATGAGAAAATTCCTGCCGGAGGTGGGGATCGAACCCACCATCTCCCGCTTATGAATCCAAGGCGCTAACCATTAGACCACGGGAGACCCCTTCAGAGACTAGTACACATGATATAGTATTTTTCAATTCTTTATATTGATTAAAGTCTTCCTAAAAATGTACTCGGTTTATCCTATAATAATATCTAAACAATTATAATTCATTTATATAAAATTCTTTACATTTATTTTTACAAATTTATTTATTATGTTTCATATCTCTTTGGAACTTAAATAACAACTTTAATTATTTATTGCTATTAGAAAATACAAGAAACAAAATAATTGAGTAATTTGAATATATTTGTTAGAGAATAATTGGTGTGGTAACCAATTTAGTATGTGATATTTTACTAACTAATATAAATACAGTCTTGAAGAAAACGGGAGCGACGTCCCCTCACGGATTAATCCACAGTTAAAGTCTACATTAATATTAAAGAGAAGGTTATTGAAGATTCCAGGTTGTTTGAGTTGTGAAAGTTGCCGGCGCCTCCCTCGGGGATAGGACGGGATTGCAGGGAAGAGGGAGGGTGGAAGGGGGAGGGGTGGAGAGTGTTGTGGACGAACTTGGGGAAATATAGGAGAAGGGGTGTCGGGTAGTTGGAGGGAAACACCAACTCCTCGAATATGGATGAGCTATAACTAAATCTAAGGAATGGCTAAGTCTGAGTCTTGTCAGAATCAACCTTGGATATTCATATAATCCTTGAGAGTGGGGGTAATACGGAAATCATACAACAGTCTCGTGTGCATGTATACACATTTCAATAATATGGTGTGTGTATATGTATATGTATATATATATATATATATATATACACACAGCATATTATTGAAATGTGTATACATGCACACGAGACTGTTGTCACACAAACATACAGCTGATAGACAATTTTGACTTAGCCAATGACACTCTCCGTATCGAGATCTATCTCTGTGCCAAGTTACTTCAAAGTCCGTCAAACGGTGTGAATTTGTACAAGGAACAAACTTACAGACAGCTGGTAGACGTTTTTGACCTAGCCTATGTCACTCATCGTATCAAGACCTACCTGTGTGCCAAGTTTGGTCGAAATAGGTCAAACGAAGTGGATTTGTATAAGGAACAAACAGACAGACGACCAGATAAACAGACAGGCACGTGATTTATATATATATATATATATATATATATATCTATATCTATATATATATATATATATATATATATATATATATATATATATATATATATATATATAGGGCGTATTTCAAGTATATGGAGTGAAACTAGGCAAAAAATGTAGTTACTCCTGCCAACCTCACGTTTCGGTCTGTTTTCGTTCTAGAGAAGACGATGTATAGGTTATTTAGAAAGAAAAAAAAACGCGTTTTTTGTAGAAAATCACCAATTTTCTCTACTTTTACACATTATTTCTCAACAGAACATTAATGTTTTAAAAACTGAATTAAAAGTGCTTGAAGGCTTATGTTTTTTTTTTTTTTTTTCGATATTCAGAAGTGTATTCTTCAACAACAATAACAGTTGAAAAAACTATATTTATAAAAACGTCTAGGAAGGAAATTATTTTCGATGTATCACTAATCTAAAAAAAAAAAAAAAATCGTTCGTTTCGAGCCTTCTGCTCAAATTCAGGAACATAAATATGCTTCAGCTCCACCCGACAAACCTATGTAATGTACTCTATAACATACAGTCATCTTTTTCGTACATGGACACTGCGCATGGGCGAACGCCAGCGGACACTTTTTTGTAACGGTTCTTTCCAGTTTATTCAACGCTAAAGCATATTTATGCTAAAAATCCTTAAAATCCTACAAAGTACTGAATCTAAAAAAATTGTAAAATTTCGAAAGCTTTTCAACTCTATACTCAGAATTGAAATTATCTCCGAATTTTGTAATATAATTGGAAATTTAGAGGGAATAAATAACTAAGACATCAAACTAATATTATTTTCATTTTACTCCATCAAAAAACATGTGTTTTCAATACTTGGTTTGAGCCCGTAAAATAGTACTTTTCGGGTCTAAGCCCGAAAAATCTTTTTGGTGCGCTAACCTTACCTGCTACTAATTAACATGTGTTTTCAATACTTGGTTTGAGCCCGTAAAATAGTATTTTTCTGGTCTAAGCCCGAAAAATCTTTTTGGTGCGCTAACCTTACCTGCTACTAATAAACATGTGTTTGAAGGAGGTTACTTTTAGATACAGTCATTCATTCTAATATTTGTTTACTTATAATAAGTAGTGTGTTTTCTTCTATTATAGGTTAATAAACAGATGTTTTTTTTTTTTTCAAATAAAAAAAAGATGTCAATTTAATTTCTTTTACTGTATCTTTAAGTTATTAATGAAATATAAAAGGGTTTTAATGTACTCAAGTATGAGCAGTATAATGAAAAGTATTGTTCATAACACCTACCAAAAGTGTGTTTTCGGTGCTTGGTCTAATTTCCGCGCTCGGCTACGCCTCGCGCGTTAAACCCGACCGCGCACCGAAAACAACCACTTTTGGTACTAGTTATGAAAATAACTATTTTCATTTTGTTGTTTAGAAATAAAACAGAATTATTCATGATGTTATTTATATTTAATTATTGAACTAAAATCTTATAATCTGGAACAAAAACGGATAGAAACATGGGATTGCCAGGTATTAAATAAATTTTCGGTCTAGTTTTACCCCATGAAGTACTGTCATGTACTTGTGATACACCCTGTACGTGAGTATATGTATATATATATATATATTTTTTTGTGTGTGTATATATCGTTTGTATTTTAACCTAATATTACACAAAAAGTACTTAGGGTAATAGATAATTAACTAAATTCTTGGAAGAGTTTGGGATTATAAGGACATTTTGAATTTTAAAAAGTCTTATTGGCGGAAAGCAATTAAACGCCAGGTTGGCTTACTTGACCTTTCATAATATGAAATGCGTTATTACCACATAACGCATTTCTCACCAAATTTCCATAAAATCAGAACATTTTTGAGGCATCTAGACAGCGAACAGACAAATATTACCACAAATTCAGTAATAGTTATTGATACAGTATTTGTTTCAGAGTCAGCGCACGAAAATACATAAGTACATACTTGATTGAGGTCAGAATAAATGTTTATAAATTTCCTACCTATGATGGTGGGTAGGGTTGTTTGCTTTTAAAAATATCTTGTGTTTTGTGAATAATTTAAATTCTGATCAAACATTCATATATGTATGCATGTGTATTATCAAAAGGAAACATATTTTTTTTTTTTTTTTTTTTAGCTGGCGAGGCGTTAACGCTATATTTGGATGGCACGAACATCAACCTACGCTAGTTATTACATCTAGTATATTACTGTTTGATTTCTTACTGAATAAGGCTTATTTTACAGTAATATCAGGAGAACATGAATGTCTGTGTTATTGTGAGAGGGCGATGGTAAAATTGATAATAGTGTATATTCTACTGATAAAGGGAAGTGATATACGAGTTGCCATGATGGAGAATCACTTAACGTCATTCCGCGTTATCGGAGATCGTTTCTGCTCTAATGGCCGTTCCTAATAGCATAATTAATGTTGCTTGATAATTTGGAAACATTTCCAATCTATATGTTTGATTTGATTATTTTCTTGAAAAAAAAATTACAATTTTCTTATATGACGTTGGAATAGTTGGGGCTTGGCTAAGAAAAACAGTTATATTTTCGGCAGCTTTCTTCAGCTAATATATATATATATATATATATATATATATATATATATATATATGTAAGGGTGGCCCTGATAAGCGGGCCACAAAAGAAATAACTACTAAACGGTTTGAGATATCAACATTTTTCAAAGGAGCAAAGTTGTCGTTCTTGTCGAGATCTATAAAATAGTGCCCTCGGAAATGAATAAATAACCCTTCTAAGGGCTGAAATAGACCTTTGAAGGGAAGGGTTTCCTCTTTAGCCATATTTTGCATTATATTTTTAAAATGTACTAACAAAACAAGAAAGAACTGTGCAAACGGGGTTTCGATGCGACATGTAGTTCTCTGTAAAGATACGTTTTTATTTGCATGTATTACCTATCTGAAATTCAAAAAAAAAAAAAAAAAAAAGGCTCTTGAATTTATTAAAATATTATTATTGTTGAGGAAAAGCTAATTCAGCTTAGGAGAATAAGCTCCCCAGCCCCCACCCCCGAAATTCATAAAAATGTGACATAAAATCCTTAAAAATAAATTAAATAAGATCACTTAGTTCAGGAAAAAAATAATTTTTTTAGGTGTAATAGTGTTTTAATTGGCTAACTATTCAATGTTCTAGATTGATAGTATTCCATACCCCCCCCCCCCCCCCCAAATGCTCTCAGACCCTCCCGAAATTATTTTTTATATACGCCCATGGTGTCTAATTTTGCAATAGATATTCTAATGTTTGAAGTAAACCCTCTTGGATGGCTAGTTCCTCGGATAGTACCGTTGCCTAAATCCAGGTCAGGACGTAGGTAAAAGATTCAGACGGGGAAGAATAATATCGATATCAAACTATCGATTTATGGAGGGTAGATGCGGTGACCTCAGCTTAAATATTGCAGTAAGAAAGGGCAGCATGAACCATTGATCCGAACCAGCGCTTCTCGGCAAGGGATTCCAGTCAAATACCTCGACAGTATCAGAATAGTCGATATGTGCTTAGCTTGTTAATAATTCGACTGACAAGGGAACACCCCCAAGTATCCGGAGCAGATTTTTATGACAATTTGTATATTTATTAAACACATGAAAATAATCGAGAAGAATTTTTTTTATATCGGCCCAATCGCATGTTTAAGGGGTGAAACCACCCTTCCAAAGCACACCTCAAATATTCTAACAAGGGGACTATACAGTGGTAGGGTCACCGATTTGGGACAATTTTTTTCTAGTGATTCTGCATAGAAAAATAGTCGACACGTGTCCGAGCGTTCCGTCCAATGCGCCTTAGAAGCCGAGAAATAAAATAAAATAGGTTGAAAGTGCTTTATTTTTTATATCGAGTTTAGAAAATGATATCGACATGATTCTTTCACCAATCAATGTGTTTTAGACAGTAGATCAAATAAAAAATACAATCGTTAAATAATAATTTATTTTTCGTCAAATAAATTCAAAACTAGTACCAAAAGTGGTTGTTTTCGGTGCGCGGTCGAGTTTAACGCGCGAGGCGTAGCCGTGCGCGGAAATTAGACCGACTTATACCGACTTTTGGTAGGTGTTATGAACAATACTTTTCATTATACTGCTCATACTTCAGTACATTAAAACCCTTTTATATTTCATTAATAACTTAAAGATACAGTAAAAGAAATTAAATTGACACCTTTTTTTTATTTGAAAAAAAAAACCATCTGTTTATTAACCTATAATAGAAGAAAAGTACTTATACATTTACATTAATATTTATAGTACAATTCTGATTATTCATTATATTAAAACCTTTGTTTGGCATTGCCTTTTGGAATACAGATAACTTTTGATTAAAGGAATTATTTTCCAGTTCTGGCTCATCTCTGAAAAGGTCATCAACAGTTATGGTTAGCGCACCAAAAAGATTTTTCGGGCCTAGACCCGAAAAGTACTATTTTACGGACTCGAACCGAGTATTGAAAACACATGTTTTTTGATGCAGTATAATGAAAATATACTTACATATGAAGTACACTAGCATTGTACATATTTTACACCCAAAATAAAAGCAGTTTTAAAATCAGCACCCCGTGAAACTATAATGAGGTAAATATCAAGGAAACTAATAAATAATACTTTTTCCTCCAATACCGAGAGATACCGGGAGACTGCTTGTCTCTTCCTCCAATACCGAGATATACCGGGAGATTGCTTGTCTCTTCCTCCAATACCGAGAGATACCGGGAGACTGCTTGTCTCTTCCTCCAATACCGAGAGATACCGGGAGACTGCTTGTCTCTTCCTCCAATACCGAGAGATACCGGGAGACTGCTTGTCTCTTCCTCCAATACCGAGAGATACCGGGAGACTTCTTGTCTCTTCCTCCAATACCGAGAGATACCGGGAGACTGCTTGTCTCTTCCTCCAATACCGAGAGATACCGGGAGACTGCTTGTCTCTTCCTCCAATACCGAGAGATATCGGGAGACTGCTTGTCTCTTCCTCCAATACCGAGAGATACCGGGAGACTGCTTGTCTCTTCCTCCAATACCGACAGATACCGGGAGACTGCTTGTCTCTTCCTCCAAAACCGAGAGATACCGGGAGACTGCTTGTATCTTCCTCCAAAACCGAGAGATACCGGGAGACTGCTTGTCTCTTCCTCCAATACCGAGAGATACCGGGAGACTGATTGTCTCTTCCTCCAAAACCGAGAGATACCGGGAGACTGCTTGTCTCTTCCACCAATACCGAGAGATACCGGGAGACTTCTTGTCTCTTCCTCCAATACCGAGAGATACCGGGAGACTGCTTGTCTCTTCCTCCAATACCGAGAGATACCGGGAGACTGCCTGCCTCTTCCTCCAATACCGAGAGATACCGGGAGACTACTTGTCTCTTCCTCCAATACCGAGAGATACCGGGAGACTGCTTGCCTCTTCCTCAAATACCGAGAGATACCGGGAGACTACTTGTCTCTTCCTCCAATACCGAGAGATACCGGGAGACTACTTGTCTCTTCCTCCAATACCGAGAGATACCGGGAGACTGCTTGCCTCTTCCTCAAATACCGAGAGATACCGGGAGACTGCTTGTCTCTTTCGGAGAAGGAAAAAGTATTACAGAGGAACATGGATAATTCGAACTTCGATAATTCGAAATACTAGTTAATTCGAATATTTTTCTCGGTCCCTAGAATTAGGGCATAAACAATGTAAAAAAATCGTGGTTAATTCGAATAAAATTTTGGATAATTCGATTTTTTTACGAGTCTTTATCTCCAATGGGAAGAGGTCGATCTTAATTTTTTTGAATATATTCTCCCCTCGGGTAACACGGATAGTAAGATACGGATGTAGGGGTTCCGGGACAAGAAGCGCGGCGGTCTCATAGTCTAGTTCTTGGACTCTAGGAGTTCTGCAAAGTGGTGGGTCGCGCTTCCTCCCTTCCAGGGGTTGTTATAGTTACATCCTCTCGTTTTATCCTAGAATTCCCTTCCACCATCCCTCCCATCTTCATTTCTTTTTCAGTTATTAGCCAGTCAGTCCCTATATAGATCTGTTTTATTGTTTGTGCCTTGAATTTCTGGTGTACAGTGCAGTTCAGTGAGTTGTTGATTTAAGATTTCGAAGCCTAGAAGTTATGAAACTTTAACAATGATTAAAGAAGTTGAAAAAGGCATAAAGAAAAAAATCTGAAATTGCCAAGAATTTTGGAATTCCTCCTAACACTTTAATCACTTACCTGAAATATAAAGAAAAAATTCTTGCCCATGAAAATGACTTTTTACAGAACAAAACACTTTTATTTTTACTTTTTTTTTATAAATTATTTATTACATATGTACGTAATCGTCAATTCGTGAAATATTTGTTATTGTTTAAATAAAATTTAGGTATTTCTTTTAAATTAAAAAATGTGAAAATATGAAATTCGATTTTTTACCCCTTTATTTTCGAAAACTTTTGTAATTCGAATTTTGGATAATTCGAACTTTTTTATCGGTCCCTAGAGGCTCGAATTATCCAAGTTCTACTGTATTTTTCTTTGTTTTCGATGATATTTACATCATTAGAGTTTCTTGGGCTGCTGATTATAAACCTGCTATTATTTACATCATTAGAGTTTCTTGGGCTGATGATTATAAACCTGCTATTATTTACCTCATTAGAGTTTCTTGGGCTGCTGATTATAAACCTGCTATTATTTACCTCATTAGAGTTTCTTGGGCTGCTGATTATAAACCTGCTATTATTTACATCATTAGAGTTTCTTGGGCTGATGATTATAAACCTGCTATTATTTACATCATTAGAGTTTCTTGGGCTGCGGATTATAAACCTGCTATTATTTACATCATTAGAGTTTCTTGGGCTGATGATTAAAAACCTGCTATTATTTACATCATTAGAGTTTCTTGGGCTGATGATTATAAACCTGCTATTATTTACATCATTAGAGTTTCTTGGGCTGATGATTATAAACCTGCTATTATTTACATCATTAGAGTTTCTTGGGCTGATGATTATAAACCTGCTATTATTTTCATTATTAGAGTTTCTTGGGCTGCTGATTATAAACCTGCTATTATTTACATCATTAGAGTTTCTTGGGCTGATGATTATAAACCTGCTATTATTTACATCATTAGAGTTTCTTGGGCTGATGATTATAAACCTGCTATTATTTACATCATTAGAGTTTCTTGGGCTGATGATTATAAACCTGCTATTATTTACATCATTAGAGTTTCTTGGGCTGCTGATTATAAACCTGCTATTATTTACATCATTAGAGTTTCTTGGGCTGATGATTATAAACCTGCTATTATTTACATCATTAGAGTTTCTTGGGCTGCTGATTATAAACCTGCTATTATTTACATCATTAGAGTTTCTTGGGCTGATGATTATAAACCTGCTATTATTTACATCATTAGAGTTTCTTGGGCTGATGATTATAAACCTGCTATTATTTACATCATTAGAGTTTCTTGGGCTGCTGATTATAAACCTGCTATTATTTACATCATTAGAGTTTCTTGGGCTGCTGATTATAAACCTGCTATTATTTACATCATTAGAGTTTCTTGGGCTGATGATTATAAACCTGCTATTATTTACATCATTAGAGTTTCTTGGGCTGATGATTATAAACCTGCTATTATTTACATCATTAGAGTTTCTTGGGCTGCTGATTATAAACCTGCTATTATTTACATCATTAGAGTTTCTTGGGCTGATGATTATAAACCTGCTATTATTTACATCATTAGAGTTTCTTGGGCTGATGATTATAAACCTGCTATTATTTACATCATTAGAGTTTCTTGGGCTGATGATTATAAACCTGCTATTATTTTCATTATTAGAGTTTCTTGGGCTGCTGATTATAAACCTGCTATTATTTACATCATTAGAGTTTCTTGGGCTGATGATTATAAACCTGCTATTATTTACATCATTAGAGTTTCTTGGGCTGATGATTATAAACCTGCTATTATTTACATCATTAGAGTTTCTTGGGCTGATGATTATAAACCTGCTATTATTTACATCATTAGAGTTTCTTGGGCTGCTGATTATAAACCTGCTATTATTTACATCATTAGAGTTTCTTGGGCTGATGATTATAAACCTGCTATTATTTACATTATTAGAGTTTCTTGGGCTGCTGATTATAAACCTGCTATTATTTACATCATTAGAGTTTCTTGGGCTGATGATTATAAACCTGCTATTATTTACATCATTAGAGTTTCTTGGGCTGATGATTATAAACCTGCTATTATTTACATCATTAGAGTTTCTTGGGCTGCTGATTATAAACCTGCTATTATTTACATCATTAGAGTTTCTTGGGCTGCTGATTATAAACCTGCTATTATTTACATCATTAGAGTTTCTTGGGCTGATGATTATAAACCTGCTATTATTTACATCATTAGAGTTTCTTGGGCTGATGATTATAAACCTGCTATTATTTACATCATTAGAGTTTCTTGGGCTGCTGATTATAAACCTGCTATTATTTACATCATTAGAGTTTCTTGGGCTGATGATTATAAACCTGCTATTATTTACATCATTAGAGTTTCTTGGGCTGATGATTATAAACCTGCTATTATTTACATCATTAGAGTTTCTTGGGCTGATGATTATAAACCTGCTATTATTTACATCATTAGAGTTTCTTGGTCTGATGATTATAAACCTGCTATTATTTACATCATTAGAGTTTCTTGGGCTGCTGATTATAAACCTGCTATTATTTACATCATTAGAGTTTCTTGGGCTGATGATTAAAAACCTGCTATTATTTACATCATTAGAGTTTCTTGGGCTGATGATTATAAACCTGCTATTATTTACATCATTAGAGTTTCTTGGGCTGATGATTATAAACCTGCTATTATTTACATCATTAGAGTTTCTTGGGCTGATGATTATAAACCTGCTATTATTTACATCATTAGAGTTTCTTGGGCTGATGATTATAAACCTGCTATTATTTACATCATTAGAGTTTCTTGGGCTGCTGATTATAAACCTGCTATTATTTACATCATTAGAGTTTCTTGGGCTGATGATTATAAACCTGCTATTATTTACATCATTAGAGTTTCTTGGGCTGATGATTATAAACCTGCTATTATTTACATCATTAGAGTTTCTTGGGCTGCTGATTATAAACCTGCTATTATTTACATCATTAGAGTTTCTTGGGCTGCTGATTATAAACCTGCTATTATTTACATCATTAGAGTTTCTTGGGCTGCTGATTATAAACCTGCTATTATTTACATCATTAGAGTTTCTTGGGCTGATGATTATAAACCTGCTATTATTTACATCATTAGAGTTTCTTGGGCTGATGATTATAAACCTGCTATTATTTACATCATTAGAGTTTCTTGGGCTGCTGATTATAAACCTGCTATTATTTACATCATTAGAGTTTCTTGGGCTGATGATTATAAACCTGCTATTATTTACATCATTAGAGTTTCTTGGGCTGCTGATTATAAACCTGCTATTATTTTTGGTTTAGCAAAATGTTTAATTCTAGTTTACTTCAAACGTAAGCATAGTTTTGAATTTATTTGACGTAATATAAATTATTCTTTAACGATGGTGTTTTTCCTCTAATCTAGTCTATAAAAGGAACGAATTGCTGAAAGAAAAGGTTGCAGCTGTTGTTGCATTTCTAATTTTGGACGATTTTTATAAAAGTAATAAGTCAAAAAGAACAAAAAATAAAGGATGTATTTGATTGTTGATCGTACTGAAAGTTACCTTTCTGCTTCACTCGTTCCAAATGGTCGCTGTTCGGACCGATCTTACTGCAGAATTTTATGGACGTCCCGTACCACTATCCAACACGAACGTTGTACATAATTTCTTTGTACACTTTTCCTTTGTCTTTAAAGTTTCATATTGATGTCAGTACCTATAAGTTGCATATTGATGTCAGTACCTATGAGTAGCATATTGATGTCAGTACCTATAAGTTGCATATTGATGTCAGTACCTATAAGTTTCGATCCGAATTCTAGGTAGATTTTGGTAAATTCTGTTATTTTCCTTTCCAAACCCCATTCGTGGTAATAGAGCTGACGGATTCGATGATTGCGTGACTCAAAGTAAATTTTTATTAGAGGATTCTATTTATGGTTTGCCTCGTATAATTTTCAGTAAAGTTCACCGGACGGGTTTTCTAAAAATAGATAGTTTGTGAAATTGAAAATGTATGTAGATTACGTCAACTGATTGACAAGAAAGGGACCTTTATGAATATCCAACAGACGGGCAATCCATATATCCTCAAAATACTCTTCAGTCACAAACCTTCGTTTTAACAAATAACTTCATATATATATATATATATATATATATATATATATATATATATATATACATCCGTAATGGACAATATGCGGCTGGAGTAAACTCCCACTCCCAAAGGACTAATTTTCTAGCGTCGTCGTTCGAGGTTTGGATTCGGTGTCCCAGACTATCCGGCACACCGACATCTGGGCCTTTAGCGTCGACATCCATAGCGCAGCTGGAAATTTTCTAAACGGGCCCTGAAATAAGAATAATCTCATCTTCAGGGGGACTCGAACCCACCATCTCCCGCATGAGAATCCAAGGAGTTAGCCACTAGACCTCGGGGAGATTTTATTTATATTTTATATATGTTTTAAAAATGAGAACATAAAAATAGGTTCTTTTTTTAAAATTTGCTTAATTAATTTGATGTTCAAAATTATTGATACAAGAAATCATTAAACACTTCACTTCCACATTAAAAATTCATAAGATTCGAAAGTAACTATTATTCTGGAAATGGAACACAATGAGAACTAGATGATTCTCCAATATGAGATCGGAAAAAATAACCCCATATTGAACCCCGTAAAATTTACGTTGAAATGTTATTCAAGGTCAATTTTTTTTTATTGCATATTTTGAATCTAGGAGTCATGAAGAAGTAAAAACCCAACGGCACCATAGGTCAGAAATTACTCCTTATGGTCAAAATGACCATTAACAGCGTATACATGTGCCATCCCATTACAATTGACAACGTATACATGTCCCATCCCATTACAATTAACAGCGTATACATGTGCCATCCCATTACAATTAACAACGTATACATGTGCCATCCCATTACAATTAACAACGTATACATGTGCCATCCCATTACAATTAACAGCGTATACATGTGCCATCCCATTACAATTAACAGCGTATACATGTGCCATCCCATTACAATTAACAGCGTATACATGTGCCATCCCATTACAATTAACAGCGTATACATGTGCCATCCCATTACAATTAACAACGTATACATGTGCCATCCCATTACAATTGACAAATGGTGGCCGATTTTGATACATTTTTTTTTTTTCATGTTCCACTTCCCTTACGCAAAAATGCCTCGCTTAAATGGTTTGAAAAGGCACCTTCTAGTATTAGAACTTGTTAGTATATTGAAAAGTGAACCTCTCAGCGGCAATCATTAGAGCGCCATAACTGGATGTATATTTTCGTAAGGGGGTGTTAGTAGAACATGAAAACAAAAGTCCGACTCGCAGGAACTGCATCATCTTAGCGCGGTTCCGTTCTTATCCCTAGACTCATTTAGAATGATTAAAATAGAAGCTGCTATTATTTTGGGTCCACATTTCTAGGAAGGTCTTGATTTACAATCTTACCTGGATGGGTCGGCCAACCCTCCCTAGGAAGGACCCCGCTCGGCAGATGAAAAGCTATATCTTGGAAGTCCATATCTCTGACATTAAATTGTTTTTCTTATTTTTCTTAACTTGTTTTATTTTCAAATACATTATCCAACTATAAGCAATTAAAAAATAACAAGGAATAAAAACAGGCAAAAAGAACAGTTCGAATAAGCGAAATCAATTACTTTAAAGTTTTTAGCACTTATTTCTCCAATTGACATCGCCTAATCAAAACTTTCATCAGAACCTGTTTTGTAGAGCATTTAGTAAGCTTTCTAATGGTATTCTTTCGTTTAACAAGATTCTCAACCTTTTTCGAGATATTAAGGAAAGTATACAAAGTTACAAAAACTTTTTATGACTGTTAATAAAATATTTTATTCTAACCCTTCCTTAACTCCAAACGTAACCAAAATTTCAACATATTAGTTTTAATGAAAGTAGAACATGCAGAAAATGTTTCAACTGAATCCCATGATTCTAAGTACCCAAACCAAAAACGGTATTTAAAAACGATTTTTCCGATTTTCTCGAAAACGGTTAAAGCTATCGCCTTGAAAATGGTTTCATTCGTCTTTCTAGCTGGTAATCGTAACGTAAGCGTTACGATTTTTTTTGTGCGAATTTCGCCCCAAACGCCATCTTCCAATGGCCGGATTCTGCTAGTTAACGAACTTGACCTTTCAAATTAGACGAAAGATTTTTGTACCAAATTTCATCAAAATCGGACCATTCGTCTTCGACCTAGAGAGCGAACAGACAAATATATATATATTTATATACATATATATATATATATATATATATATATATAAATATATATATATATATATATATATATATATATATATATATATACAAATTTTAACCACCATCATTTTCGGTCTCTAGGGGTTCTGAAACGCAAAATTTTCTAGTCGGCACTTCCGGATTGCGTCATGAGATTAACCTTATAAGCGGGGTTCCTCCCTATGGGGGAGGGAGGAACCGCGCTAAAAAGAGAGAAAAAAATCAGCCACCATTTGTCCATTGGAATGGAATGGCCGACGTATACGTTGTTACTGGTCATTTGGACAATAAGGAGTAATGACCTATGGTGCCGTTGACTTTTTTCTTCCGCATGATTCGAAATATGTAACAACAAAATTGACCTTAAATAACATTTCTAGGTCAATTTTGTGGGGGTCAATATGGGGTTATTTTCCGATCAGGCATTGGAAAATCATCTGGCAAACGGATGACCATTATTTTTCTGTCACCCTGTACAGAGTAACTCATTACTGATTTGTTTATTTCGGCATAAGTTTAGTCGATCTGCAGTTCTACTTATTCATCAGATGCTTTCATTACATTTTTTCGTATAACCAGACGAGTAGTTAATCATGGATTTTAGCATTGGTTCGGGATTTTTGTATAACCAGACGAGTAGTTAATGATGGATTTTAGCATTGCTTCGGGATTTTTGTTTAAGCATTTTGAATTGAAAATAAATCCAGATTTATTGAGCATAAAGTGGGGAGAAATGATGATATCGAGATGACCCTAAAAGAGAGATGAATGACTCTGGATTGAATGACTCGTAGAAAAAACCCGACTCTTCGGGAACTGGGTATTGATGGGGTTTGAGAGCTGGTCCTGACAGAGAGCTATTGTTCTCTTGATAGTAATTAGACCTCGTGTCCTAATGCTAGGATCCGTGTCACTACCAGTCCACTATTCACGGGTCTCTCTAGTCCAGTTTTGGCGGGAGTTCTGCTTGTTATCACTTCAGGCGGCTTTCTTATCAGAAAAAATGTAAACAGTCATTTGAGACAATTTTATATTTAATATTGTGAGGTACCAATATTAATACTTTTAGATAGGGATCGAAGCGATTACCTATTCGAAAACAAGTACCTGCAAGCATATGACCTCAAAAACGTAAGCGTTACGATTTTTTTCGCGCAAATTTTGCTCCCAAAACCATGTTCCGGTTGACGGATTCTGCTGGTTACTAAACTTGATCTTTTAAATTAGACGATAGATTTTTGTACCAAATGTCATCAAAATCGGACAATTTTTGAGCCAGCTATATATATATATATATATATATATATATTTTTTTTTTTTTTTTTTCTGTGGGAGGAAAATCCTTCATGGACACCTGGCGAGGATAACCAGGTAGTGTCGGACTCCAACCGACTAAAAACCTCCCTCCCTTATTCTTCGCGACCATGATGGAAACCGCTTGCGCATTACTTCATCATGATAGCTGTCTAATTACCTTTGTTTGTTTATTTCCTTCTCTTTCGCCTCCACAATTGTGCTGACCACGCTGTAGGAATAGTTCCATGCTTCCTCCGAAGTTAAGTCCCTCATCATATTGTCCATATCGAAAGTCTTGTGGGCAACTTTAGTATAGTCGTGCCTGATACTTGTCCACTTCGGGCATACAAAAAGCACATGCTCGACATCATCGACCTCTCCACAGTAGATGCATACTTCACTACTTGTTCTTTTCCGACCATGTAAATACTTTCTAAAACATCCATGGCCGGATAAAGCTTGAGTAAGGAAATAGTCAATCTCTCCGGATGGCCTTTCGATCCAGGTTCTTATATCTGGTATTAACCTGTACGTCCATCTTCCTTTGGTCCCATTTGCCCATCTTTCTTGCCAGCTAGCTAGGAGATCGCCTCGTGCACATTGTCTTTGAGTCCCGCTATAAATTTTGGGCCGCTCCTTAATGAGTAGATCTATAGGTGACACAGCCCGTTATGACGCCTATT
This sequence comes from Gonocerus acuteangulatus, assembly GCA_946811695.1. Taxonomy (NCBI): domain Eukaryota; kingdom Metazoa; phylum Arthropoda; class Insecta; order Hemiptera; family Coreidae; genus Gonocerus; species Gonocerus acuteangulatus. The sequence goes on from OX328126.1 coordinate 4,828,195, forward strand.
GCTTCTGTCGACACTGTCCTGTACGCGCTTGCTATTCTTAAGCTGGCCAGTATCTGCTAGCTAGCCAGTTTTCTGCTTAGTACAGTCCTGTACGCGCTTGCTATTCTTAAGCTGGCCAGTCTCTGCTAGCTAGCCAGTTTCCTGCTTAGTACAGTCCTGTACGCGCTTGCTATTCTTAAGCAGGCCAGTCTCTGCAAGCTAGCCAGTTTCCTGCTTAGTACAGTCCTGTACGCGCTTGCTATTCTTAAGCTGGCCAGTCTCTGCTAGCTAGCCAGTTTCCTGCTTAGTACAGTCCTGTACGCGCTTGCTATTCTTAAGCTGGCCAGTCTCTGCTAGCTAGCCAGTTTTCTGCTTAGTACAGTCCTGTACGCGCTTGCTATTCTTAAGCTGGCCAGTCTCTGCTAGCTAGCCAGTTTCTTGCTTAGTACAGTCCTGTACGCGCTTGCTATTCTTAAGCTGGCCAGTCTCTGCTAGCTAGCCAGTTTTCTGCTTAGTACAGTCCTGTACGCGCTTGCTATTCTTAAGCTGGCCAGTCTCTGCTAGCTAGCCAGTTTCCTGCTTAGTACAGTCCTGTACGCGCTTGCTATTCTTAAGCAGGCCAGTCTCTGCAAGCTAGCCAGTTTCCTGCTTAGTACAGTCCTGTACGCGCTTGCTATTCTTAAGCAGGCCAGTCTCTGCAAGCTAGCCAGTTTCCTGCTTAGTACAGTCCTGTACGCGCTTGCTATTCTTAAGCAGGCCAGTCTCTGCTAGCTAGCCAGTTTTCTGCTTAGGCCTCTGCTTTCAATTACCTTTTGCCATACAGGTGCAGCATACAGTATCTGCGAGGGAATAACGCTTGATATTACCTTCCTTTTAGAAGCCCTAGGCCCACCAATATTTTGCATAATACAAGACGGTGCGGATATTGTCTTACCAACTTATATATATATATATATATATATATATATATATATATATATACACAAATTTTTATGATTTTATGATATATGGGATGTGAAACGAGAAATTTTCTAGTCGGAACTTCCGGATTGCGTCCTAAAGTCAACTTGATGAGCGGGTTTCCTCTCTATGGAGGGAGGGAGGAATTATAATATATAATAACTGTAATATAATAAAGATAAAACTATCCTTAAATAAAAAGAAAGGAAGAAAAAATAATAATAATGGTAAGTTGAGCACCTGTCTAAAACCTTAAAGTCAATAACACTCCTAAGTCTAGTTAATCCTGTAGTTATTACCTAGACAAAGTCTATAACACTATAAGCTCTAGACCTCTAGATGTATGTTATGTTTGCAGGGCAGTCACTATTCCATCTACCGTAAAATATATACATTCCAGTAGACTCAGTGATTTTTAAGAATTACCTTACTTTTTTATGTATTCTCTTGTCTTCTGTGTTTCTATTCAAATATAATTCACTGTTTCAATGATTTTTGCTTGGCCTTCAATTAATTCTCCAATTTTACAGATTAATCTCGCCAAAAAACATTAAATTGAGCTACACATTCCTTGCAGCTGATCAAGAAGTATTTTTATGTAGGCCTATGTATTCTATGAGTTGTCAGAGTTATGCAGCACTTTTTTTGAGTGTGACGGATTTTGCGTTCTGGTAGCGTATTTGACACACATACACACAGAATGAAGACAATCAGAGCCCGGTGTTTGCAGGTCCGATAGTATTTTTCGTTCAAATGCCGTAGTTTGATTGGGATTCACGCATAGAATAAAGACAATCAGAGCCCGGTGTAAGCAGGTCCACTAGTATTTTGCGTTCTTACGGCGTATTTTGATTGGAGATCACACACAGAAGAAAGACAATCAGAGCCCGGTGTTAGCAGGTCCGCTAGTAATTTGCGTTCTTACGGCGTATTTTGATTGGAGATCACACACGGAATGAAGACAATCAGAGCCCGGTGTTAGCAGGTCCGCTAGTATTTTACTTCCTAATGCCGTATTTTGATTGGAGATCACACACAGAATGAAGACAATCAGAGCCCGGTGTTTGCAGGTCCGGTAGTATTTGTACCTTCGGATTCAGGTCAGGCCGCATTGAGGATAGACTCAAGTGGCCGGAGAATCCTTTGATTGAAGTGGCTCCAACTCCCTCAAGGTATCTAATCCATGGAAGCTAGCGAGATGAACGCTCTTACTTCTGGGCGAAATCAATTCACCTCCAGGAGACTGGGAGCGTCTCGTCGGGAAAACAAACAGGGCTATAAGGTAGGGCGGAACTTTATCCGAGAGCTCAAAACAAATCCTAGGTCTTTAGTTTATGTCATGAGAGTTCGAAGTTGGAGGTACTGTCTAAGAAGCGTTCAAATCAATTTCCATTCATGTAACAAACATATATCGTATATCTTCTTGTGAAAATGTGGATCTTCATGTAACAAACATATATCGTATATCTTCTTGTGAAAATGTGGATCTTCATGTAACAAACATATATCGTAATCTTCTTGTGAAAATGTGGATCTTCATGTAACAAACATATATCGTATATCTTCTTGTGAAAATGTGGATCTTCATGTAACAAACATATATCGTATATCTTCTTGTGAAAATGTGGATCTTCATGTAACAAACATATATCGTAATCTTCTTGTGAAAATGTGGATCTTCATGTAACAAACATATATCGTATATCTTCTTGTGAAAATGTGGATCTTCATGTAACAAACAAATATCGTATATCTTCTTGTGAAAATGTGGATCTTCATGTAACAAACATATATCGTAATCTTCTTGTGAAAATGTGGATCTTCATGTAACAAACATATATCGTATATATTCTTGTGAAAATGTGGATCTTCATGTAACAAACATATATCGTATATCTTCTTATGAAAATGTGGATCTTCATGTAACTAACATATATCGTATATCTTCTTGTGAAAATGTGGATCTTCATGTAACAAACATATTTTGTATATCTTCTTGTGAAAATGTGGACTTTATAGGGCTATAATTTCAATTTCATTTATTTAATTCGGTTGAAAAAAGAAATAAAAGTTTTTTTAATTCAGTCAATGGCGGCCCTACTTCCTGCATAAAAAAAAGTGGAACATTTTCAGATAAATAAATATAATTTTTGCTGCACGTGAATATATGCCTATTCCAGATTGTTTTGAAATTAAAGAATATATATTTGTAAAAAAGATTAAATCAATTTAATAATATTCGTATATTTTAGCACTTTCCTCCAAAGGGAAGTAACTATTGAGGTTGCACTCGGGACGGAAGTTTTGAAAAATTAGTGAATTTTCTTTTACACTTGAGTTGATTTTTCTGATATCCGACAAGAAATAAGATGAGTAGGGAAAAAAGTATTCATTAACATTGTACTTCTTATGTTTTCAATTTAATGAAAGTTTGTTTATTGAATAAAGTATATTTAATTGCCTTTTCCAAAAGTTTTTTTATTATATTTTAAATCAAACAGCGCAGCTTTTTAGTTAAATCTAATCCCGGCTGATTGAAAAGGGGATTTAGTGGATAATACAGTCTACATAGCAGTTTTTTATACTAAATCAAGGGGCGTAACTAAAATATATGAGAAGGGGAGGTTTATCGGGAGCAGGTTATCTCTATTAGGCTCCCCCCCCTCTCCACCAGTTCATCTGCTGATTGGAACAGCTGTTTTTGCTCTCGTACCTCTATCACTCCACTCTCTCTCTCTCTCTGTCTCTCTCTCTCTGTCTCTCTCTCTCTCTCTCTCTCTTCCTCCCTCTCTCTCTCTCTTTCTCTCTCTGTCCCTCTCTGTGTCTCTGTCTCCCTCTTTTTTCCACCCACACATATTTTTTCTTCCGCTCCTTTTTACTTCTCCCTCGATTTATTTCTGCACATCTCTCAGTATTATTACCGAAACAAAAACTATGTTTATACCTTCACGTATCCTTCAGTCCGAGCGAATTCCCGTGATTAGAAGCGAAGGACACACCCTGAAAGTTCCGAACTTCGGAATGAGGTCGTAGAAAAAGACCACTCTGAAGGATAAGAAAGCTTGATTCGACCTATAGGGGAGAGGTCCTGAGAATAGAAAGACATCCTGTAAAATGTCCTTCGTCGTCTACTTCAGGATAACACTTCCTCCTCTAAGTCTCTTTCCTTCTTTTTGTCTGACATTTGCGAAATTCCTTTATGCTCCTTTTCCTGTTTTATTGTTGTCCGGGACTATTTTATCCAATATTCCCGATCGGGAGTAAATCGAGGTTTTTTAAGAAACTGCTGCACTCAAGTCTGATATTTTTTGTACCTGAAACTATATCAAAAGGTATACTAACTATCGGGTTTCATGGTATACCGTTACAGCCGTGATTTTTCACTGAGGGATATGTTTGAATAGGCAACCAGCAGCACATGAAAGTGTGTTTATTCATACATTATACTAAACAAATTGTAAGATTATTTTTATAATTTTTTTTAACAATAAAATATTTGTTAATTTTTTTTTTTTTTTATTTGTTAGGTGCATCTACTGCTAAGGTCATTAGCACCAAACTTGTTAATATTATCTTAAATGTATCTGCGCTTCGAAATAGAATAAATTACATAGTGATCATTAATCCAATTTTGGCCTTACTCTCGTCCATGCATTCAGTGAAGTTGGCATATAACAAGTTTGGGCCATACTCTCATCCATGCATTCAGTGAAGTTGGCATATAACAAGTTTGGGCCATACTCTCATCCATGCATTCAGTGAAGTTGGCATATAACAAGTTTGGGCCATACTCTCATCCATGCATTCAGTGAAGTTGGCATATAACAAGTTTGGGCCATACTCTCATCCATGCATTCAGTGAAGTAGGCATATAACAAGTTTGGGCCATACTCTCATCCATGCATTCAGTGAAGTTGGCATATAACAAGTTTGGGCCATACTCTCATCCATGCATTCAGTGAAGTTGGCATATAACAAGTTTGGGCCATACTCTCATCCATGCATTCAGTGAAGTTGGCATATAACAAGTTTGGGCCATACTCTCATCCATGCATTCAGTGAAGTTGGCATATAACAAGTTTGGGCCATACTCTCATCCATGCATTCAGTGAAGTTGGCATATAACAAGTTTGGGCCATACTCTCATGCATGCATTCAGTGAAGTTGGCATATAACAAGTTTGGGCCATACTTTCATGCATGCATTCAGTGAAGTAGGCATATAACAAGTTTGGGCCATACTCTCATCCATGCATTCAGTGAAGTAGGCATATAACAAGTTTGGGTCATACATTCATGCATGCATTCAGTGAAGTTGGCATCTAACAAGTTTGGGCCATACTTTCATGCATGCATTCAGTGAAGTAGGCATATAACAAGTTTGGGCCATACTCTCATCCATGCATTCAGTGAAGTAGGCATATAACAATTTTGGGTCATACATTCATGCATGCATTCAGTGAAGTAGGCATATAACAAGTTTGGGTCATACTTTCATGCATGCATTCAGTGAAGTTGGCATCTAACAAGTTTGGGTCATACTTTCATGCATGCATTCAGTGAAGTTGGCATATAACAAGTTTGGGCCATACTCTCATGCATGCATTCAGTGAAGTTGGCATATAACAAGTTTGGGCCATACTCTCATCCAAGCATTCAGTGAAGTTGGCATATAACAAGTTTGGGCCATACTCTCATCCATGCATTCAGTGAAGTTGGCATATAACAAGTTTGGGCCATACTCCCATCCATGCATTCAGTGAAGTTGGCATATAACAAGTTTGGGCCATACTCTCATCCAAGCATTCAGTGAAGTTGGCATATAACAAGTTTGGGCCATACTCTCATCCATGCATTCAGTGAAGTTGGCATATAACAAGTTTGGGCCATACTCTCATCCAAGCATTCAGTGAAGTTGGCATATAACAAGTTTGGGCCATACTCTCATCCATGCATTCAGTGAAGTTGGCATATAACAAGTTTGGGCCATACTCTCATGCATGCATTCAGTGAAGTTGGCATATAACAAGTTTGGGCCATACTCTCATCCAAGCATTCGGTGAAGTTGGCATATAACAAGTTTGGGCCATACTCTCATCCATGCATTCAGTGAAGTTGGCATATAACAAGTTTGGGCCATACTCTTATCCATGCATTCAGTGAAGTAGGCATATAACAAGTTTGGGTCATACTTTCATCCATGCATTCAGTGAAGTTGGCATATAACAAGTTTGGGCCATACTCTCATCCTTGCATTCAGTGAAGTTGGCATATAACAAGTTTGGGCCATACTCTCATGCATGCATTCAGTGAAGTTGGCATATAACAAGTTTGGGCCATACTTTCATGCATGCATTCAGTGAAGTAGGCATATAACAAGTTTGGGCCATACTCTCATCCATGCATTCAGTGAAGTAGGCATATAACAAGTTTGGGTCATACATTCATGCATGCATTCAGTGAAGTTGGCATCTAACAAGTTTGGGTCATACTTTCATGCATGCATTCAGTGAAGTTGGCATATAACAAGTTTGGGCCATACTCTCATCCATGCATTCAGTGAAGTAGGCATATAACAAGTTTGGGCCATACTCTCATCCATGCATTCAGTGAAGTAGGCATATAACAAGTTTGGGTCATACATTCATGCATGCATTCAGTGAAGTTGGCATCTAACAAGTTTGGGCCATACTTTCATGCATGCATTCAGTGAAGTAGGCATATAACAAGTTTGGGCCATACTCTCATCCATGCATTCAGTGAAGTAGGCATATAACAAGTTTGGGTCATACATTCATGCATGCATTCAGTGAAGTTGGCATCTAACAAGTTTGGGTCATACTTTCATGCATGCATTCAGTGAAGTTGGCATCTAACAAGTTTGGGTCATACTTTCATGCATGCATTCAGTGAAGTTGGCATATAACAAGTTTGGGCCATACTCTCATCCATGCATTCAGTGAAGTAGGCATATAACAAGTTTGGGTCATACTTTCATGCATGCATTCAGTGAAGTTGGCATCTAACAAGTTTGGGTCATACTTTCATGCATGCATTCAGTGAAGTTGGCATATAACAAGTTTGGGCCATACTCTCATCCATGCATTCAGTGAAGTAGGCATATAACAAGTTTGGGTCATACATTCATGCATGCATTCAGTGAAGTTGGCATCTAACAAGTTTGGGTCATACTTTCATGCATGCATTCAGTGAAGTTGGCATCTAACAAGTTTGGGTCATACTTTCATGCATGCATTCAGTGAAGTTGGCATATAACAAGTTTGGGCCATACTCTCATGCATGCATTCAGTGAAGTTGGCATATAACAAGTTTGGGCCATACTCTCATCCAAGCATTCAGTGAAGTTGGCATATAACAAGTTTGGGCCATACTCTCATCCATGCATTCAGTGAAGTTGGCATATAACAAGTTTGGGCCATACTCCCATCCATGCATTCAGTGAAGTTGGCATATAACAAGTTTGGGCCATACTCTCATCCAAGCATTCAGTGAAGTTGGCATATAACAAGTTTGGGCCATACTCTCATCCATGCATTCAGTGAAGTTGGCATATAACAAGTTTGGGCCATACTCTCATCCAAGCATTCAGTGAAGTTGGCATATAACAAGTTTGGGCCATACTCTCATCCATGCATTCAGTGAAGTTGGCATATAACAAGTTTGGGCCATACTCTCATGCATGCATTCAGTGAAGTTGGCATATAACAAGTTTGGGCCATACTCTCATCCAAGCATTCGGTGAAGTTGGCATATAACAAGTTTGGGCCATACTCTCATCCATGCATTCAGTGAAGTTGGCATATAACAAGTTTGGGCCATACTCTCATCCATGCATTCAGTGAAGTTGGCATATAACAAGTTTGGGCCATACTTTCATGCATGCATTCAGTGAAGTTGGCATATAACAAGTTTGGGCCATACTCTCATCCATGCATTCAGTGAAGTAGGCATATAACAAGTTTGGGTCATACTTTCATGCATGCATTCAGTGAAGTTGGCATCTAACAAGTTTGGGTCATACTTTCATGCATGCATTCAGTGAAGTTGGCATATAACAAGTTTGGGCCATACTCTCATCCATGCATTCAGTGAAGTAGGCATATAACAAGTTTGGGTCATACATTCATGCATGCATTCAGTGAAGTTGGCATCTAACAAGTTTGGGTCATACTTTCATGCATGCATTCAGTGAAGTTGGCATCTAACAAGTTTGGGTCATACTTTCATGCATGCATTCAGTGAAGTTGGCATATAACAAGTTTGGGTCATACTTTCATGCATGCATTCAGTGAAGTTGGCATCTAACAAGTTTGGGTCATACTTTCATGCATGCATTCAGTGAAGTTGGCATCTAACAAGTTTGGGCCATACTCTCATCCAAGCATTCAGTGAAGTTGCCATATAACAAGTTTGGGCCATACTCTCATCCATGCATTCAGTGAAGTTGGCATATAACAAGTTTGGGCCATACTCTCATCCAAGCATTCAGTGAAGTTGGCATATAACAAGTTTGGGCCATACTCTCATCCAAGCATTCAGTGAAGTTGGCATATAACAAGTTTGGGCCATACTATCATGCATGCATTCAGTGAAGTTGGCTTATAACAAGTTTGGGCCATACTTTCATGCATGAATTCAGTGAAGTTGGCATATAACAAGTTTGGGCCATACTCTCATGCATGCATTCAGTGAAGTTGGCATATAACAAGTTTGGGCCATACTTTCATGCATGCATTCAGTGAAGTTGGCTTATAACAAGTTTGGGCCATACTCTCATCCATGCATTCAGTGAAGTTGGCATATAACAAGTTTGGGCCATACTTTCATGCATGCTTTCAGTGAAGTTGGCATATAAAAAGTTTGGGCCATACTTTCATGCATGCTTTCAGTGAAGTTGGCATATAAAAAGTTTGGGCCATACTTTCATACATGCATTCAGTGAAGTTGGCATATAAAAAGTTTGGGCCATACTCTCATCCATGCATTCAGTGAAGTAGGCATATAACAAGTTTGGGTCATACTTTCATGCATGCATTCAGTGAAGTTGGCATATAACAAGTTTGGGCCATACTCTCATCCATGCATTCAGTGAAGTTGGCATATAACAAGTTTGGGCCATACTCTCATCCAAGCATTGAGTGAAGTTGCCATATAACAAGTTTGGGCCATACTCTCATCCACGCATTCAGTGAAGTTGGCATATAACAAGTTTGGGCCATACTCTCATCCAAGCATTCAGTGAAGTTGGCATATAACAAGTTTGGGCCATACTCTCATCCAAGCATTCAGTGAAGTTGGCATATAACAAGTTTGGGCCATACTTTCATGCATGCATTCAGTGAAGTTGGCATATAACAAGTTTGGGCCATACTTTCATGCATGAATTTTATTTTGGGATAAATTGGACGATTGGCTCCCTTTCGTCATAAAAACGTGGAATGTAGATTTGTTACTTTTAAATACATTGTGTGAAGAAATTAAAAATTATTCATTTTTACTGGCCAAACTGTGGTAATCCATTTTCCAGTCCGAAAGCAATAAAAAGTAACTGTAAGAAATGATTGGAGAATTTTTTTTATTTGGGAGCTATGACATTTTGTGTTTTACAAATTTTCATTATTTTATCTTTTACACAATGTATTTGGCACTAAAATATTTGCTAATACATTTGAAAATTTGAAATTTTCCGAAATTGCAATTGGACCTTTATCAACTTGGACAGTGGATCCATCCACTGTCTAACAGCGCTGGTGCTGTTTGCAGGACAGCTTTCCATCAGGAACCATGAATCTATGTACAAGTGGAACGTCTTCCAATGCAATAGGTCGATCGTGTTGAAGGAGGTTTAGAAATATCTTGAATCGAACCTGTTGGGAATCAGGATTGGCTGAAGAAGATATTCGTCTAAATTTCGCACCACATATTAAATTGGAGCTGATACTGATTGTGCGATCATCACAGGGCATAAGGATTAACATGAAACCAAGTATGCGAATTTGGGTTGTTAAATATTCTATTCCGTGTTAATGTGGCTTTGTCTGTCCACAAAATGTTGCTGCCGAACTGAGGATTAACATTTTTCCTACCGTAATGTTTTGGACAATTTTTAGTTTTATTTCCATCATTTCAAACTATGTGTAAATTTGGGATTACAACTATTCAACTACCCTGAAATGTTTTTGAACTCTCCCCTCGAACTTTTTAGTCAAAACTGGGCGCCAAATACATCATCCAAAAGATAAATCAATGAAAAATTGGAAACACGAAATGTGACATATCTCTCAAATGGAAAACCTATCCAATCGTTTCATTCAGTTACTTTTATTGCTTTCGGGCTGGAAAATGGATTCTCCCAGTTTTACCAATAAAAAATGAATAATTTTTAATTTTTTCTACATTCCAAATGTTTTTCGCAAAAGGGAGCCAATCTTTCAATTTATCCCAAAATAAACCTCCACTTAACTTTCATAGATTTAATGCTTACTAAATGTAGAAGTTTTTGAGTAAGTATTGAATCTGTAATCCGTTAGGGGGGTGAGAAAAAAAAATCGCGAAAAAACTGTGATTCATTGATAAGAACAGAAGTGCGTTATTGAACGTCCAGAAAGTTTCTTTTAATAATGATTTTAGTGAGTTAAATTACTGCTTTTTTAAAGGTAATTTAGTCTATTTTATGATGGCATAACAAGAATTTAATTATCTTGAATGGGTTTTGAACAATCCTTTCTTATTCATTAGAAAACATGACTACGCTAAAAAAAAACAACAGAAAATTAGACATAGCTTCTTTTCCTTTTGGAATCGGACCATACTTCAAATGAACTTTTTTGTTGGAAATTATGTGCAGTAAACAATATAATAAAATTTATATATATATATATATACATATATATATATATATAAATTTTATGTGGGGGCATTTTCGGTGTCTACTAGGTAGGATTGATAAAGATTCGAAGAAATTTTTCAAAAATTCCGTCATGAATGCAACCTCAATAACTACTTTCCTTCGGAGGAAAGTGCTAAAAAACTATAAAAAGATAGGAATTATTCACCAAAAAAGTGCTGATAATCAAAGACGTTAGTTATTTCCATCAAAAATCACTAGAAATGGGCTAATAAAAAGTATGCGATATGCTTTATAAGTAATTAACCAGCCAAGAAATATCTTTTGTAATACATAAAGAGTTAGAAACACGTCCTATTAGGAGTGGAAGTCTTGAAGATCAGCCCTTAAGGAAGGTAACGCATGAAGATTGGGGAGCCGACGGGTCCAGAGTAGGGTAGCTGGGAATAACATGGACCGCTTTACCGGTGACGTTCTGAGTTTCCCAGACAAAGACCATCTTCAGATGCCCAGACCTCCTGGTATCTAGCGGGAATGTTTAAAACTGTTCGACGCTGGCGATAAATTTAAAATGTTCAAACAAACCAAAAGTCTGACTCGCAGGAACTGCGTCATCTTAGCGCGGTTCCGTACATATTCCTAGTGACATTTGGAAAGCTTAGAATAGAAATGAACAGTTTTTTATTAGTATTTTGTGAAAAATGTCAACATTATCTCGAAGAAACGGAATAGATTAGACATCACGAATGACAAGAGCAAACTTATAGACCGAGAGCCGGCAACGCACTTTTCATGAAGTGTTTTATGCACCCTGAAATTTTCCTATAATATACCTCTTGTGTAGACAAGAAGGTATATATGTGTTTCCTGGACATACCTTGGTGCACCAGGTACTGCGCATAGGGGAAAGGTGCAAAACAATATTGCCTAAAAGTAGAGTTTTATTCAGAAGCCAACTATTATTAATGAAATAAATGGCAAATTAAGGCAATTTTCACATTAATAATAAATAAGGCAGGCACTTTTAAGGGGGTTAAAATGATAATAATAAAAAAAACTAAGTACCTAGTTTTTATTTTTAATAATTAATGAAATGCTTTATTCACGCTGCGATTAAAACAGCGTCTTCAATAAACATATTTGAAAATAATTACAAAAGGGCAGACACTTTTGTGGGGTTTAATTATCAGGAAACATAAAAATAAATGTTGAAAATGATAGACTGGAATACACTGCGCGTAACCGTAAGAGTGTATGTCACGACCGCGCAGTGTTGGTAGTTTTCTGTGCTCTCATTGGTTCTTGCTCACATGACCTTGTACAGCTATTCCGGTTTTAATGGCAGCGAAAATAAAACTCTCATTTTATTTTAGAATAAAAACAATTAATTTTTTTTTTACGTGTTATACCCCTTAAAACTGTCTGCCATATTTATTATTCATTGTAAAATTGTCTTAATTTTACATTAAAGATAGTTGGCTTCTGAATAAAACTCTATTTTTAGGCAATATTGTTTTGCACCTTTCCCCTATGTGCAGTACCTGGTGCACCAAGGTATGTCCAGGAAACACATATATACCTTCTTATCTACCTAAGAGGTATATTATAGGGTTGCTGGCTCTCGGACTATTACACAGAAGCGGATAATTCTTAATTTTTCCGAATACTTCCTTAACTCCAAATTTAACCAACAATCAAACATCTTCGTTAAGATAAATTTCAAAGATGTAGAAAATATTTGAATTGAATTCCAAGTACCCTAAAAAAATGAGTAACAAAAACATTTGTTCCACTTTTCTCAAAAATGGTTACATACATTGTCTTAAAAATGGTTTCATTCGTTTTCATATGTTAGGAATCTATAAAAGGAGTACCTGCAAGCATATCAACTCAATAACGCGATCATTACGATTTTTTCCGCGCAAATTTCGCTCCAAACACCATCTTCCGGTGGACCGATTTTGCTAGTTAACGAACTTGACCTTTAAAATTAGACCAAATATTTTACTCCCAAATTTTATCAAAATCGGACCGTTTTTGTGTCAGCTAGAGAGCGAACAGACAAACATATATATATATATATATATTTGAACCACCTATATTTTTGTGATCCATGGGGTATGAAACGAGAAATATTAGGACCGGTGGTTACTAAATAGAAATACTCGCGACGCGTATAATGAGTGTCGCAAAAAATTAAAATATTTGAATGCCTCTCATAAATTAATATTAATTCTTATAGTAATTAACTCTAAGAATATATAATTTTAATGAAAATTAGTTTTAACAAAAATAACAAACACTGGTAGAACCAATTATCTTTCTTTGAAGAGGATTCAATTCGTCAGAAATGGCTACATTCTTAGGGTGATTTTGGAATTGAAAGGAAATACACATAACGCATGTAAATCATAAGTTTATCAATTTGATAAAATATAACAATATCTCGGGGTCTCCCGTGGTCTAGTGGCTAGCGCCTTAGGTACATAAGCGGGAGATGGTGGGTTCGATCCCCACCGGTGGCATGAATTTTCTCATCCCACGGCTCGTTGGGAAAATTCCTCACTGCACCCTGGATGTCGGCGTAATGGCCTAGTTTTTGAAGCGCAGTAAAAAAAAAAAAAAAAAAAAAAAATTCTCTTAAACTTAATAATTTTTAATTTTCATTATCTTTAATATTTTTTTTTATGGGTGATACCTGATTACGAATCTTAGTAAAGTGTTACCATGTATTTTATGGGTGATACCTGATTACGAATCTTAGTAAAGTGTTACCATGTATTTTAAAATGCCATATTTTGGAGTGGATTCAATTCATTGAGGACAAATGCTGTTTTTTCAAGGGGGCTAATAATGAAAAATATTTCAATTTAGAGTTATTATTCATAGTATGACTAAATATTCATTAATGAAATAACACCGTGAATTCTGAACATAATATGAATAATCGGTTCCCATTTTATTGGTGAATATGATGTTCTGGGTTCCATGGAATTAAAACATATATATATGAATACTGATATACATCATCTGCTATGTAACAGAAATACCAAAAATAAATAAAAGAGACTCATTTTCCTCAATTATATTTTTGTAATATTTACCTCATGACATCTGATATAATAAAAAGTTATCCAAAGAATAGGCACTGGACTTCTCCGAATATAATTCTAATTAAATTCATGTTCGTTTTAACCTGAACACATTTTCCTCTCATATAAAATACACCTTTCCAGTATTCCGATATCTAGATAGTTAATTAAATATATATATTAAATAAATCCCACTTTTTCGGATATTTCCATTTATTTCCATGATATAAATATCGATTAAAGGATATTTGGGGTTTTAAATCACCAGTAGTCCAATGAATACAGAAATATTGAATATATATGTATATATATATATATATATATATATATATATATATATATATATATATATATATATATATATCTTATAAAAAAAATAATTAAAAATAAATATTGTTGGAGAATGCTGGATGGTGGAAAATTGATGTTCCAAGGATGAAAAAATGGTCGAAAATTCCCACAAGTGTTTTATTGGCAAAACGTTTTCAGGGACTAAGCCCCATTTTCAATGCCCTGTGACACAATACAGTAATTAAAACAGGTTCAATTTAAAACAGATTAAAATAACAAAACAATAATAACAAAAAACAATCGTAAAACCTGAGACTACATATTAAAATAACATAAAACCCATTATGTTTCAACCTCAGCCCTACAGTCCCTCGCTGCTTTCCAAAGCCAGTCTAGGAGCAAGGCTCGGCTGAATAAGAGCCAATGCATGGTGGGTACTTAGCCTTCTCTCTAGTTTTTTCATGTTTTTCATATCATTGTATCCTATTTTAGACTTATTTATTCCTGCATGTGTGTTTGTGTGATAGAATGAAAGTATTTATTATTTATTGTTTGAATGTGTGTTTTAACTTTTTATTGACTTGACTTTTAAATAATTGGACAAAATGGGGGTTTATGTTATTTTAATATGTAGTCTCAGGTTTTACGATTGTTTTTTGTTATTATTGTTTTGTTATTTTAATCTGTTTTAAATTGAACCTGTTTTAATTACTGTATTGTGTCACAGGGCATTGAAAATGGGGCTTAGTCCCTGAAAACGTTTTGCCAACAAAACACTTGTGGGAATTTTCGACCATTTTTTCATCCTTGTAAAAATAAATATGTGTTTAATATAAACCTGGAAATAACATAAAAAAACTTGAAGGAAATTATACGCTGAAAATATTCCCGACATTGTGTAAGTGTAAGAGAATGATAATTTTCAATCATATGATCTGGTGTAAGGTCTGGAAGTAGTCAATAAGTAGAGAATATGATCTGGTGTAAGGTCTGGAAGTAGTTAATAAGTAGAGAATATGATCTGGTGTAAGGTCTGGAAGTAGTCAATAAGTAGAGAATATGATCTGGTGTAAGGTCTGGAAGTAGTCAATAAGAAGAGAATATGATCTGGTGTAAGGTCTGGAAGTAGTCAATAAGGAGAGAATATGATCTGGTGTAAGGTCTGGAAGTAGTCAATAAGTAGAGAATATGATCTGGTGTAAGGTCTGGAAGTAGTCAATAAGGAGAGAATATGATCTGGTGTAAGGTCTGGAAGTAGTCAATAAGGAGAGAATATGATCTGGTGTAAGGTCTGGAAGTAGTCAATAAGTAGAGAATATGATCTGGTGTAAGGTCTGGAAGTAGTCAATAAGTAGAGAATATGATCTGGTGTAAGGTCCGGAAGTAGTCAATAAGTAGAGAATATGATCTGGTGTAAGGTCTGGAAGTAGTCAATAAGTAGAGAATATGATCTGGTGTAAGGTCTGGAAGTAGTCAATAAGTAGAGAATATGATCTGGTGTAAGGTCTGGAAGTAGTCAATAAGTAGAGAATATGATCTGGTGTAAGGTCTGGAAGTAGTCAATAAGGAGAGAATATGATCTGGTGTAAGGTCTGGAAGTAGTCAATAAGTAGAGAATATGATCTGGTGTAAGGTCTGGAAGTAGTCAATAAGTAGAGAATATGATCTGGTGTAAGGTCTGGAAGTAGTCAATAAGGAGAGAATATGATCTGGTGTAAGGTCTGGAAGTAGTCAATAAGTAGAGAATATGATCTGGTGTAAGGTCTGGAAGTAGTCAATAAGGAGAGAATATGATCTGGTGTAAGGTCTGGAAGTAGTCAATAAGGAGAGAATATGATCTGGTGTAAGGTCTGGAAGTAGTCAATAAGTAGAGAATATGATCTGGTGTAAGGTCTGGAAGTAGTCAATAAGGAGAGAATATGATCTGGTGTAAGGTCTGGAAGTAGTCAATAAGTAGAGAATATGATCTGGTGTAAGGTCTGGAAGTAGTCAATAAGTAGAGAATATGATCTGGTGTAAGGTCTGGAAGTAGTCAATAAGGAGAGAATATGATCTGGTGTAAGGTCTGGAAGTAGTCAATAAGTAGAGAATAAGATCTGGTGTAAGGTCTGGAAGTGGTCAATAAGTAGAGAATATGATCTGGTGTAAGGTCTGGTAGTGGTCAATAATTAGAGAATATGATCTGGTGTAAGGTCTGGAAGTAGTCAATAAGTAGAGAATATGATCTGGTGTAAGGTCTGGAAGTAGTCAATAAGTAGAGAATATGATCTGGTGTAAGGTCTGGAAGTAGTCAATAAGTAGAGAATATGATCTGGTGTAAGGTCTGGAAGTAGTCAATAAGTAGAGAATATTAACATGGTACTTACTTGCAATGTTGGGAAAAACTAAAATCTAAAACTACATTCACAGAATAAACTGAATCTAAACTAAAAATTGCTACCTAAAAAATACTAAAACAAAAATTAAATTAACTAATGGATATTAGTTGAACTAAAAGTAAAACTTAATCATTGGGAATTGATGAAAAAATAAATTAAAGCTTAATTACCATACGAAAAACAGATGCTAAAACTAAAAACAGCTATTTATTAAGAAAATACTCCAACGCATGATTAATAATTTTACAAATCTAAAACTCAAACTAATAAATTATCGTGAGTTTATTTTTAGTTGGAATGAATTAAGGTTAGGTTAGTAAACTACCGTTAGCTTTACCCAACACTGCTTACTTGCAAATATAATCAGCACTAAAAATAAAAAGTATATATAGATTTTGAAATGATGAAAGTCGCAATAAAGCAATCGGCTCATTCCATATCAAGTGATCCAAAGAAAAGGAAAAAAATTCCCTCACATTTTTTCATTTTTCTTTAATTTGGCTCATCAATAGTACCCCATACGACAATTAAAAATCCAAATTTTTAGAAATTTATCTTTATTAGTTTTCGAGTTCTAAAACTTTTAAAAAAGCATACTTTTGGACGGACACTTGATCATAAAATCGACCATAACTCCCAAACAAATGGAGCTAGAAAGGTGTGGTAAAAAGCATTCGTTAGTGTATTAAATGCTCATTAATATGATATATATCATGACTTATTTATGAAAATTAAAATTTTAAGGTAATTAAATAAAATATGAAAAAAAATTTCAAATTTTTTGAAAATTTTTAAACATACGTTTTAAAAGAAATTTAAATTTTAAAGTTTTAAAAATTACCTTAAAATTTTTATAAATCAGTCATGATATGTATCATATTAATCAGAATTTAATACACTAACGGATGCTTTTTACCGCACCTTTCTAGCTTCATTTGTTTGGGAGTTATGGTCGATATTATGATCAAGTGTCTTTCCAAAAATGTGCTTTTTAAAATAACTTAATGTTTTATAACTCGAAAACTAATAAAGATAAATTTCTAAAAGTTTGGATTTTTAATTGTCGTATGGGGTACTATTGATGAGCCAAATTAAAAAAAAATCAAAAAGTATGAAGGGAGAAACTTTGGATCACTTGATATGGAATGACCCACTCAATAAGTTTGGGGCTGTAAGACTCCGCCAGGGGAAAGAGTGTGACTGGAAACATCTTGGGTGTGCTATGGTCAATTGGGAATATATATATATATATATATATATATATATATATATATATATATATATATATATATATATATGTGGGTGTGTGTGTGTGTAAAGATCTATTTATTTAATTTATATTTTACTATTTTAATGTTCATTAGTTTTTAAAAACAAGAATAATAGATTTTAGAACAGCTGGTATTTAGATATAAGTGTTCTGTTTTTTTCCAAATGCACGAGACTTGTGAAAATTAATTATTAAAAGTTATTTTAATGTAAATAATATAATTAGGGGGTTGAAACTGTAAATAATAACATCAAATGTTGTTTCTTATTTTACAGGTTGTATTGCATTGTTTTCATTACATTAGTTTTCATACATGGTATGTAATTAATATTAGTCTAATACAAATATTTTTTTTTCACAGAGCAACACATTTGTTTACTTCGGCGTCAATTCCCAAGAGTAAAGAAGTTTAGCATTATGTATATATAAATTTATATGTTTTTTGGATTTCGAAATTGAAATAAATAAATCATTATCACCCTAAAAAAAGTCCGTCACGCAGGAGCTGCATAACTAAGCACTTTCCTCAGAATTTTTGTAGTGTAGACTACATTACTGAATAATTTGCGGTAAATAACCTACATAAATAAAATAAAAACATGAATAGTTCTGCTCATTTGCATTTCTTATGAGAACTGTTCAATTATTAATTTTGTAAATAGTTTGCTTCCAGAGTTATGTTAATATATGATACTGTACTACTTAATAAATACACAAAAACTTCATTTTCCGTCTTTCAATCTGACGCAGGAACAGGATACAGTCCCCTTAGTGGGTGATAGCGCTCCTCGTGGCGGCTTTGGGAACCTACGTCTGGCCGGCTAATTCTAATGAAACACAGTTTAAAGTAAACACTCCTTTCCAATAGACCGATTTACTTCATTTTTACAAAACTTCTTTCTCATGAGATATCCATGACGTATACCGCGTTTCGTTACAATACAGCAGAAATTACAACCGATATGAATATGTTAGTACTTTAGGTCCGGAGTAAACCTCCCCCTCCAAATAACCCGATTTAGTTTATTTTTACAACAAATTTTTCTCTGTTGATTACCACCACGAATACCCAGTTTCGTTGAAATGTAACAAAAATTACGATTGGTAATGTGGGTCCGCAGTAAACCCCCCCTTTTAATAAACCGATTTAGTTTATTTTTACAATGTATGTCTCTCTTTAGGTCAACATAACGAATACCGAGTTTCGTTGAAATATAACAAAAACTACGGCTGGCATGGTCAAATTAGTGTTTTGGGTCCGGGGTAAACCCCCCCCCCCCCCTTCCAGTGGACCGACTTTAGTGGTTAACGAACTCGTTCAATCGTTTGCTAATTGAACGCTATATACCACGTTTCGTGAAGAATAAACAAAAACTCTGGCCGCTATCGTGTTAACAGACATATATATATATATATATATATATATATATATATATATATATATATATATATATAGATATAGATATATATAAATTTTAACGGGAGTCATTTTCGGTGTCTACTAGGTAGGATCGATGGAGATTTGAAGAAATTTTTCAAAAATTCCGTCATGAGTGCAACCTCAATAGCTACTTTCCTTCGGATGCTAGTGCAAAAACTACATTTCTTAAAGATACCCCATTCGATGAGAGCATATACTTTAAAGGGTTAATCTGAGCAGTTCTAAATTGGAACTAATGATACTCACCCTTACAGGTGAGTCCTTCACCTATGTGTCTCCGTAGCCACGTGCCCCGTGAATAGAACTCGGGAACTTTATATGCGGGCGTTGTGTGCCTCCGCTCTGTGAGCCCTTTATGCTAAGATTAATGGTCTTACTCGGGCAAACTACTTGATAAAAACTACTTCTCTAGGTTTACAACTACTTTCTAAACTATACAACTATTTTTTACTTAATTATTTCATTATCAAATGACAGTCCAACGTCAATATTATTAAAAAGATAAGCAGATTTATGGACACTGGTATATTATCTATAACATTGTAAGAACTTTCTAGGCATTGGTTTTAAACTTTAAAGCAGGCTACACACGGTCAGGCAGGCCTGTCAGTTAGGCCTGAACCTTCCGCCTGAAAGCCGGTCGTCTAAAGCAGGCTACACACGGTCAGGCAGGCCTGTCAGTTAGACCTGAACACTCTGCCTGAAAGCCGGTCGTCTAAAGCAGGCTACACACGGTCAGGCAGGCCTGTCAGTTAGACCTGAACACTCCGCCTGAAAGCCGGTCGTCTAAAGCAGGCTACACACGGTCAGGCAGGCCTCTCATTTAGACCTGAACCTTCCGCCTGAAAGCCGGTCGTCTAAAGCAGGCTACCCACGGTCAGGCACGCCTGTCAGTTAGACCTGAACACTCTGCCTGAAAGCCGGTCGTCTAAAGCAGGCTACCCACGGTCAGGCAGGCCTGTCAGTTAGACCTGAACACTCCGCCTGAAAGGCGGTCGTCTAAAGCAGGCTACCCACGGTCAGGCAGGCCTGTCAGTTAGACCTGAACACTCCGCCTGAAAGCCGGTCGTCTAAAGCAGGCTACACACGGTCAGGCAGGCCTGTCAGTTAGACCTGAACACTCTGCCTGAAAGCCGGTCGTCTAAAGCAGGCTACACACGGTCAGGCAGGCCTGTCAGTTAGACCTGAACACTCCGCCTGAAAGCCGGTCGTCTAAAGCAGGCTACACACGGTCAGGCAGGCCTCTCATTTAGACCTGAACCTTCCGCCTGAAAGCCGGTCGTCTAAAGCAGGCTACCCACGGTCAGGCAGGCCTGTCAGTTAGACCTGAACACTCCGCCTGAAAGCCGGTCGTCTAAAGCAGGCTACACACGGTCAGGCAGGCCTCTCATTTAGACCTGAACCTTCCGCCTGAAAGCCGGTCGTCTAAAGCAGGCTACCCACGGTCAGGCACGCCTGTCAGTTAGACCTGAACACTCTGCCTGAAAGCCGGTCGTCTAAAGCAGGCTACCCACGGTCAGGCAGGCCTGTCAGTTAGACCTGAACACTCCGCCTGAAAGGCGGTCGTCTAAAGCAGGCTACCCACGGTCAGGCAGGCCTGTCAGTTAGACCTGAACACTCCGCCTGAAAGCCGGTCGTCCAAAGCAGGCTACACACGGTCAGGCAGGCCTGTCAGTTAGGCCTGAACACTCTGCCTGAAAGCCGGTTGCCTGAAGGTGTATATATTCTGGCCGCCTGAACGTGTATATATTCGGGTAGCCTGAACGTGTATATATTCTGGTAGCCTGAACGAGTATATATTCTGGACGCCTGAACGAGTATATATTCTGGTAGCCTGAACGTGTATATATTCTGGTAGTCTGAACGAGTATATATTCTGGTAGCCTTAACGTGTATATATTCTGGCCGCCTGAACGTGTATATATTCTGGACGCCTGAACGTGTATATATTCTGGACGCCTGAACGTGTATATATTCTGGCCGCCTGAACGTGTATATATTCTGGCCGCCTGAACGTGTATATATTCTAACCGCCTGAACGTGTATATATTCTGGCCGCCTGAACAGTCTTATCTGACAGACCGGCAGGAATATATACACGTTCAGGTGACCGGCTTTCAGGCGGACTGTTCAGGTCTAACTGACAGGCCTGCCTGACCGTGTGTAGCCTGCTTAAGATTCCGTATTTCTCATACGATAACGTTTAAGACGTTTAGACCTATAGGTTACCAGTAACAGGAGTTAAACCTGTTCAGGTTAAAATTCGTTGTCAATAATAAATGTACGTTAAATTTTATGTTTCCAAGATGTCATTTGGAAACACCCATTATATTTGCGAGCATTACCAAGAAGTGTTCTGACTGGGGATGCCGATGGGTGAGGAGGCTGTGCAAGGGTTCGGGATATTATTACCTCGGATGGACCATCACCAGGTATAGCGCAAACTCTATGAGGGACAAAATCACAGTTTATTTCTAGTAATTCAAGGCCTGTCATAATTGTTGAAATAGAGCCGCAAGTAAAAATAATACTTTGAAATAAATACAGTACGGCAACAGCTGACCTGATATCGTCCTGCTGCCTAACTGAAAATTCAAACCCTTTTAAAAATACTTAAAAATTTGAATACCAAAAAATCCTTTCCTAACGAGTGTTTGCATTCTAAAGGGAGCGTACATTTCAAAATTATCTGCCAAGTGGTTCGGGCTGGGCGATGATAAGTCACTGAGTGAGTAAGTGAGTGGTATTTGATAAATATATAGTAGATTAGAAGTATTGTAAAATATTGAACAAATATTTGTTCTTAAATATTAGGATATTGGGGAAAATATTGGTATAAAATTGTATATTTTGGATTATGGTTGTTATATAATACTCATACGTCATTTCTGTGCTCGGTCACGATTCTTTGGAGCTGCTTTCGGAGGCAGTGAACCCAGAATCATATTTTCATTAATAGTCTGAATGGCCGAGCTTATTTCTTCTTCTTTCTCTTTTATTCTTCTTTTTTCCTTTTCTTCTTCTTTCTTCTCAGAAGGTTTTTCACTCTTTAGAAGTTCCCTGATCCGATAGATTACTACTGCTTCCGCCTCTTTTTATACCTCGAATAAGTATAATTCCTTTCCAATACATCGGGGGAAATGAAATATTTTCACGATACAAATTCTTCATCTAAAGCCTGAAGAATTTGTTATCAACGGATTCGAAATT
This sequence comes from Gonocerus acuteangulatus, assembly GCA_946811695.1. Taxonomy (NCBI): domain Eukaryota; kingdom Metazoa; phylum Arthropoda; class Insecta; order Hemiptera; family Coreidae; genus Gonocerus; species Gonocerus acuteangulatus. The sequence continues at coordinate 4,850,683 of OX328126.1, forward strand.
TCATGAAGTATTCTAAAATTTTTAGTTTAAGTTACATAAAAATGAGATGATTATATCGTCGATACAAATGCAAACTAACGAATGTGAAAATCACCACTTTCAAGAGTGAAAATACTTTTATTTATTACTCTGCTTTTGGACAGTCAAATAGTCGGCAGATTCTACCTTTAGATAGTAGTAACATCCTCCTTTCACTGTGTAAACTTAGATTCCAGAGTTTGCCATCCATCAGGCCAACAGCAATCAGTAAAGATTTAAAATGAAAAATGCAGTTTTTCACATTCGATACTTTGCATTTGTAGCGACGATATAATGATGTAAATTCATCAATGAGTTCGAGTTATTCTAATTATCAAGAACACCAACAAATAAATTTGAGACATTATTCACAATTTGCTGTCGATTCAAAAGCTGATTGGCTCATTGTAGCCAATTTTTCTAAAAAAATACTTCTGAACTTTTGACCAAATTTTGAAATTTGACTATGTTGACCTTGCCTAGAAGATTTTCCTGATCAAGATCTAACTGAGTGCCAAGATTGGTCAAAATCGGCCAAACGGTGAATATTTGTACAAGGAACAAACAGACAGACACGGGATTTTCATATATATATATATATATATATATATATATATATATATATATATATATATATATACAGTGACTCACAAAACCGTTGCAATGATATCGTCGATACAAATGCAAAGTAACGAATGTGAAAAAATGCATCTTTCATTGACAATCTTTACTAATTTCTGCTGGACTTATTTACGGCAAATACTTCAATCTGACTTGAATCTGGAATAGAGCAACTACGACTGCAATTTTGTGGTAATCATGAAAATCAACTGCAGACCGGAGAAGAGTTGTGAGGTCAGACAATAAAAAAATGAACCGTTTTGGGACTGATAGACAATTCGGGCTTTGGAAAAAAAATCTGCGTCTCCCATTACTATCGGAAATTCCAGTCTACTCAGAAATTTGCTGGTGGCAGTCAAATGGTTTGGGGTGCATAAAGGACCAAAATGTTGAACGGATTGCCAAAATAGGAGGGAAAATGAACCCTGAGGAATATATCAGCATTTTCCAGTCATCTCGACTGCCATGTTTAAAATTCCAATATGACGGTATTATATTTCAAAAGGATAATGGTCCAAAGCACATTGTAAAAATAAGTTGAATGGTTTGAAAATCAGTAAATTACCTTGTTTGATTGGCCCATCGGTCTCCTAATATACATATTATTCAGCACTTTTCGTTCCATAAAAAACAAATTTCGGCTAAGTGCGAAAATGCATCATAATCGATTGAAGAATTATGTAAGCGAAACTAATTGGAATAGAAGAATATCCCGTCATTATTTTCAAACAATCTAGTGAAAAGTATTCCAAATAGAATTTAGATCATAATTAAAGCCAAAGGAAGCCATAGAAAGTACTAAATTATAAGGTTTTTAATAGTTTTAATTCAGTTACAAAAGTATTCCAAATAGAATTTAGATCATAATTAAAGCCAAAGGAAGCCATAGAAAGTACTAAATTATAAGGTTTTTAATAGTTTTAATTCAGTTACAAAAGTATTCCAAATAGAATTTAGATCATAATTAAAGCCAAAGGAAGCCATAGAAAGTACTAAATTATAAGGTTTTTTAGTAGTTTTAATTCAGTTACAAAAGTATTCCAAATAGAATTTAGATCATAATTAAAGCCAAAGGAAGCCATAGAAAGTACTAAATTATAAGGTTTTTAATAGTTTTAATTCAGTTACAAAAGTATTCCAAATAGAATTTAGATCATAGTTAAAGCCAAAGGAAGCCATAGAAAGTACTAAATTATAAGGTTTTTAATAGTTTTAATTCAGTTACAAAAGTATTCCAAATAGAATTTAGATCATAATTAAAGCCAAAGGAAGCCATAGAAAGTACTAAATTATAAGGTTTTTTAGTAGTTTTAATTCAGTTACAAAAGTATTCCAAATAGAATTTAGATCATAATTAAAGCCAAAGGAAGCCATAGAAAGTACTAAATTATAAGGTTTTTAATAGTTTTAATTCAGTTACAAAAGTATTCCAAATAGAATTTAGATCATAATTAAAGCCAAAGGAAGCCATAGAAAGTACTAAATTATAAGGTTTTTTAGTAGTTTTAATTCAGTTACAAAAGTATTCCAAATAGAATTTAGATCATAATTAAAGCCAAAGGAAGCCATAGAAAGTACTAAATTATAAGGTTTTTAATAGTTTTAATTCAGTTACAAAAGTATTCCAAATAGAATTTAGATCATAATTAAAGCCAAAGGAAGCCATAGAAAGTACTAAATTATAAGGTTTTTTAGTAGTTTTAATTCAGTTACAAAAGTATTCCAAATAGAATTTAGATCATAATTAAAGCCAAAGGAAGCCATAGAAAGTACTAAATTATAAGGTTTTTAATAGTTTTAATTCAGTTACAAAAGTATTCCAAATAGAATTTAGATCATAATTAAAGCCAAAGGAAGCCATAGAAAGTACTAAATTATAAGGTTTTTTAGTAGTTTTAATTCAGTTACAAAAGTATTCCAAATAGAATTTAGATCATAATTAAAGCCAAAGGAAGCCATAGAAAGTACTAAATTATAAGGTTTTTAATAGTTTTAATTCAGTTACAAAAGTATTCCAAATAGAATTTAGATCATAATTAAAGCCAAAGGAAGCCATAGAAAGTACTAAATTATAAGGTTTTTAATAGTTTTAATTCAGTTACAAAAGTATTCCAAATAGAATTTAGATCATAATTAAAGCCAAAGGAAGCCATAGAAAGTACTAAATTATAAGGTTTTTAATAGTTTTAATTCAGTTACAAAAGTATTCCAAATAGAATTTAGATCATAATTAAAGCCAAAGGAAGCCATAGAAAGTACTAAATTATAAGGTTTTTTAGTAGTTTTAATTCAGTTACAAAAGTATTCCAAATAGAATTTAGATCATAATTAAAGCCAAAGGAAGCCATAGAAAGTACTAAATTATAAGGTTTTTAATAGTTTTAATTCAGTTACAAAAGTATTCCAAATAGAATTTAGATCATAATTAAAGCCAAAGGAAGCCATAGAAAGTACTAAATTATAAGGTTTTTTAGTAGTTTTAATTCAGTTACAAAATTATTCCAAATAGAATTTAGATCATAATTAAAGCCAAAGGAAGCCATAGAAAGTACTAAATTATAAGGTTTTTAATAGTTTTAATTCAGTTACAAAAGTATTCCAAATAGAATTTAGATCATAATTAAAGCCAAAGGAAGCCATAGAAAGTACTAAATTATAAGGTTTTTTAGTAGTTTTAATTCAGTTACAAAAGTATTCCAAATAGAATTTAGATCATAATTAAAGCCAAAGGAAGACATAGAAATTACTAAATTATAAGGTTTTTAATAGTTTTAATTCAGTTACAAAAGTATTCCAAATAGAATTTAGATCATAATTAAAGCCAAAGGAAGCCATAGAAAGTACTAAATTATAAGGTTTTTAATAGTTTTAATTCAGTTACAAAAGTATTCCAAATAGAATTTAGATCATAATTAAAGCCAAAGGAAGCCATAGAAAGTACTAAATTATAAGGTTTTTTAGTAGTTTTAATTCAGTTACAAAAGTATTCCAAATAGAATTTAGATCATAATTAAAGCCAAAGGAAGCCATAGAAAGTACTAAATTATAAGGTTTTTAATAGTTTTAATTCAGTTACAAAAGTATTCCAAATAGAATTTAGATCATAATTAAAGCCAAAGGAAGCCATAGAAAGTACTAAATTATAAGGTTTTTTAGTAGTTTTAATTCAGTTACAAAAGTATTCCAAATAGAATTTAGATCATAATTAAAGCCAAAGGAAGCCATAGAAAGTACTAAATTATAAGGTTTTTAATAGTTTTAATTCAGTTACAAAAGTATTCCAAATAGAATTTAGATCATAATTAAAGCCAAAGGAAGCCATAGAAAGTACTAAATTATAAGGTTTTTTAGTAGTTTTAATTCAGTTACAAAAGTATTCCAAATAGAATTTAGATCATAATTAAAGCCAAAGGAAGCCATAGAAAGTACTAAATTATAAGGTTTTTAATAGTTTTAATTCAGTTACAAAAGTATTCCAAATAGAATTTAGATCATAATTAAAGCCAAAGGAAGCCATAGAAAGTACTAAATTATAAGGTTTTTAATAGTTTTAATTCAGTTACAAAAGTATTCCAAATAGAATTTAGATCATAATTAAAGCCAAAGGAAGCCATAGAAAGTACTAAATTATAAGGTTTTTAATAGTTTTAATTCAGTTACAAAAGTATTCCAAATAGAATTTAGATCATAATTAAAGCCAAAGGAAGCCATAGAAAGTACTAAATTATAAGGTTTTTAATAGTTTTAATTCAGTTACAAAAGTATTCCAAATATAATTTAGATCATAATTAAAGCCAAAGGAAGACATAGAAATTACTAAATTATAAAGTTTTTAATAGTTTTAATTCAGTTACAAAAGTATTCCAAATAGAATTCAGATCATAATTAAAGCCAAAGGAAGCCATAGAAAGTACTAAATTATAAGGTTTTTTAATAGTTTTAATTCAGTTACAAAAGTGTTGCAATCAGTTAAATTTTCAATGTTTTTCAGAATTTATTTTTATACTTCAATAAAATTATTATTATGTCAATTTCTGATTATTAAGTATGTATTAAAATCATATATATTTGATTCATTACCCAACACACATTTCTAACAGCAAAGTATTCAAGTTTTGTAAGCAAGAGCTATTATTGCAAAAGTTTTGTGAGTCACTGTATATAGATTTCAGATATTTTCCAGATGGTAGAATGTGTATTTGCTTGTGACCTCTATGGCCACTTCAACATTCTTCGGCTATGTTGTATGCTTTGTGATCTCGTTGGGTTTGTCATGTTCTATGTTTAGTGCTTGTGTCCATCCTTTGGTCGGGACTAATTGAAACAACACCGTACAGTTTGAGAGAATAACCATTTTGAGATGACTATCAAGCCGATGTAACCTTTGAGTAGGACCCAGAGACCAGGGGTCTCAGCTATTGTAGAACTTGGGCTAGTCTGCTAATTCAATTTAAACACAACTCTGACTTCTCTAGTCCAAGATTATTAGGAGGGAGCAATATTGGGTTTGAAACAACACATTGTTAACATCTTCTTCTACCTTTTTGTATACTCTTTAGCTTATTAGAGGAGTAATAAGTAATTCTGAATCATAGATTTTAGGAATGGTCTGAGAAACCATAGATTAAAACCCACTGTATTAAAATACATTAGACGCTTAATGACCGAATTTATAATAAAAATTATGTAAAAAATGACCGATATTTTTTTATCAGGCACAAAAGAAAAATAATATATTTTTGGAGAAATGAATGAATGAAATAATCATTTATTTCGTCAACAAATATTTATTTCTATTTTTTTTTACGGAGGACCAGTCCTTCTCTGTGATATTTTCGTTACCTTCTGTTTATTAATAATTTTTTTAGTAGTTAGACTTTTACCTTTTTTGTTTATGTAGTCACCTACCGTGATAACATATTATACATTGTTTTACATTTTGTTGAATTCTTTAGAAGTTAAACACACACACACACACAAACACAAAAAAAGTTCATCTTATCTTGGTGATAATAGCTTTTAATTTGAATGTGTAAGATGCGCGATTGAAAGTGTACAAAAGTGAACAAAAAAATTACTAAGGATTATTTAGGGGAAAAAAGGAGATAAAAAGGAAAAAAAAAAAAGAAAATGTGAATAAAAATAAAATACTGACATTAATGCCTTTTGATAATGAAGCATTGGATGAATAAAGTGTGGCATGTTTTGCACGGTAGGGCTCCGAAGACCCGGAGGTTTTTCACGGTAGGGCGCCGAAGACCCGGAGGTTCTTCACGGTAGGGCGCTGAAGACCCGGAGGTTTTTCACGGTAGGGCGCCGAAGACCCGGAGGTTTTTCACGGTAGGGCGCCGAAGACCCGGAGGTTCTTCACGGTAGGGCGCTGAAGACCCGGAGGTTTTTCACGGTAGGGCGCCGAAAACCCGGAGGTTTTGCACGGTAGGGCGCCGAAGACCCGGAGGTTTTGCACGGTAGGGCGCCGAAGACCCGGAGGTTTTGCACGGTAGGGCGCTGAAGACCCGTAGGTTTTTCACGGTAGGGCGCCGAAGACCCGGAGGTTTTGCACGGTAGGGCGCTGAAGACCCGGAGGTTTTGCACGGTAGGGCGCCCAAGACCCGGAGGTTTTGCACGGTAGGGCGCTGAAGACCCGGAGGTTTTGCACGGTAGGGCGCCGAAGACCCGGCGGTTTTGCACGGTAGGGCGCTGAAGACCTGGAGGTTTTGCACGGTAGGGCGCCGAAGACCCGGAGGGTTTTCACGGTAGGGCGCCGAAGACCCGGAGGTTTTTCACGGTAGGGCGCCGAAGACCCGGAGGTTTTTCACGGTAGGGCGCTGAAGACCCGGAGGTTTTTCACGGTAGGGCGCCGAAAACCCGGAGGTTTTGCACGGTAGGGCACTGAAGACCCGGAGGTTTTTCACGGTAGGGCGCTGAAGACCCAGAGGTTTTGCACGGTAGGGCGCCGAAGACCCGGAGGTTTTGCACGGTAGGGCGCCGAAGACCCAGAGGTTTTGCACGGTAGGACGCTGAAGACCCGGAGGTTTTTCACGGTAGGGCGCCGAAGACCCGGAGGTTTTGCACGGTAGGGCGCTGAAGACCCGGAGGTTTTGCACGGTAGGGCGCTGAAGACCCAGAGGTTTTGCACGGTAGGGCGCTGAAGACGTGGAGGTTTTGCACGGTAGGGCGCCGAAGACCCTGAGGTTTGTCGCTCAAACATACTTCAAACAAAACCCAAATATACAAGTAGTCAACAATAACATGCTTCAAACAAAACCCAAATATACAAGTAGTCAGCAAGAACATACTTCAAACAAAACCCAAATATACAAGAAGTCAACAAAAACATAATTCAAACAAAACCCAAATATACAAGTAGTCAACAAGAACATACTTCAAACAAAACCCTAATATACAAGTAGTCAACAAGAACATACTTCAAACAAAACCCTAATATACAAGTAGTCAACAAGAACACACTTCAAACAAAACCCAAATATACAAGTAGTCAACAAGAACATACTTCAAACAAAACCCAAATATATAAGTAGTCAACAAGAACATACTTCAAACAAAACCCAAATATACAAGTAGTACAAGAACATGCTTCAAACAAAACCAAAATATGCAAGTTGTCAACAAGAACATACTTCAAACAAAACCAAAATATACAAGCAGTCAACAAGAACATACTTCAAACAAAACCCTAATATACAAGTAGTCAACAAGAACATGCTTCAAACAAAACCCAAATATGCAAGTAGTCAACAAGAACACACTTCAAACAAAACCCAAATATACAAGTAGTCAACAAGAACATACTTCAAACAAAACCCTAATATACAAGTAGTCAACAAGAACATACTTCAAACAAAACCCAAATATACAAGTAGTCAACAAGAACATACTTCAAACAAAACCCTAATATACAAGAAGTCAACACGAACATACTTCAAACAAAACCCGAATATACAAGTAGTCAACAAGATCATACTTCAAACAAAACCCGAATATACAAGTAGTCAACAAGAACATACTTCAAACAAAACCCGAATATACAAGTAGTCAACAAGAACATACTTCAAACAAAACCAAAATATACAAGTAGTCAACAAGAACATACTTCAAACAAAACCCGAATATACAAGTAGTCAACAAGAACATACTTCAAACTAAACCCGAATATACAAGTAGTCAACAAGAACATGCTTCAAACAAAACCAAAATATACAAGTAGTCAACAAGAGCATACTTCAAACAAAACCAAAATATACAAGTAGTCAACAAGAACATACTTCAAACAAAACCCTATTATACTAGTAGTCAACAAGAACATACTTCAAACAAAACCCAAATATACAAGTAGTCAACAAGAACATACTTCAAACAAAACCCTAATATACAAGTAGTCAACATGAAAATACTTCAAACTAAACCCGAATATACAAGTAGTCAACAAGAACATGCTTCAAACAAAACCAAAATATACAAGTAGTCAACAAGAACATACTTCAAAGAAAACCAAAATATACAAGTAGTCAACAAGAACATACTTCAAACAAAACCCTAATATACAAGTAGTCAACAAGAACATACTTCAAACAAAACCCAAATATACAAGTAGTCAACATGAAAATACTTCAAACAAAACCAAAATATACAAGTAGTCAACAAGAACATACTTCAAACAAAACCCTATTATACAAGTAGTCAACAAGAACATACTTCAAACAAAACCCAAATATACAAGTAGTCAACAAGAACATACTTCAAACAAAACCCAAATATACAAGTAGTACAAGAACATGCTTCAAACAAAACCAAAATATGCAAGTTGTCAACAAGAACATACTTCAAACAAAACCAAAATATACAAGCAGTCAACAAGAACATATTTCAAACAAAACCCTAATATACAAGTAGTCAACAAGAACATGCTTCAAACAAAACCCAAATATGCAAGTAGTCAACAAGAACACACTTCAAACAAAACCCAAATATACAAGTAGTCAACAAGAACCTTATTCAAACAAAACCCTAATATACAAGTAGTCAACAAGAACATACTTCAAACAAAACCCAAATATACAAGTAGTCAACAAGAACATACTTCAAACAAAACCCTAATATACAAGAAGTCAACACGAACATACTTCAAACAAAACCCGAATATACAAGTAGTCAACAAAATCATACTTCAAACAAACCCCGAATATACAAGTAGTCAACAAGAACATACTTCAAACAAAACCCGAATATACAAGTAGTCAACAAGAACATACTTCAAACTAAACACGAATATACAAGTAGTCAACAAGAACATGCTTCAAACAAAACCAAAATATACAAGTAGTCAACAAGAGCATATTTCAAACAAAACCAAAATATACAAGTAGTCAACAAGAACATACTTCAAACAAAACCCTATTATACTAGTAGTCAACAAGAACATACTTCAAACAAAACCCAAATATACAAGTAGTCAACAAGAACATACTTCAAACAAAACCCTAATATACAAGTAGTCAACATGAAAATACTTCAAACTAAACCCGAATATACAAGTAGTCAACAAGAACATACTTCAAACAAAACCCTAATATACAAGAAGTCAACACGAACATACTTCAAACAAAACCCGAATATACAAGTAGTCAACAAAATCATACTTCAAACAAACCCCGAATATACAAGTAGTCAACAAGAACATACTTCAAACAAAACCCGAATATACAAGTAGTCAACAAGAACATACTTCAAACTAAACACGAATATACAAGTAGTCAACAAGAACATGCTTCAAACAAAACCAAAATATACAAGTAGTCAACAAGAGCATATTTCAAACAAAACCAAAATATACAAGTAGTCAACAAGAACATACTTCAAGCAAAACCCTATTATACAAGTAGTCAACAAGAACATACTTCAAACAAAACCCAAATATACAAGTAGTCAACAAGAACATACTTCAAACAAAACCCAAATATACAAGTAGTACAAGAACATGCTTCAAACAAAACCCTAATATACAAGTAGTCAACAAGAACATGCTTCAAACAAAACCCAAATATGCAAGTAGTCAACAAGAACACACTTCAAACAAAACCCAAATATACAAGTAGTCAACAAGAACCTTATTCAAACAAAACCCTAATATACAAGTAGTCAACAAGAACATACTTCAAACAAAACCCAAATATACAAGTAGTCAACAAGAACATACTTCAAACAAAACCCTAATATACAAGAAGTCAACACGAACATTCTTCAAACAAAACCCGAATATACAAGTAGTCAACAAGATCATACTTCAAACAAAACCCGAATATACAAGTAGTCAACAAGAACATACTTCAAACAAAACCCGAATATACAAGTAGTCAACAAGAACATACTTAAAAAAAAACCCGAATATACAAGTACTCAACAACAACATACTTCAAACAAAACCAAAATATACAAGTAGTCAACAAGAACATACTTCAAACAAAACCCGAATATACAAGTAGTCAACAAGAACATACTTCAAACTAAACCCGAATATACAAGTAGTCAACAAGAACATGCTTCAAACAAAACCAAAATATACAAGTAGTCAACAAGAGCATACTTCAAACAAAACCAAAATATACAAGTAGTCAACAAGAACATACTTCAAACAAAACCCAAATATACAAGTAGTCAACAAGAACATACTTCAAACAAAACCCTAATATACAAGTAGTCAACATGAAAATACTTCAAACTAAACCCGAATATACAAGTAGTCAACAAGAACATACTTCAAACAAAACCCTAATATACAAGTAGTCAACAAGAACATGCTTCAAACAAAACCAAAATATGCAAGTAGTCAACAAGAACATACTTCAAACAAAACCAAAATATACACGTAGTCAACAAGAACATACTTCAAACAAAACCCTAATATACAAGCAGTCAACAAGAACATACTTCAAACAAAACCCAAATATACAAGTAGTCAACATGAAAATACTTCAAACTAAACCCGAATATACAAGTAGTCAACAAGAACATGCTTCAAACAAAACCAAAATATACAAGTAGTCAACAAGAGCATACTTCAAACAAAACCAAAATATACAAGTAGTCAACAAGAACATACTTCAAGCAAAACCCAAATATACAAGTAGTCAACAAGAACATACTTCAAACAAAACCCAAATATATAAGTAGTCAACAAGAACATACTTCAAACAAAACCCAAATATTCAAGTAGTACAAGAACATGCTTCAAACAAAACCAAAATATGCAAGTTGTCAACAAGAACATACTTCAAACAAAACCAAAATATACAAGCAGTCAACAAGAACATACTTCAAACAAAACCCTAATATACAAGTAGTCAACAAGAGCATATTTCAAACAAAACCAAAATATACAAGTAGTCAACAAGAACATACTTCAAACAAAACCCTATTATACTAGTAGTCAACAAGAACATACTTCAAACAAAACCCAAATATACAAGTAGTCAACAAGAACATACTTCAAACAAAACCCTAATATACAAGTAGTCAACATGAAAATACTTCAAACTAAACCCGAATATACAAGTAGTCAACAAGAACATGCTTCAAACAAAACCAAAATATACAAGTAGTCAACAAGAGCATACTTCAAACAAAACCAAAATATACAAGTAGTCAACAAGAACATACTTCAAACAAAACCCTAATATACAAGTAGTCAACAAGAACATACTTCAAACAAAACCCAAATATACAAGTAGTCAACATGAAAATACTTCAAACAAAACCCTATTATACAAGTAGTCAACAAGAACATACTTCAAACAAAACCAAAATATACAAGTAGTCAACAAGAACATACTTCAAACAAAACCCTATTATACAAGTAGTCAACAAGAACATACTTCAAACAAAACCCAAATATACAAGTAGTCAACAAGAACATACTTCAAACAAAACCCAAATATACAAGTAGTACAAGAACATGCTTCAAACAAAACCAAAATATGCAAGTTGTCAACAAGAACATACTTCAAACAAAACCAAAATATACAAGCAGTCAACAAGAACATACTTCAAACAAAACCCTAATATACAAGTAGTCAACAAGAACATGCTTCAAACAAAACCCAAATATGCAAGTAGTCAACAAGAACACACTTCAAACAAAACCCAAATATACAAGTAGTCAACAAGAACCTTATTCAAACAAAACCCTAATATACAAGTAGTCAACAAGAACATACTTCAAACAAAACCCAAATATACAAGTAGTCAACAAGAACATACTTCAAACAAAACCAAAATATACAAGTAGTCAACAAGAACATACTTCAAACAAAACCCGAATATACAAGTAGTCAACAAGAACATACTTCAAACAAAACCCGAATATACAAGTAGTCAACAAGAACATACTTCAAACTAAACCCGAATATACAAGTAGTCAACAAGAACATGCTTCAAACAAAACCAAAATATACAAGTAGTCAACAAGAGCATATTTCAAACAAAACCAAAATATAAAAGTAGTCAACAAGAACATACTTCAAACAAAACCCTATTATACTAGTAGTCAACAAGAACATACTTCAAACAAAACCCAAATATACAAGTAGTCAACAAGAACATACTTCAAACAAAACCCTAATATACAAGTAGTCAACATGAAAATACTTCAAACTAAACCAAAATATACAAGTAGTCAACAAGAGCATACTTCAAACAAAACCAAAATATACAAGTAGTCAACAAGAACATACTTCAAACAAAACCCTAATATACAAGTAGTCAACAAGAACATACTTCAAACAAAACCCAAATATACAAGTAGTCAACATGAAAATACTTCAAACAAAACCAAAATATACAAGTAGTCAACAAGAACATACTTCAAACAAAACCCTATTATACAAGTAGTCAACAAGAACATACTTCAAACAAAACCCAAATATACAAGTAGTCAGCAAGAACATACTTCAAACAAAACCCTAATGTACAAGTAGTCAACATGAAAATACTTCAAACTAAACCCGAATATACAAGTAGTCAACAAGAACATGCTTCAAACAAAACCAAAATATACAAGTAGTCAACAAGAGCATACTTCAAACAAAACCAAAATATACAAGTAGTCAACAAGAACATACTTCAAACAAAACCCAAATATACAAGTAGTCAACAAGAACATACTTCAAACAAAACCCTAATATACAAGTAGTCAACATGAAAATACTTCAAACTAAACCCGAATATACAAGTAGTCAACAAGAACATACTTCAAACAAAACCCTAATATACAAGTAGTCAACAAGAACATGCTTCAAACAAAACCAAAATATGCAAGTAGTCAACAAGAACATACTTCAAACAAAACCAAAATATACAAGTAGTCAACAAGAACATACTTCAAACAAAACCCTAATATACAAGCAGTCAACAAGAACATACTTCAAACAAAACCCAAATATACAAGTAGTCAACATGAAAATACTTCAAACTAAACCCGAATATACAAGTAGTCAACAAGAACATGCTTCAAACAAAACCAAAATATACAAGTAGTCAACAAGAGCATACTTCAAACAAAACCAAAATATACAAGTAGTCAACAAGAACATACTTCAAGCAAAACCCAAATATACAAGTAGTCAACAAGAACATACTTCAAACAAAACACAAATATATAAGTAGTCAACAAGAACATACTTCAAACAAAACCCAAATATACAAGTAGTACAAGAACATGCTTCAAACAAAACCAAAATATGCATGTTGTCAACAAGAACATACTTCAAACAAAACCAAAATATACAAGCAGTCAACAAGAACATACTTCAAACAAAACCCTAATATACAAGTAGTCAACAAGAACATACTTCAAACAAAACCCTAATATACAAGTAGTCAACAAGAACATACTTCAAACAAAACCCTAATATACAAGTAGTCAACAAGAACATACTTCAAACAAAACCCTAATATACAAGTAGTCAACAAGAACATACTTCAAACAAAACCCAAATATACAAGTAGTACAAGAACATGCTTCAAACAAAACCAAAATATGCAAGTTGTCAACAAGAACATACTTCAAACAAAACCAAAATATACAAGCAGTCAACAAGAACATACTTCAAACAAAACCCTAATATACAAGTAGTCAACAAGAACATGCTTCAAACAAAACCCAAATATGCAAGTAGTCAACAAGAACACACTTCAAACAAAACCCAAATATACAAGTAGTCAACAAGAACCTTATTCAAACAAAACCCTAATATACAAGTAGTCAACAAGAACATACTTCAAACAAAACCCAAATATACAAGTAGTCAACAAGAACATACTTCAAACAAAACCAAAATATACAAGTAGTCAACAAGAACATACTTCAAACAAAACCCGAATATACAAGTAGTCAACAAGAACATACTTCAAACAAAACCCGAATATACAAGTAGTCAACAAGAACATACTTCAAACTAAACCCGAATATACAAGTAGTCAACAAGAACATGCTTCAAACAAAACCAAAATATACAAGTAGTCAACAAGAGCATATTTCAAACAAAACCAAAATATAAAAGTAGTCAACAAGAACATACTTCAAACAAAACCCTATTATACTAGTAGTCAACAAGAACATACTTCAAACAAAACCCAAATATACAAGTAGTCAACAAGAACATACTTCAAACAAAACCCTAATATACAAGTAGTCAACATGAAAATACTTCAAACTAAACCAAAATATACAAGTAGTCAACAAGAGCATACTTCAAACAAAACCAAAATATACAAGTAGTCAACAAGAACATACTTCAAACAAAACCCTAATATACAAGTAGTCAACAAGAACATACTTCAAACAAAACCCAAATATACAAGTAGTCAACATGAAAATACTTCAAACAAAACCAAAATATACAAGTAGTCAACAAGAACATACTTCAAACAAAACCCTATTATACAAGTAGTCAACAAGAACATACTTCAAACAAAACCCAAATATACAAGTAGTCAGCAAGAACATACTTCAAACAAAACCCTAATGTACAAGTAGTCAACATGAAAATACTTCAAACTAAACCCGAATATACAAGTAGTCAACAAGAACATGCTTCAAACAAAACCAAAATATACAAGTAGTCAACAAGAGCATACTTCAAACAAAACCAAAATATACAAGTAGTCAACAAGAACATACTTCAAACAAAACCCAAATATACAAGTAGTCAACAAGAACATACTTCAAACAAAACCCTAATATACAAGTAGTCAACATGAAAATACTTCAAACTAAACCCGAATATACAAGTAGTCAACAAGAACATACTTCAAACAAAACCCTAATATACAAGTAGTCAACAAGAACATGCTTCAAACAAAACCAAAATATGCAAGTAGTCAACAAGAACATACTTCAAACAAAACCAAAATATACAAGTAGTCAACAAGAACATACTTCAAACAAAACCCTAATATACAAGCAGTCAACAAGAACATACTTCAAACAAAACCCAAATATACAAGTAGTCAACATGAAAATACTTCAAACTAAACCCGAATATACAAGTAGTCAACAAGAACATGCTTCAAACAAAACCAAAATATACAAGTAGTCAACAAGAGCATACTTCAAACAAAACCAAAATATACAAGTAGTCAACAAGAACATACTTCAAGCAAAACCCAAATATACAAGTAGTCAACAAGAACATACTTCAAACAAAACACAAATATATAAGTAGTCAACAAGAACATACTTCAAACAAAACCCAAATATACAAGTAGTACAAGAACATGCTTCAAACAAAACCAAAATATGCATGTTGTCAACAAGAACATACTTCAAACAAAACCAAAATATACAAGCAGTCAACAAGAACATACTTCAAACAAAACCCTAATATACAAGTAGTCAACAAGAACATACTTCAAACAAAACCCTAATATACAAGTAGTCAACAAGAACATACTTCAAACAAAACCCTAATATACAAGTAGTCAACAAGAACATACTTCAAACAAAACCCTAATATACAAGTAGTCAACAAGAACATACTTCAAACAAAACCCAAATATACAAGTAGTCTACAAGAACATACTTCAAACAAAACCCAAATATACAAGTAGTCAACAAGAACATACTTCAAACAAAACCCGAATATACAAGTAGTCAACAAGAACATACTTCAAACAAAACCCTAATATACAAGTAGTCAACAAGAACGTGCTTCAAACAAAACCCAAATATACAAGTAGTCAACAAGAACATACTTGAAACAAAACCCAAATATACAAGTAGTCAACAAGAACATACTTTAAACAAAACGCTAATATACAAGTAGTCAACAAGAACATACTTCAAACAAATCCCAAATATACAAGTAGTCAACACGAACATAGTTCAAACAAATCCCAAATATACAAGTAGTCAACAAGAACATACTTCAAACAAAACCCAAATAGACAAGTAGTCAACAAGAACATACTTTAAACAAAACCCTAATATACAAGTAGTCAACAAGAACATACTTCAAACAAATCCCTAATATACAAGTAGTCAACAAGAACATACTTCAAACAAATCCCAAATATACAAGCAGTCAACAAGAACATACTTCAAACAAAACCCAAATATACAAGTAGTCAACAAGAACATACTTCAAACAAAACCCTAATATACAAGTAGTCAACATGAAAATACTTCAAACTAAACCCGAATATACAAGTAGTCAACAAGAACATACTTCAAACAAAACCCTAATATACAAGTAGTCAACAAGAACATGCTTCAAACAAAACCAAAATATGCAAGTAGTCAACAAGAACATACTTCAAACAAAACCAAAATATACAAGTAGTCAACAAGAACATACTTCAAACAAAACCCTAATATACAAGCAGTCAACAAGAACATACTTCAAACAAAACCCAAATATACAAGTAGTCAACATGAAAATACTTCAAACTAAACCCGAATATACAAGTAGTCAACAAGAACATGCTTCAAACAAAACCAAAATATACAAGTAGTCAACAAGAGCATACTTCAAACAAAACCAAAATATACAAGTAGTCAACAAGAACATACTTCAAGCAAAACCCAAATATACAAGTAGTCAACAAGAACATACTTCAAACAAAACCCAAATATATAAGTAGTCAACAAGAACATACTTCAAACAAAACCCAAATATACAAGTAGTACAAGAACATGCTTCAAACAAAACCAAAATATGCATGTTGTCAACAAGAACATACTTCAAACAAAACCAAAATATACAAGCAGTCAACAAGAACATACTTCAAACAAAACCCTAATATACAAGTAGTCAACAAGAACATACTTCAAACAAAACCCTAATATACAAGTAGTCAACAAGAACATACTTCAAACAAAACCCTAATATACAAGTAGTCAACAAGAACATACTTCAAACAAAACCCTAATATACAAGTAGTCAACAAGAACATACTTCAAACAAAACCCAAATATACAAGTAGTCTACAAGAACATACTTCAAACAAAACCCAAATATACAAGTAGTCAACAAGAACATACTTCAAACAAAACCCGAATAAACAAGTAGTCAACAAGAACATACTTCAAACAAAACCCTAATATACAAGTAGTCAACAAGAACGTGCTTCAAACAAAACCCAAATATACAAGTAGTCAACAAGAACATACTTGAAACAAAACCCAAATATACAAGTAGTCAACAAGAACATACTTTAAACAAAACCCTAATATACAAGTAGTCAACAAGAACATACTTCAAACAAATCCCAAATATACAAGTAGTCAACACGAACATAGTTCAAACAAATCCCAAATATACAAGTAGTCAACAAGAACATACTTCAAACAAAACCCAAATATACAAGTAGTCAACAAGAACATACTTTAAACAAAACCCTAATATACAAGTAGTCAACAAGAACATACTTCAAACAAATCCCTAATATACAAGTAGTCAACAAGAACATACTTCAAACAAATCCCAAATATACAAGCAGTCAACAAGAACATGCTTCAAACAAAACCCTAATATACAAGTAGTCAACAAGAACATACTTCAAACAAATCCCTAATATACAAGTAGTCAACAAGAACATACTTCAAACAAATCCCAAATATACAAGCAGTCAACAAGAACATGCTTCAAACAAAACCCTAATATACAAGTAGTCAACAAGAACATACTTCAAACAAATCCCTAATATACAAGTAGTCAACAAGAACATACTTCAAACAAATCCCAAATATACAAGTAGTCAACAAGAACATACTTCAAACAAATCCCTAATATACAAGTAGTCAACAAGAACATACTTCAAACAAATCCCAAATATACAAGTAGTCAACAAGAACATACTTCAAACAAAACCCTAATATACAAGTAGTCAACAAGAACATACTTCAAACAAAACCCTAATATACAAGTAGTCAACAAGAACATACTTGAAACAAAACCCAAATATACAAGTAGTCAACAAGAACATACTTCAAACAAAACCCAAATATACAAGTAGTCAACAAGAACATACTTCAAACAAAACCCTAATGACAAGTAGTCAACAAGAACATACTTCAAACAAAACCCTAATATACAAGTAGTCAACAAGAACATACTTCAAACAAATCCCTAATATACAAGTAGTCAACAAGAACATACTTCAAACAAATCCCAAATATACAAGTAGTCAACAAGAACATACTTCAAACAAAACCCTAATATACAAGTAGTCAACAAGAACATACTTCAAACAAAACCCTAATATACAAGTAGTCAACAAGAACATACTTGAAACAAATCCCAAATATACAAGTAGTCAACAAGAACATGCTTCAAACAAAACCAAAATATGCAAGTAGTCAACAAGAACATACTTGAAACAAATCCCAAATATACAAGTAGTCAACAAGAACATACTTCAAACAAAACCCTAATATACAAGTAGTCAACAAGAACATACTTCAAACAAAACCCTAATATACAAGTAGTCAACAAGAACATACTTCAAACAAAACCCTAATATACAAGTAGTCAACAAGAACATACTTCAAACAAATCCCTAATATACAAGTAGTCAACAAGAACATACTTCAAACAAATCCCAAATATACAAGTAGTCAACAAGAACATACTTCAAACAAAACCCTAATATACAAGTAGTCAACAAGAACATACTTCAAACAAAACCCTAATATACAAGTAGTCAACAAGAACATACTTGAAACAAATCCCAAATATACAAGTAGTCAACAAGAACATGCTTCAAACAAAACCAAAATATGCAAGTAGTCAACAAGAACATACTTGAAACAAATCCCAAATATACAAGTAGTCAACAAGAACATACTTCAAACAAAACCCTAATATACAAGTAGTCAACAAGAACATACTTCAAACAAAACCCTAATATACAAGTAGTCAACAAGAACATACTTCAAACAAAACCCTAATATACAAGTAGTCAACAAGAACATACTTCAAACAAATCCCTAATATACAAGTAGTCAACAAGAACATACTTCAAACAAATCCCAAATATACAAGTAGTCAACAAGAAAATACTTCAAACAAAACCCTAATATACAAGTAGTCAACAAGAACATACTTCAAACAAAACCCTAATATACAAGTAGTCAACAAGAACATACTTGAAACAAATCCCAAATATACAAGTAGTCAACAAGAACATGCTTCAAACAAATCCAAAATATGCAAGTAGTCAACAAGAACATACTTGAAACAAAACCCAAATATACAAGTAGTCAACAAGAACATGCTTCAAACAAAACCAAAATATACAAGTAGTCAACAAGAACATACTTCAAACAAAACCCAAATATACAAGTAGTCAACAAGAACATACTTCAAACAAAACCCTAATATACAAGTAGTCAACAAGAACATACTTGAAACAAATCCCAAATATACAAGTAGTCAACAAGAACATACTTGAAACAAATCCCAAATATACAAGTAGTCAACAAGAACATACTTGAAACAAATCCCAAATATACAAGTAGTCAACAAGAACATACTTCAAACAAAACCCTAATATACAAGTAGTCAACAAGAACATACTTGAAACAAATCCCAAATATACAAGTAGTCAACAAGAACATGCTTCAAACAAAACCAAAATATGCAAGTAGTCAACAAGAACATACTTGAAACAAATCCCAAATATACAAGTAGTCAACAAGAACATACTTCAAACAAAACCCTAATATACAAGTAGTCAACAAGAACATACTTCAAACAAAACCCTAATATACAAGTAGTCAACAAGAACATACTTCAAACAAAACCCTAATATACAAGTAGTCAACAAGAACATACTTCAAACAAATCCCTAATATACAAGTAGTCAACAAGAACATACTTCAAACAAATCCCAAATATACAAGTAGTCAACAAGAACATACTTCAAACAAAACCCTAATATACAAGTAGTCAACAAGAACATACTTCAAACAAAACCCTAATATACAAGTAGTCAACAAGAACATACTTGAAACAAATCCCAAATATACAAGTAGTCAACAAGAACATGCTTCAAACAAAACCAAAATATGCAAGTAGTCAACAAGAACATACTTGAAACAAAACCCAAATATACAAGTAGTCAACAAGAACATGCTTCAAACAAAACCCAAATATACAAGTAGTCAACAAGAACATACTTCAAACAAAACCCAAATATACAAGTAGTCAACAAGAACATACTTCAAACAAAACCCTAATATACAAGTAGTCAACAAGAACATACTTGAAACAAATCCCAAATATACAAGTAGTCAACAAGAACATACTTCAAACAAAACCCTAATATACAAGTAGTCAACATGAAAATACTTCAAACAAAACCCAAATATACAAGTAGTCAACAAGAACATACTTCAAACAAAACCCTAATATACAAGTAGTCAACATGAAAATACTTCAAACAAAACCCAAATATACAAGTAGTCAACAAGAACATATAAAAAATGATAATGATAGGAAACAACAAATGTTGGCGAACCACAACACACGTAGAGAGTGCGCATGCTCCTAGGGAAGTGTATACTCAGTAACACAGGGCGCACGTTACGTTGGTTTTGTTACATTACAGGCTTTTCTTAGGGTTTGTTTACATGTGATAGTTATTGCAAGATATTTATATCAGAGAAATTCTGACTAGTGGAAACTGCAAACAATTTCTGTCTGAGATATATTTTTCTATCTCAAGCTATAAGACACTTCTATACCAACAGATGTAAACACTGATTATGTACGATACAGGATACAAATGTATGTGTGTAAGCGGGCCTTACATTTATCGCAATTTGCAACAAATCCAGAACTGTCGTATACATATCCATGGTATAAAGGTCAGTATGTAAACATGGAAGAGAATATCTATCCGACACATATATATCCTGGGAGAAGTGTCAGCACACAAATAACACCAGGTATAACCTTTATACGGAATCACGCTAAATTGACATAGCTCCTGCAAGCACCAGTCCAATGTTTAATTAATTTTTACTTTTTCATTTTTTATTAAACATTTTTTCGTCTCTCATTTGAACATTTTATTATTAATGCACAGAAAGAAACGACCAATTTAAACATTAAATTAAAGATTTTTTTTTTAATGTTACACTATTTAATTAATGTTTCATAAACATTTTACTAACCTCTTAAAAGGGTTATTATTTGCCCCTTTTATGTGAAAGCAAATTGAAAATAGATAAAAGTAGAGCAATAAATCTAGACAATTTATCTAAATACATAAAGCAGATGGAATATTTTATTACTTTTCAAGAATCTCTTACTCCATATTATTCAGAAAATTTTCTCAAAACTGTTAAATACAACGAGAATAAATACAACTGTTATTAAGAAGTATATAATATATACTCGAAACTATACACTATATATAAATAAGCGTTTCAAGATAACAGCACAATATTTTCCGTAAAATATTTTATGGTATTTATTCAATATAAGAGGGCAAAACGTTATTCACAGCCCCCTCAGTTATTTATTTATTTATAATAAGTTTGTCCTTATTATATTTATCAAGAAGTCGTCAGAAAATTTAAAAATATTTGCGTCAACATTTAAAAGATGTGTTCACGAGAAAAACGTAGACAGATTATTAACTTTGTTTAACAAAAAATATAATTTATGACTCACTAAAAACACAGGAATTGTCAATAAAATTATGTTTCTAGACCTTGAAATTATTACAACAAAATATAATAGCTTTGAATTCAAATGAGAGACGAAAAAAAATTCTCTGTCCGAATGATCAGTTTTTAATCCAGTCAAACAATAAATTTTAAAAATAATCTTTTACAGGACACTGGAAGCATTTCTAAGGACTTCAACAAAATATTTTAAAGAAATTACGGACAAATTAAGACTTTATTTTTAAATAATAATTATCGAAAAATTAACGTAACACAATTAATGGGTGACGTAAATTGATGGAGACGAAGCTAGACAACTTCTCGATTAAAAACAACAATAAAACGCCCAATAACACACATTGATAGGACTTTTAAAATCTGACGAACGGAGTCCTACTGGCCACATTCTAGAACAACAAAGAGACAAAGAAACTAAAATCAAATCAATATGGATAATTATCTATAATACTTTTTAAAATAACCGCATTGTTGCAAATAAGGTAAATCTGAAGGAGAGCGTCCTCAGCACCGATTTTCTTCAAAGTTTGCACTATAACGTATTTCGATGCACTAAACACGAATCCGTTGGAAAAAAAAAACGCTCTCAACTAGGAAAGAAGTTATTAAGCACTAAAGTTATGGAGGTTATAAAAGACGGCTAACAGCTTATATGTAAACACGCGCATGCGCCATAGTCCTTAATGACGAAGTGTAATTGAAATTTAGACACACCTGTGGTAGCTAACTTGGTCGTAAACTGTCGCTTTTGGGTATACGTGCTATGCGTTTCCGCTCGCTCCGCTCGCTCAAGAAAATATCAAAACCCCTAGGCAATCCAACTCGCAGAAATTAAAAGAATTCTATGCCCAAAAGTAGTTTCATTTAACTTCAACTATTGCCCACATTTTCCACAATCGAGAGAATTACTCAAAACTTTGTTTTGTATTAAAAATTTGTGTAATTCTTCTCGATTGTGGATAAGAATTATGAAGTCGTGTAACTTCATCTTTATTCAAAACTTTCTACAAAAAACTGTAATAACGATAACAATAACAAGCTAATTACAGCTTAGAGGGAATTAGAGAAGCTTAGAAGGAACAAATCATAAAGGCATTAGCTAATTATTAAGGGATTTCTGTTATATAACACTTTTTAGGAGCGAAACAAGAAATTTGAAGAATGCTTCATTATTTGAAAAAATGTTTCTGAATAAATAAGTGTTGGTAAATTTTAATAATTGATAGTTAATTTCAATTACACTTCTTCATTAAGGACTATTGCGCATGCGCGAGTTTACAAGTACGTTGTTTATGCGATCGTTTGTAACCTTCATAACAGTGAACTTTTTTTTAAAATAACTTCTTTCCTAGTTGAGAGCGTTTTTTTTTTTTTTTTTTTTTTTTTTTTTTTTTTTTTTTTTTTTTTTTTTTTTTTCCCCAACGGATTCGTGTTTAGTGCATCAAAATACGTTATAATGCAAACTTTGAAGAAAATCGGTGCTGAGGACGCTCTCCTTCAGATTTACCCTTTTTAAAATAACCGCATTGTTCCGAAAAAGGTAAAAAACACATGCAAAGAACTAGGCAAAATATCTTGGAGGTACCAAAATAAAATTAAAAATTCTTAGAGTAGAATAATAGATAAATTAATAGAGAAGGAAACCAATTATAGTGTTTACCAAATTAACTGTGCTACCTGTAAAAAAGTATGTGTAGGAGAATCTGGAAAAAAGAGGAAAGCTTCTAAAAAAAATACAGCACCTTAAAATATAGACAAGAATGACAACCGAACAGCATTAGTAGACTATCCAATAAAATATAGACGAGAATGACAACCGAATAGCATTAGTAGACTATGCAATAAAATATAGACGAGAATGACAACCGAACAGCATTAGTAGACTATGCAATAAAATATAGACGAGAATGACAACCGAACAGCATTAGTAGACTATGCAATAAAATATAGACGAGAATGACAACCGAACAGCATTAGTAGACTATGCAATAAAACATAGACGAGAATGACAACCGAACAGCATTAGTAGACTATCCAATAAAATATAGACGAGAATGACAACCGAACAGCATTAGTAGACTATCCAATAAAATATAGACGAGAATGACAACCGAACAGCATTAGTAGACTATGCAATAAAATATAGACGAGAATTACAACCGAACAGCATTAGTAGACTATCCAATAAAATATAGACGAGAATGACAACCGAACAGCATTAGTAGACTATCCAATAAAATATAGACGAGAATGACACCCGAACAGCATTAGTAGACTATCCAATAAAACATAGACGAGAATGACAACCGAACAGCATTAGTAGACTATGCAATAAAATATAGACGAGAATGACAACCGAACAGCATTAGTAGACTATCCAATAAAATATAGACGAGAATGACAACCGAACAGCATTGGTAGACTATCCAATAAAACATAGACGAGAATGACAACCGAACAGCATTGGTAGACTATCCAATAAAATATAGACGAGAATGACAACCGAACAGCATTAGTAGACTATGCAATAAAACATAGACGAGAATGACAACCGAACAGCATTGGTAGACTATCCAATAAAATATAGACGAGAATGACAACCGAACAGCATTGGTAGACTATCCAATAAAATATAGACGAGAATGACAACCGAACAGCATTAGTAGACTATCCAATAAAATATAGACGAGAATGACAACCGAACAGCATTAAATATGTATCGATGAAGATTTCAAAGTTTTTTTAATAAGCGGAACCTACAATAGCTGCGCTCCATTTCATAAAATGCATTAAAGATTGTGTTCGGAAGCGAAATTTCAGTGATTTATTAAATCATTCGGGAGTGTGGAAATCCGTTTATTTATATTATTAGTGCATTTTTTTACTGTAAACACGTTAATTATACATTATGCACGTCTTCCCTCGAGACTTGGTGAAGGGTTGTTAAAGATTGGTGTTCCACACGCCACTCTATGACGTCACACTCAACCGCACTCATTTGACATTCCTCTGCACTCTGCGTCATCTCCTCCATATTCCAGGGTTCCTAATGAGGGTGTTGGTGGTGAGATTAGACGGTAGCGTCTCCTGGTGGCAGCTTGATGAATTAATTAGTGGTTTTGATCTCGTGATGTCGCAGAGTCTTCTGGGGATTAAGGGAGGAAAGGGGTGGAATCTGGGATGGGAATCTGTAACTCGTCTTCCGGGAAGGATTGCGGTTTCAGACCAAGAATTTATAAGGAAATGCTATGGAAGTTGGAGGGAACTACGATCTCTGCTCAATAGCATGTTCCTTATATCAAGATCAACAAGTGTTTAAATCTCACAAGAACTTCTAATCACTCCCAGGAACTGGGTCTAGTTTTGATCAGTGGTACTCAGCCCCTGATCACTCCGAGGAACTGGGTCTAGTTTTGATCAGTGGTACTCAGCCCCTGATCACTCCGAGGAACTGGGTCTAGTTTTGATCAGTGGTACTCAGCCCCTGATCACTCCGAGGAACTGGGTCTAGTTTTGATCAGTGGTACTCAGCCCCTGATCACTCCGAGGAACTTGGTCTAGTTTTGATCAGTGGTACTCAGCCCCTGATCACACCCAGGAACTGGGTCTAGTTTTGATCAGTGGTACTCAGCCCCTGATCACTCCCAGGAACTGGGTCTAGTTTTGATCAGTGGTACTCAGCCCCTGATCACTCCCAGGAACTGGGTCTAGTTTTGATCAGTGGTACTCAGCCCCTGATTACTCAGTATGTTAAAGATATTGTGAGAGATGACATAGATGAATCTTGGGATAATGTAATCGGAACATGAGGTATCTCAGATATACACTGCGATAGCCCTTGAGCAACTGCATACCTATCCTCAGATGATAAAGATATTGGGTCTTCGTAACTTTACCCACGCCAGTTACTTTTTAGAATAACCTCATAATATTTTGTTACAATATTGTAACAAAATATTTTTTATTTAAATTTTAAAGTCCATTTATTATTTTCAACGAATTTTAGGACGGGTTATCTATAGGTTACCACACTTAATAAACTTTCTAAAATATCGTTGCTAGGCTACATAAAGTTTATACATGAAAGAGGTTATAGATTATAAGACACGTTGAAGTTGTGTTTGTTGTGCTGTGTTGAAGTTGTGTTTGTTGTGCTGTGTTGAAGTTGTGTTTGTTGTGCTGTGTTGAAGTTGTGTTTGTTGTGCTGTGTTGAAGTTGTGTTTGTTGTTCTGTGTTGAAGTTGTGTTTGTTGTGCTGTGTTGAAGTTGTGTTTGTTGTGCTGTGTTGAAGTTGTGTTTGTTGTTCTGTGTTGAAGTTGTGTTTGTTGTTCTGTGTTGAAGTTGTGTTTGTTGTGCTGTGTTGAAGTTGTGTTTGTTGTTCTGTGTTGAAGTTGTGTTTGCTGTTCTGTGTTGAAGTTGTGTTTGTTGTGCTGTGTTGAAGTTGTGTTTGTTGTGCTGTGCTGAAGTTGTGTTTGTTGTGCTGTGTTGAAGTTGTCAAATAATGAATTTGATTGAACTGAGTCGTGTGTTGAAATCGGAAGAAGTAGCGTATTTTACATTTGTTGAATAAATAATTTATTTAAATTAATTATTAGTTTAACCACTGTTCTTCATAACTATTAACTTAATGATACGATAAATAACTGTTTTATTAATAAAAGTAACTGGCGTGGGTAAAGTAAAAAAGACCCAAGATATACACGATGATGGTGCTGATGAATCTTGAGATGTTGTTGGTACTTGATACGATGTAGATGGTCCTTGAGATGATGTAGATGGTCCTTGAGGTAATGTAAATGGTACTTGATACGATGTAGATGGTCCTTGAGATGATGTAGTTGATCCTTGAGATGATGGAGGTGGTTCTTGATACGATGTAGATAGTCGTTGAGATGATGTAGATGGTCTTTGAGATGATGTACTTGATCCTTGAGGTAATCTAGATGGTACTTGATACGATGTAGATGGTCCTTGAGATGATGTAGATAGTCTTTGAGATGATCTACATGGTCCTTGAGGTAATGTAGATGGTACTTGATACGATGTAGATGGTCATTGAGGTGATGTAGATGGTCCTTGAGGTAATGTAAATGGTACTTGATACGATGTAGATGGTACTTGATACGATGTATATGGTCCTTGAAATGATGTAGATGGTCCTTGAGATGATCTACATGGTCCTTGAGATAATGTAGATGGTACTTGATACGATGTAGATGGTCCTTGAGATGATGTAGATGGTCCTTGAGGTAATGTAAATGGTACTTGATACGATGTAGATGGTCCTTGAGATGATGTAGATGGTCCTTTAGATGATGTAGTTGATCCTTGAGATGATGGAGGTGGTTCTTGATACGATGTAGATAGTCTTTGAGATGATGTAGATGGTCTTTGAGATGATGGAGATGGTCTTTGAGGTAATGTAGATGGTCCTTGAGGTAATGTAAATGGTACTTGATACGATGTAGATGGTCCTTGAGATGATGTAGATGGTCCTTGAGGTAATGTAAATGGTACTTGATACGATGTAGATGGTACTTGATACGATGTATATGGTCCTTGAAATGATGTAGATGGTCCTTGAGATGATCTACATGGTCCTTGAGATAATGTAGATGGTACTTGATACGATGTAGATGGTCCTTGAGATGATGTAGATGGTCCTTGAGGTAATGTAAATGGTACTTGATACGATGTAGATGGTCCTTGAGATGATGTAGATGGTCCTTTAGATGATGTAGTTGATCCTTGAGATGATGGAGGTGGTTCTTGATACGATGTAGATAGTCCTTGAGATGATGTAGATGGTCTTTGAGATGATGTAGATGGTTCTTGAGATGATATACATGGTCCTTGAGATAATGTAGATGGTACTTGATACGATGTAGATGGTCCTTGAGATGATGTAGATGGTCCTTGAGGTAATGTAAATGGTACTTGATACGATGTAGATGGTCCTTGAGATGATGTAGATGGTACTTGAGATGATGTAGTTGATCCTTGAGATGATGTAGTTGATCCTTGAGATGATGGAGGTGGTTCTTGATACGATGTAGATAGTCGTTGAGATGATGTAGATGGTCTTTGAGATGATGTACTTGATCCTTGAGGTAATCTAGATGGTACTTGATACGATGTAGATGGTCCTTGAGATGATGTAGATAGTCTTTGAGATGATCTACATGGTCCTTGAGGTAATGTAGATGGTACTTGATACGATGTAGATGGTCATTGAGGTGATGTAGTTGATCCTTGAGATGATGTAGTTGATCCTTGAGGTAATGTAGATGGTACTTGATACGATGTAGATAGTCCTTGAGATGATCTACATGGTCCTTGAGGTAATGTAGATGGTACTTGATACGATTTAGATAGTCCATGAGATGATCTACATGGTCCTTGAGGTAATGTAGATGGTACTTGATACGATTTAGATGGTCCTTGAGATGATGTAGATGGTCTTTGAGATGAAGTAGATTATCCTTGAGATGATGGAGGTGGTTCTTGATACGATGTAGATAGTCCTTGAGATGATCTACATGGTCCTTGAGGTAATGTAGATGGTACTTGATACGATGTAGATGGTCCTTGAGATGATGTAGATGGTCTTTGAGTTGATGTAGTTGATCCTTGAGATGATATAGATGGTTCTTGCGATGATCCAGATGGATACTGAGATGGATCCTGATATGATAGATATGGCTATTGGGTTGACATAGAAGGATCCTGAAATGATGTAGTTGGTCCTGGTTATGATGCAGGGAAATACAGATGTGATTTAGATTGCTATGAAGAGGAAGTTAATAAAACCAAATATATTTTGTTGATTTAAATGGCTTCTGATTTGTTTTGGCCCTAGAGATGACGTTGATATCTCAAAGATAATGTAGATGTGTCTAATATCTAGAAGTGGGATGATCTAGTTTAGACATGAGATAAGCTGTGGGTGTGAAATGAAGTTGATGAATTCTTCTTGTTTAACTATTTTAGCAACTCCCCTCTCATTTCGTCAGAACATCCTGCGGCGTTAATGAGATTCCCAAATTGACAAGCATGAATTGTGCTACTTAAGGATTAACAGTTTTACTCCCCGTGCAAAACCTTCGGGAGTACGGATTGAAAAAGTTTTTACTACGACTGTCGGCCACTTTTTGCCTCTCCCACACCTCGCAATTTCCTCTGTAACAGCGACCGAAAGCAATTTAACTTCTAATTTTCAGGGGGGAGAACCTCATTTTCCTCGCCTTCTTAGCGTCTATTTTTATGTGGCTTGCGGTAGGCGACGAACTTGCAACCGGTGATATCTTGTTATGAGGAAAGTTTGATGAACTTTCGACCCAAGAATGCCCTTTATGTCCAAATCGCATGGGCAATTTCAATTTCAGAATATCAATCCATCAGCTTTGAATCTGAAAGTTGATATTTATTGCACTTAAAATAGAGAGGATATTCTACCTGAAAGGAATTCGTTATCTTAGTTTGTTTTCCTTATTGGAAAAGTAAATATAATATTTCGGGTATGTAATTTCTTAGAAGACGAAGTGTGATGACTACCCAGAAAACTTTGGGCAAGGAGTTGTATAATTTAATTATATTTCCCCGTATTCGCTAAAAGCAACGGATTTAATCATTTTAAAAATAAATATTTTTTGTTTACTCTCCGCAGATCGGCGGCAACCTCGGGTTTTCTCTTAAAATGATCAAACCATAAGCTGTTGATAAATTTTAGATATTGCTTGAACTCCTTGATCCTCGTGATTTCATCCTAGTCAAGGGTCCCAAAAAGTAGCAACTATCTTTTCTCCAACGCTGCACATTCTTAAATATCTTGCTTAGGTCCCTGATCCTCGTCTTTGCACCATCTGAAGACTGATGATGAGCTCATCTTCACAATTGAACGGCTCAGTGCCAAAGATGACTAACTCACAATTATAAATATCTGAAAAAATTGAAGTTAAAGGTAAGAAGAGTCTGAAAAAACGTAGTCTTGGTGACAGAAATGATTTCAACTGTTCAAATTAAATTCATTTTTGTCACTAACGTAAATGTTTTTTAGACTCTTCCTACCTTTAAATTTTTATGTTATTTCTAATTGTGGGTTACTCACCTTTGGCACTGATTCCGCATCGAAAAATATCCGACAGGTCTCGGAGAATTCCGTCCAATGTGCCTTAGGGAGCCGAGAAATAAAATAAAATAGGTTGAAAATGCTTTTTATTAAATCTTAAGTTTGGAATATAATATCGGCAGTAATCTCACACTAATTATGTTGCTTTAGAGCAGGGGTCTCCAAACTTTCCAGCCTTAAGGCCATACTGATTACTCCAGTAGGTTCCTTGGGCCAAAACCATATTATCATTGTTGCCGGTGGTAAAAAGTGAAGTAGTCCACTGATGAAAAAAAAAGTCCGAAAAAGTACGCAACGTTTAAAAAAGGCTGCAAATCGGACTAAAGTCCGCAAAACGGTATCACTGCATATTATTAATTTTCCTGTCATTATCTGTAATTTCTAGATTAGTCATAGAGTACGAGCCATGAAGACCTTCTCCAAAATGAAGTACACAAAAAATGTTTACAGATCTAAATTAACTGATGAGCATCTTAAATCTCTTTTAATAATTGGTACAAGTAAAATTAGTCCACAACTACAAACAGACTACATCAGTCTGTCAGTGGAAAATCTCAATTACATAAATCTTATTAGTATTTCATATGTCATTATGCTTGTTATAAGTTATGTTTTTATTTAAAATGTTAGTTGGATTCATTTCAATAATTTGTTAGTTATTATATACTTAAGTTAAATTTTCTGCATATTATACATATCTTTACTCATTACAATTCTGTGTTTCTTTATCCAACTTATCACAAAAACAATAACAATAAGCCTAGAACAATGTTATGAGTAGTTAGCCCATGACCATATCAATGTTGATGTCATATTAATAATTATTCAACATAAAATTAGAATACTTCAGTAAACTAAATTTAATTTGCTATAAAAAATATGTTCTCTAAAAGGAGTTTTCAAGTATGCTAGCTCTCCGCGGGCCGGACAAAATCTGTCCGCGGGCCGGATGTGGCCCTCGGGCCGTAGTTTGGAGACCCCTGCTTTAGAGAGTAGATTAAAGAAAAAATACAATTGTTTAAAAATAGTTTATATTTTCTAAAGAAAATTAAATAATATTCTCACATTTTCAAGTAAAATAGCATTATACATATTTTCCACCAAAAATAATAGCAGATTTATAATCATCACCACAAGAAACCCTAATGCGGTAGATAGTAATAATTTTTCCCAGTCCGGAAGAGTCTAAAAATTTGTAAGTTATAAAGTAACGTGATGTTTTGAAATTAAACATCTCTCCTTGACATGATTAGAATAATACGTCCTTGGTTATGTTTAAAAAGAAGAGACCTTCCATTTTCTAACCATAAAAGTAACTGTTGTGTTACCCCAGAAATCTTTGATGAATATATACATTTCGAACTAACAATTTAGGGAAGCGTTTAGATTATTCTGGGTACTGATAATTTCAAATCGATATTTTCTTGAAAAGGGCAATCGCAGATCGGCCTTTAGAATCGGGTCAAGGATGGCCTTTTCTTATCAGGGACTTTTCCTTGGATTTTAGTAGTAAATAGTTTAGTAGATAGTAATTGGTCGTTTTGAGAAATGATAATTAGTTTAGTTTTAATAGAGAATAAGCATGCAATTGCCAAGCGGGAGGTGATTGGTTCGATTCCCACCGGCGCACACTGGGCAAAATGACTGTTTTACGGCGACAAAAGTCGAAAATGTGATGTCGTCGTAGAAAGTCAATTAACGTGTCAAAACGTGCTCAAGTTTTCTATTAATTAAAAACCGAACAATTTTTTTATCTATTTTAACTCAAACCTGTTTAAAACAATAAGGAATGCAACTATTGCTAGTCTCTTCCACTTCCTCGGTTTAGTCTTGTTCCAACTATGGTCCTTTTAAGTTAAGTAAGTGTTTTAAAAATTGTTTGCAAATTTTATAAATTCTTTTCACAATGGATTTATTACCTAGTGGTATGTTCTTTATAAATACATGAATGAATGAATGAAATAGCCTTTTATTTCGTCAACAAATATTTACAATTATTTACAGTTATTGGAGTAATTTTACAAATCAAACGATTAATAATAAAATAATATAAAACAAAACCATTGGATGATGCAAAAAACAAACAACAAATGTTGATGAAGGCCTTCCTTCTCAGGAGTAGAAGTCTACACTTCCCTGGTGACCAGCCTATTGGGAAGCGGAAGTCGCTAAGATCTCTAGTCCTTTATATTTCCAGGCTTGGCGATCCATCGCCAATCTCCACCATAGCGGTCCGGCCTTTTCTTTGAAAACATCTCTCCATCTTTTAGCTTGTCTGCCCCTGTTTCTTTTGAGTTCATATGGCGTCCACCTTGTTACTTCTTGGGACCATCTCTTGTCTTGCCTTCTCATCAGATGCCCAGCCCAATTCCACTTCAGCGAAGTCACGTATGAAGAGATATCTCTCAGACCAGTTCTCTTTCTTATTGTCGTATTTCTGATTCTATCCTTCCTCTTCACATTTACCATGCTTCTTTCAATAGATCTCTGCCAGGTAAGTAGTCTATTGGTGTTAGCTTTGGTTAATGACCAGGTCTGGCTTCCGTAGGTTGCCACTGGTAGGATGCAGGTTTCGAACACCCTCTTCTTCATCTCCACTGAAAAGTCTCCCTTCATTATCAGTTTCAAAGACCAGTACTTCTTCCAGCCTAGAGACAGCCGTCTTTCAACTTCTTTTTTCGACTTATTCTTGAAAGAGATAAGTTGGCCCAGATAAGTATACTCATCCACGTACTCGAGTTCTACATCGCTGTTTGCCAAATGGATTTCGTTCCTTTCTGCATTGGTCATGGCCTTGGTTTTTGAGTAGTTCGGGACTAGTCCTACTGCTTCACAAGCTTCCGCTAAGTCATTCAGCATTATGATGAGATCTTCACTTTTGTTCGAAATTATCACGATGTCATCCGCGAAACGTAGAGAACTCAGATACCTCCCATTGACTTTTATTCCTCTATTTTCCCAGTTGAGACTAGAGAAAACCATCTCCAACACAAGTATAAAAAGAAGTGGCGATAGTGTGTCCCCCTGTCTCACACCTCTCTCCACCGGAAAACAGGATCCCGTCCTTTCCGTTCCAATAAATGCCTTCATGTCTGCATAAAGTTCCTTAATAAGTCGGATGTACTTCTGTTCTACCCCTATTACTCTTAAGGCTTTGATTATGGCACTGTGAGAGACACTATCAAACGCCTTTCTAAAATCCACAAAACAGAGGTAGATTGGTAAATTATACTCTTTTGCTTTTTCTATTAATTGGTTGATGGTTTGAATATGGTCGGAGACTGAGAAACCTTTTCGGAAACCGGCTTGTTCTACTTGAGTGCATTTCATTATCCTGTTGGTGAGACGTTCTTTCAACACGCTGGTAAATAGCTTGGCAATCGTTGAACAGAGAGAGATCGGCCTGTAGTTTTCGGAAACCGGCTTGTTCTACTTGAGTGCATTCCATTATCCTGTTGGTGAGACGTTCTTTCAACACGCTGGAAAATAGCTTGGCAATCGTTGAACAGAGAGAAATCGGCCTGTAGTTTTCCATACACGATTTGTTACCTTTTTTGAATAGTAAAATAATTTTTGCAGTTTTCCATTGTTCTGGTATCTTTTCTTCATTCAAAATCAGGTTAAATATATCTGTAATCGCCCTAGCTAACTCGAAATTTCCTGCTTTTAATATTTCATTAGTTATGCCATCTGGCCCCGGACTCTTATTATTTTTTAAATTACTTATGGCCTTTGTGACTTCAGACAGGATTATTGTTGGCGTTTCCTCGTCACTTGCTTCTAGTTCTACTTCCATATCTGCAGTTCTTTCTTCACCCCTGTAGAGCTCTTTAAAGTATGTAGTTGCTATGGTCATCATACTTTCCCTGTCAGTTGTCTTCCCACCAGCTGCATTTTCAAGAGACACCATCCACTTTTTTCCCGGAGATAATTCTTTTCTCATTTGCCTTATTGAGTTGTTTGCTAGACATTGGTCTATTAAACTATTCCGATGGTTGTGTAGATCTATCTTGATTCTTTTCCTAATTTCTTTGTTCAAGCTAGTTAATTCTGCTCTTTCTTGCTCTGTAATGTTTGGCCTTTCCTTTTTGCTTTTTCTTTCCTTGAGCAGATGAAGAGTATCCTCAGAGAGTCACCTTTTAAGTTAAGTAAGTGTTTTAAAAATTGTTTGCAAATTTTATAAATTCTTTTCACAATGGATTTATTACCTAGTGGTATGTTCTTTATAAATACATAATATATATCTAATAACAGAAAGGCATATCAAAGAAAAACAATATTAATGAAATTATGACTAGATTGTTCATATTTTGTTGATTACTCAAGTTTGAGTAAGGTTTAAAAAAAAAGTTCCACAATGTTCCAGTTCCAAATATTTGTTTTCGATAAGCCTTAAACTTCTACTTTACTGTCTTGAGACTTTCAGCTCCCCCTTCTTCCCCCTTTTAATGCAAATTTAAATTTAGTTTAGGCAGTCAGATAGAAGATGAAGAATCCGCGGCGCACAGTGGGCGACAATCACCTTTTAGGTGGACAAAATTCAAAAAAATATTTCACAAATCACTTACTAAATACTGCCTAGTATTAGTAGGATTAAGGTAAAATGTAAATATTTACTTTCTTGGATCATCAACAGGCGACGGAAGGGAATATTAATCGGACTCTAAGAAAGGGAACATTTTCCCAGTGTTTATTGCAGTTTTGTTCTTGTAATTACTTTTAAATTTTTTGAACCGAAACTATACATGATTATTTAAATTTCATGTTACCGATGTACATGTAATTAGCCTATAGAAGTGTAGTTTACCACATGATCCACTTCAAGAGCTGTCATTAGAAAATGAGGCAGACGATACTGACTCGTCGGAAGAAAATGCTGAAGGATGTTGCAGTATTGAATCAGACGATGATTGATGGATAATTCGTTTTTAGTCCATAATATAATTGTATATATTTGTTATTATTAAAAAAACAACAAGTCAGTACAATTACTTTTTTCTTTAAGTAAATCTATTTTTGTTCTTTATTTTCGAATTGTAGCCTATGCATTATTTATGAATATATTTTTTATGAATATATGTATTATGTTTATGTAAATAATAGATGTAAAAAGGTACTACTTAAATGTTCCATAGATTTACAAAATGTTTTCCCAATTTTTATCTATTATGTCAAAGAATTTGTGTGTCTAAAACATTTGTTTGTTGGATATACTAAAAACTATGGGTCAAGGATTTTTTTAAATATTTTTCCCTATCTCAGTGACCTCAAAAATATTGAAAAAGACAAAAAAATAATTTTGTCGCCCTAAAAGTGGATTTTTGCCCAGTGTGCGGCGGCAGTAATTTTTCTCATCTCACGGCACGCCGAGGTAATTCCTCGCCGCCCCTTGGATGTTGGCGCTAATGGCCCAGAAGTCAATGCGCCGTAAAAAAAGAAAAAGAAAAAAATTATAAATGCATTCAATATAAATAATGTTATTTGTTTACTATTTCTGTATTTAAACTATGGCAGATATTGGAAAATAACTATTTTTAATAGTAAATAATTCTTTAATATGTCATAACTTCATTTAGGCGACCTTATAAAGCAATATTTACACAAATAGTCCCGTATCAGGCCAGAAGGGCCCAGAGGGGAAGATACTGTAATATATTTTTTCGTTTAACAGGTTTCTATTAATAACATAATAAAATACTGGGTGGGCCTAGGGACGTTCTGGGACCTGCAATCGAACACTCAATTGACGACAGTAGAAGTGAAAATCTTTAGTGCGCTCCAGTTTTGAGCTCAGGTCCTCCAGCATATTAGTTAAGGGGTCTGCCCATATATTAACCTCGCCCTACATAAAGCAAAATAGTAAAAATATAACAAAATTAATAAGAAGATAAACTAATAGATATGAAAAATAATCATAGATAATAAAAGTAAATTATTGTCTTATTGCGGGCTGTAAATACTTTTTAATGATAATATTCAGCAAAATATCATCCCTACCACGTGAAACTATCGAATTTGCAAATCGGAGCAAACTCGACCGAAGTAATATATTGAAAAATGGTCTTATTCCATACTTTATTTAAGGCATTAAAGGCTATTCTAAAGGGTTGTGACAACTTGCGACAAACCGTATCGTCCACAATTCAAGAGAAAATTATCGAATCTGATAAGCGAGATTTTGCATATTCGATAGTTTGACATGAGAGGTGATTGATTGTATTTTAATAATAAATAGATTTCATGAAGTGCCATTGAATAAGACTTAAAAAAAAGAGTACAATTAATTATATTTCATGAGTTAATAATTACATATAAAGAAAATTTGATTGTTGAAAAGGAATTAGAGCGTGAACTTGATGGAAACATGGAACAATACTGACCCGGAGGAAGGATGAGAAACACAGTGTGAGAAGGAACAGATAGTGGGAGGATCACGGGAAACAGCGTGAGAAATAGAGATAGAGGTAGGATGAGGAAGAGAGAGAAGGCGAGAAGAGAGAGGGAGAGAGAGAGAGAAGGCGAGAAGAGAGAGGGAGAGAGAGAGAGAGAGCGAGAGAGAGAGAGAGAGAGAGAGAGAGAGAGAGAGAGAGAGAGAGAGAGAGAGAGAGAGACAGAGAGAGATGAGTAGGATTGTAAGGGGGAGGGGAGGGGAGCTTGCGCGGATGGTGTGCCGCAATCAATATAGGTCCAGGAGTACGCACAAGACAACGCATTCCTGCTGGCCGACTTCTGGGTCTTCGTATCCCCTTGAGAATTGTGTCATGTTGGGAATCTCGCAACATTGATTCCTGACGTGCAACATTAGTCGCTTCGTTTCACATGTCTCTCTTCATCGCACGCTACATTGAATACAAGGCAACGTATTCCTGCTGGCTGATTCTTCGTATCCCTAGGGAATAGTGTCATGTTGGGAATCTCCCAACATTGATTCCACGTCCCCCGACGTCTGATTCTTCGTATCCCTAGGGGATAGGGTCATGTTAGGGATCTCGCAACATTGAATTCTGACGTGCAACATTAGTCGCTTCATTTCACATGTCGTGCGTCATCGCACGCTACAATCCATGCAAGGCAACACATTCCTGCCGCCTGATGTCTGCTTTTTCGCATCCCTAAGGGATAGTGTCATGTTGGGAATCTTGCAACATTGATTCCTGACGTGCAACATTAGTCACTTCGTTTCTCATGTCATCGCACTTCATCGCACGCTACAATTCATGCTGCCTGGTTTATGCTTCTTCGTATCCCTAAGGGATAGTATCATGGTGGGGGTCTTGCAACATAGATTTTTGACGTTCGACATTAGTCGCTTCGTTTCACATGTTGCTCTTCATCGCACGCAACATTGTATGCAAGACAACGCATTCTTGCTGCCCGTAGCCTGCATCTTCGTCTCCCATGGGGTGTTCTGATGGGGATCTTGCAACATCCGTCCCTGGACGTGCAACATTATTTGTTAGCATTCATACGTCACTCTTTATTGTCCACTGTATTCCATGGAAGTTTAAAGAGTCGACAGTATTTCTCTACTGGATAGTCGCAGGGAGCATACTATGCTACATTGATCTCTTGAAGATCTCCGATTTCTTTATTCTTTTCATTCTTATCTTCGTGGACGGCGGAAGGTCAACAAATAAAATCTTCAACACTCAGTATCACCAACTTTATTTCATCCCTACATGTTTCACACCTTTATTGGTGCCTCTTCAGGGGAAAAAATTACAAAAATAAAACTTACAGCCTACACCTGAGGAGGATAACCTTCCACCAGTACGGCCACGTCCACCAAGACGTGGCCGTACTGGTGGAAGGTTATCCTCCTCAGGTGTAGGCTGTAAGTTTTATTTTTGTAATTTTTTCCCCTGAAGAGGCACCAATGAAGGTGTGAAACATGTAGGGATGAAATAAAGTTGGTGATACTGAGTGTTGAAGATTTTATTTGTTGACCTTCCGCCGTCCACGAAGATAAGAATATTTAGAAAAGGGTCAGTTGAAGAATATTTATTCTTTTCGTTTCACACATCTTTCTTTTAACAGGGAACATTATTGAATCATGACCAAAAGTCGCGAAACCGGTTAGCCAATGTGGAACGAAAAAGCGGAACCAATGTAGCGCGATCCCTTCTCTGTCATTTTCGAAATTTTTGTCCATTCCCGGTCCAGGTCCGGTCAGACTGACTGTTCGCGTCCAGCCTGTAAGCCTGCCCGTCTTTTTCCGGGTTACTTCAGGTCTGTCTTTGTACTTTTTGCACACGTTCTGTTCACTTTCGGGCATCTTTCTTCCCACTTCGTCTCGCAGGTTTCGGTCGGTATGCCAAAACTTGAGAAAGAATACGGGAAGATCAGAAGTATACCGGAGGTGGACAAGCAGACAGAAATGCCAGAAGCGTCTGCTTGCCTCCTGATGGTGGTTTTGCTTGCTCGCGTTTCCGCAAATGAATATCACACAGAACTACGCTGAAACTAAGTGGCTAGCGTATGCTTTATTTTCCCCCCCTTAATTTGGTGGTAGCCTCAAACCAGAAAGGAGCAGTTCAGAAGGGTGAGAGGCAGAGATTTTTCATTAGATAAATAAAAATACCTAAAAATATTAAGATTTCTTGTCCTCATAAGGTGGTATCCTCCATATGGGGGTCAGAAAACACGATCAAAACGTAAAAAAAAAAAAAAAAAAAAAAAAACTAAAAGAATGCTTATATTAACAGACCTGGGGAATTCCTTCAATTTTTGTGGCTCCTGCGAAAAGAACTTTCAGCCATCTAATTTATATGCGTATATTTAAAAAATGTAATTAGAAACGTTTTTTTAATACCACAGGAACAGTAATATCACAAGGTTGGCTAAAACATTGGTTTCGGATAGACAACAAATGAAGAGAAAGAATGAGAACTAAAATCAAGGCCTGGCTGATTGTCAACAGAAGCGACCAAGTTGTCATAACCAGACATAGAATTGGACACTGACTATTAACATATTCGTCCTTAATGCAAAGACACATTACTCACCGAAGGCAGCCTCATCTTATGTAAAAAAATAAATATTTCGTTTAGAGCTTTCTCCTCAAATTCAGGAACATAAATATGCTTTAGCTCCACCCAACGAACCTATGTAATGTACTGTATAACATATAGTCTTATTTTTCGTACATGGCCACGCCTCTGCGCTTGCGCGAACTCCAGCGGACACTTTTTGTATCGTTTTTTTCCAGTTTAGTCACCGCTAAAGCGTATTTATGCTAAAAGAAAGTCCCGTAACACCCAAAAATGGAGGAGGGGCTGATACTCGAGAGGTATCTGATTCATTACCGTAGGGCAGACTTGGGAGCTAGTGTGGTCAGTACAATGCTCCGGCCGCCTGATTTTTTCCTGTAATACTTCGACTGCTAGGGTCATAAGCAACAAGGCAGCCATTATTAAATTAATTAAAGGCCCCGGTTGGCCTAGGGACGGTCAGGGAGGCCGAATTCAACCCATGAACGAAGACACTAGAAGATAAAAGTCTTTAGTACTATGCTCGGGATTTGACCTCAGGTCCTCCAGCATATTAGTCCAGTGCTCTACCACTGAGCTAACCACGCCCCCTTATATTCTATAATATATTAAATTATTTAAACAACATCAATTTATACCAATTGTCGCTTCAAATTTTAATTTTCTATCTTAATAGCCTGTGAATCTGGTTTGAAAATTCCAACGTATTTTTTTTTTTAGTGTACAAAAAAATTTTTTTCTTTTATATATATTTTATTTAAATAAAAACAATGTTACTATTTGTTAAATAAAATATCTATTTTATAATCGGTTTTAGTGGTCTGCGGTACGAATTTGAAGCCCTTAAATAAATAAATTAAAAAAAACACCGAACAAATAAAAGCAGCTAGCTAAGAACGTCCTTCGAAAATCCATTAAGATGATCCTTATCACATTTTGGAGTAAAATTCAATAAATTAGAACCTAAAGGGGATGGAGATAAGTAAATCAAGCCACCCCTTGGATACAGCGAGGTATCTTGAAAACATCCGGAGGCTTGTAGGGTTCTTTTCGATACCAGCTGTCTTGGAATCTTAGCGGGGGAGCTGGCTAGAAGTATGCAAAGCCTCGTTTGCTTTAAAGGTGATATCTTTAATCGCTTACACACACTCCGATTCAACCCTTAAACTGCAAAAATCGGAATATGTCGCCTTAGGCTGCACCAACAATGGACCCGTATTTCTTCCGATCCGGTCTAGTCACAGCTCATCAGTAATGAACTCGAAGTGAAGTGAAAATGAGTAATTAATTTAAGAAATACCACCTAATAAGCATAGAAACCTTGGATTAGGTTGAATGTTGGAGGTATGAAGGAGGAGTTGAGAGGCCAATCAATCTTCTGGAAGTATATCAGTCCCGAAAAAATAAATCTTAGTGTAACAGTTAATTTTTAACCGTTACACTGCGATAAGAGAAGCATTAGTATTCATATTTTGAAATTATTTATAACAAAGGTAGCTAGAAGGTTATAAACGTTGGAAGGTTATAGACGATTATAAAAATCTTTCCACGTAATTTAAAAAAAAGATAAACAAAAAACAAAAATGTGAATTGACAAAGTCGTTCTAAATTTTATTAGCTTTCATTTAAAAAAAAAAAAAAAAAATGCTTTGAAATCGGTTAAGATTTAGAACCTGTAGACCTTTTTGAAACACAATATGTGGCGTGGCGCTATTTTGCTTCGTCGGTCCGAAATCTATCTAGAATTAAACAAGATTGAACGGCCAAGAATCGGTGGCCATCGGATTGGGACCAATGTAGGCAACTCTAGTGAGATGCATGTGTTTGTTTTTCTTTCGACAGTCGGTGGCTATCGGGTCGGATCGGATCGGAACCAATATAGGTGCCACCTTATACCGCTCACTAATGCTAACGTCGGCATAAATAAACAACCCTCATCCTCCTTGTAACGACCATCCATCA
The DNA here is from genome assembly GCA_946811695.1 of Gonocerus acuteangulatus. Classification (NCBI taxonomy): domain Eukaryota; kingdom Metazoa; phylum Arthropoda; class Insecta; order Hemiptera; family Coreidae; genus Gonocerus; species Gonocerus acuteangulatus. The sequence continues at coordinate 4,891,612 of OX328126.1, forward strand.
CCCATCGGCACAGCATAGGCTAGAGGAACGAAATAAGCCCCGCGTTGAGGGTGCATCAAGGGCCAAAGGAGTTTCGCCCGATCCGCACAACGCCCGTGTATTGAATGTGGCTGTCAAAAGGTTAACCAAGTTTGTTTCCTAGTGAGACCAAGTTCAGAAGATCCCGTTGTGTTAACGGGTCACTTCACGCTTAAGGGAACAAATGAAATAGAGAAAGAAAAATAAGTATTAACGCCATCGAGCCGAAACACTAAACAAATTAGTTACCACAAAATATAGCGACTAATTCTGGTTACCTGGTATTCTGGTTATTTTGTTTCATAAATACAAGGACATTCACAAGATAGACACAATGTGAGTAATTCCATTATGGGAAGTTGGTGATGTGGGGCGGGTGGAGGAAATAGTAAAATGATAATGCATGCTATGTATTCTAATCGACCAACACTCTAATAAAGCCCAAATTGGATTGGTTTTAAAGTTGCATATTAATCAAATTCTTAATCAGAATATTGAGGAATGATTAAGGGGTGAGGGCGTGAATGATTGAAGGAGGCGAGGTTACCTAGGTGTCGGAGCACTCTGGAAGTCCTCAAAACTCAGGACGAATAAAGATTTTATCTTCCGGTGTCGTCTTTTGTGAGTCGGATTTCTCCCGGACTCTCTCTAGACCCAACTAGGCTTTCATAATTTAATGGGTACCTGCTAACCAAACTATCTCCCTGGTTTACCGTCTGATCAAGCATCAGATACCTATACAGTATCTGTCCCTCTTGTCCCCCTTGTCTATTACAGGACTGATTAAAGAGACTTTTATTTAGCATTTCTCATTTGAAATGAAGACTATAATTTATAGGGAAGGTTCGGTCTTATTATTTTCTTGAAACTAAATTTTATAACAACGAATGAACAGAAATCATATTTTAACGACTTTGATAAGTGTATGAAGACTTTTCTTATGGAATTTATTATTATTTTGGGGTGTGTTCTTCTCAGTTTCCTGGGGTAAATTCTTTCGGGGGCTATTGCCAACCAAAAGAATTGTTGTTTTTATTAGTTTAATAATTATTATAATTTTTTTATGTTTCTTGTCACGGGCGTTCGTTTAAGAATTTTCGAACTATTCTCGCAGTATCTAGCAGTACCGCTTGTTGCGCGTCTTTAATCAGTTCTTCCGATATTTTCAAGTATTTGGTAGCTGTAACTGTGGTCTTTGGGATGAGTCCATTAGTCGAAATAATAATAGCTGTTATCCTTGCGGAATCTAACTTATACAGATCTTTCAACTCTTTGGCCAAGTCCTGGTATTTTCGTAGCTACTCGGCATAAGATTTCCGAATATTCTCATCATTCGGGACAGCGATATCAATAATATCAGCTCTCGGGGTCTCCCGTGGTCTAGTGGCTAGCGCGCTAGATTCATAAGCGGGAGATGGTAGGTTCGATTCCCAGCGACGCCAGAAATTTTCTCATCTTAGGGCTCGCTGAGAAAATTCCTGGCTGCACCCTGGAGGCCGGCGCTAATGGCCAAGATTTGTCGATGCGCCGCAAAAAAAAAAAAAAAAAAAAAAAAAATATCAGCTCTCTTATTCCCTTTGTCAATGATAAGAACATCCGATTTATTGTGATAACAATAATAATTATTATTAGCTACAGAATCTATGTTTTATGATATGAGAAGAGGTATTCGGTTGAGATACAACGATTAGCAAGAATAGGTTTCAGAGTTTGTCTGATATGTTATCTATTGTCAGCTCTATCTGAATCGGTGTTTGTATTTCTATGTGTCTGAGTCGATGTTTATATGTGTTTGTGTAAGCGTATTGCTGTGTAAGAGCCTCTCAGGTGTAACAGGAAGATAGCTACAGGAAGGATTTCACCGCATACAGCCACACCCTATTCCGTCAGTATCTCTTCACACATGGTCTCGTATTTATAGTTCTGTATATCAGCTGGCTTATCGCTGGGACAAATTTAGACATCATTGAATTCCAGATGAACAGAAATATATCGGGAATTCATGGAAAACTATACCGTTAGTTTATTAAAACTAACTTTGCAACGAATACTTTTCAATCTATTAAATATTTCATTGTCTGCGATAATTTTTTTAAAAAGTTTAGCTCAAAATATTCGTATCCTATATTGAAAAAAATTCTTTTAACTCGTTTATTGCTCTCCTATTGATGATTTATTGACAAACAAAAATATTCTTTTTAGAGAGTCCTTCAAACAATATTTACAAACTTTCCATAAAACTACACTCAACAAGTGACGAAAATCGAATCTCCTAAAAACATTTGTAGTATTATGTAAAGAACCTTGTCCACTTCTGGATCATCCTTCTTATAACCGGAATTGCTTGAGGGTCGTGCGGGTATAGCATCTGCAAAGCTTGAATCTATGTAATCGCGCCAAAATCTTCTTAACCTTGGATCATGCGCAATACCGGTGTGCTTTAATCGGGCGCAACCGTCCTAATAGGAACGCTGCCATTTTTTGGCCTTGAAAAATTCCCATATGCATTTTAAGCTCTAAAAAAAATTGAGACCCTTCGTATGCATCTAAGAAAAGAAATAAAAAGTAAAATGTTGCTAATAGATGAATCATCTCAATGAAAAAATAGTAAAAATACTGATTTTGCGGAATCGCAAAGGACATGATGTTCATTTTCAGATCCCCCACCTTTGTTCAGAGAGCTCTATCACCCAAACCAGTACATATTTCCTTTCCTCAGATGTATACAAATCGCCAACAGTCAATATCATGAAAATAAAAAAAAGGCTTGGGAACTTTTCTAAACCCTAGAATATTTGGTAAAAGTGATCCAATTATCATTATCAATAAACATATTTTTTGTGTTTGAGCTCTATTTTTTTTTTTTTTTTTTTTTTTTTTACGGCGCATCTACATCTAGGTCATTAGCGCCGTGAGCTCTATTAGTCTTGGAAAATACTCTAGAATAACCCCACCCCCCAACTCAAACTCCAAATTCTGATTGTCATATTAAATGCATTCTGGCATTTTGAGGAAAATCGTGTATTTATTATGGGTGCACACCTCCGTAAAGGAAAAAATAATAATTACTTCATTGCAACACACAATTTATTAATTATATGTATTTGAGCATTGATGAAAAATATTTATGTTTATTAGCGCGGTTCCTTCCTCCCTTCATAGGGAGGAACCCCGCTTATAAGGTTGATCTCATGAAACAATCCGGAAGTGCCGACTAGAAAATTTCGCGTTTCAGAACACCTAGAGACCGAAAATAACGGTTCAAATTTGTATATATATATATATATATATATATATATATATATATATATATATGTGTATATATATATATATATATATATATATATATATATATATATATATATAAATATATATATATATTTGTTTGTTCGCTCATTTCTGGCCTCCCTAATGGTCCGATTTTGATGAAATTTGGTACAAAACACGTCACGACGGACGAGTCCAATTTGAAAGGTCAAGTTCGTTAACCAGCAAAATCCGCCCACTGGAAGGTGGCGTTTGGGGCGAAATTCGCGCAGAAAAAATCGTAACGCTTACGTTTTTGAGTTTATATGCTTGTAAGTACTCTTTTCATAGGCTTCTTGGCCTAGGAAAACGAATGAAACCATTTTTACAGTTTTCTACAAAATTGGAAACATAGTTGCTGAATAACGTTTTTGGTTTTGGTACTTAAAATCATGGGATTCAGTTACAACATTTTTTGCATGTTCGAATTTCATTAAAACTAATATGTTGAAATTTGTGTTACGTTTGGAGTTAAGGAAGGGTTAGAATAAAATATTTTATTAACAGTCATGAAAAGTTTTGGGAACTTCGTATACTTTCATTAATATCTCGAACACGGTTGGGAAATCGTGGTAAGTGGATAGAAACTATTTAAAAGCTTACTAAATTCTTTAAAAGCTTTACAAAAATGATTCTAAAACTAGTTTTGATTAGGTTATGTCAATCGGAGAAATAAGTGCTTGAAACTTCAAATACGTCTGTTTTGTTCTTATGAACGGGTTTTTGTCGTTCTTTTTGTAATTTTTTTTTTCTCTTTCCCTTAGTTTTTTATTGCTTTTTATTTTTTTAATTCTTATATTAGGTAAATTTATTTGTGTTTTAAACAGGATAGTTAAAATGAGAACCAATTTTCTGTTGCTAGAAATAGATGAGTTAGAAAAATATGAGTACCTTTGAATAAATTCCTAGCAACCTGAAAATTTGCATGAAAGATAGGGACAACAGTATAAGGGAATTGGGAAAAGCCCTTATCGATCCCATGAGTGCAAAGAATTTTTTTCGAGGTCAAAGTTCGCTAAAGAAGGATTTTAGGAATTTTCAGCGAAACGTTTTGTTTTATGGTAAAAATAGTTCAGACAAAAATTGTAGATTGTGCAATTATGTACAAAACTTGTCTTCACACTTTTATTAATTAGATTAACCATTTCTGAGAAAAGGCGATTCCAGAAATATCTTTAGTTTTATTCAACATAATATGCCAGACTCGGCTAGAAGTTTGTCGAGGTAACAATGGTTTGGCTACCTGCTCCTCTTTCTAAGGTCCTGACAATAAGTACCGTTACAGCCCCAGCCATAAGCCTCGCAAAATGACCTGCTTGACATTTGATAATATTAAACTCGAGAAGTAGTTCCTCTTTTTGTGTCTCTGTTTACTTCAGTTATTAATTTTTATTTATGTTGTACGCCTTATTTTTTTATTGGGTGCTGTTATTTTGATTGGTTTTTTTTTTCAATAAAACAAAGCTAGTAAATGAGAAGGATTTTCACGCTTATATGGAAAATAATTTTGGAGGGGACTGGGAGAATTTTAGGGGGGGCTGAAGGATTTTGGGGGTATGGGATAATAAAAATCTAGAACATGGAATAGTTCGACAATTAAAACGCTATTACTCCCAAAAGAAATTTTTTTTTTCTGAACTAACTGATCTTATCAGTATTTTTAAGGTTTTTACGACACATTTTTACAGATTGCGGGGGGGGGGGGGGGGGGGTGCAGCCTCTCAGCCCCTCTTGTATACGCCCATGCACGTTTTTGATTTATCTTATTGATGTATAGATCTTTACTTTAGAATGAGAGCTAGATTGTGTAATTTTCGCTTCCGTGTAAGTTACTACTGCCGGTTTCCCTGACGCCTTAATATCACTTTTATTCGGCATGTTCGAGAGGATGTTGACAATCTTCACGATATATATATATATATATATATATATATATATATATAGTTTATTTCTATTCTAAGATTTTCAAATGACATTAGGGTTAAGAACGGAACCGCACTAAGATGATGCAGTTCCTGCGAGTCGGACTTTTTTTTTTTATTGACATTGGTTAGCTAAACCACATCCGTCAGAAATTTTCTTATATTAACCACCTTTCTCGGGATGGTGATTAGTAATTATGCTGCGTGTCGAACTGTTTTTGACATATAAAACTCAACTGAAAATGTGTCACTCTTGCCTATGTAGATGGAATAGCATTAAGACAGGAAGAGTGACAGAAGTTCCCTCTGGTATAGAACCTCTGAAGCTAGGTACATACACTCTTGCCTATGTAGATGGAATAGCATTAAGACAGGAAGAGTGACACAAGTTCCCTCTGGTGTAGAAGCTCTGAAGCTAGGTACATACACTCTTGCCTATGTAGATGGAATAGCATTAAGACAGGAAGAGTGACACAAGTTCCCTCTGGTGTAGAAGCTCTGAAGCTAGGTACATACACTCTTGCCTATGTAGATGGAATAGCATTAAGACAGGAAGAGTGACACAAGTACCCTCTGGTGTAGAAGCTCTGAAGCTAGGTACATACACTCTTGCCTATGTAGATGGAATAGCATTAAGACAGGAAGAGTGACACAAGTACCCTCTGGTGTAGAAGCTCTGAAGCTAGGTACATACACTCTTGCCTATGTAGATGGAATAACATTAAGACAGGAAGAGTGACACAAGTTCGCTCTGGTGTAGAAGCTCTGAAGCTAGGTACATACACTCTTGCCTATGTAGAGGGAATAGCATTAAGACAGGAAGAGTGACACAAGTTCCCTCTGGTGTAGAAGCTCTGAAGCTAGGTACATACACTCTTGCCTATGTAGAAGGAATAGCATTAAGACAGGAAGAGTGACACAAGTTCCCTCTGGTGTAGAAGCTCTGAAGCTAGGTACATACACTCTTGCCTATGTAGATGGAATAGCATTAAGACAGGAAGAGTGACACAAGTTCCCTCTGGTGTAGAAGCTCTGAAGCTAGGTACATACACTCTTGCCTATGTAGATGGAATAGCATTAAGACAGGAAGAGTGACACAAGTACCCTCTGGTGTAGAAGCTCTGTAGCTAGGTACATACACTCTTGCCTATGTAGAGGGAATAGCATTAAGACAGGAAGAGTGACACAAGTACCCTCTGGTGTAGAAGCTCTGAAGCTAGGTAGATACACTCTTGCCTATGTAGATGGAATAGCATTAAGACAGGAAGAGTGACACAAGTACCCTCTGGTGTAGAAGCTCTGAAGCTAGGTACATACACTCTTGCCTATGTAGATGGAATAGCATTAAGACAGGAAGAGTGACACAAGTACCCTCTGGTGTAGAAGCTCTGAAGCTAGGTATATACACTCTTGCCTATGTAGAGGGAATAGGATTAAGACAGGAAGAGTGATACAAGTACCCTCTGGTGTAGAAGCTCTGAAGCTAGGTACATACACTCTTGCCTATGTAGATGGAATAGCATTAAGACAGGAAGAGTGACACAAGTACCCTCTGGTGTAGAAGCTCTGTAGCTAGGTACATACACTCTTGCCTATGTAGAAGGAATAGCATTAAGACAGGAAGAGTGACACAAGTACCCTCTGGTGTAGAAGCTCTGAAGCTAGGTACATACACTCTTGCCTATGTAGATGGAATAGCATTAAGACAGGAAGAGTGACACAAGTTCCCTCTGGTGTAGAAGCTCTGAAGCTAGGTACATACACTCTTGCCTATGTAGATGGAATAGCATTAAGACAGGAAGAGTGACACAAGTACCCTCTGGTGTAGAAGCTCTGTAGCTAGGTACATACACTCTTGCCTATGTAGAGGGAATAGCATTAAGACAGGAAGAGTGACACAAGTACCCTCTGGTGTAGAAGCTCTGAAGCTAGGTACATACACTCTTGCCTATGTAGATGGAATAGCATTAAGACAGGAAGAGTGACACAAGTACCCTCTGGTGTAGAAGCTCTGAAGCTAGGTATATACACTCTTGCCTATGTAGAGGGAATAGGATTAAGACAGGAAGAGTGACACAAGTACCCTCTGGTGTAGAAGCTCTGAAGCTAGGTACATAAAGTTTTGACAGTTGATATAAATATATTTATCAATGTCTTTCATAGTCATTGCTGAAAAGCACCAATTTTCGCGTTGTGCCACTACTAGAAATTCTAGTGCGATACAGTAGGAGGTTTTGAGAAGCATACATCCGGAGCTGGGTATATTTGTCAAGTATTCGTAAGAGTGCTGCTCAGAATTGGCCCGAGGCTCTACAAGTCTAGAGGAGGTTTTGTGTCGGAGACAAAGCACCCCCCTTCCCCCCTTATCCCTCCCCCCTATTCCTTCCTCCTTGTCGGGGGGTGGGGAAAGCCGGAGTGTCTCCTTATTGTTATCGCACAAACGGAGCAGTGACTTCCTAATTCCTTCCTTTGAATATTTCATATTTCCTCGTTACACCTCTAAAGGACATGTGGAATCTTTAATACTTCACATGAATTATGTTCTTGTCTTAAATCAGACATCGGATTTGCTTGTCTTTATATTTGGATTTTCGTCTTAATATGCAGAAAGTGCTAAGAAGCAATTTATTTTCTCATATCAAGTTTTTCTTTGGGGTTGGGTCATGTTTTATTGCCTTTTAGCGCGTTTCCTCCCTCCTTCCATAGTGTGGAAACCCGCTTATGAGTTTGGCCTCATTACGCAATCCGGAATTACCGACTAGAAAATTTCACGTTTTAGACCCCATAGATCGCAAAAGTACCGATGGTTCAAATGTATATATATTTGTCTGTTCGCTCTGTAGCTGCCTGAAAAATGGACCGATTTCAATTAAATTTGTTACAAAAATCTTTCGTCTAATTTGAAAGATCAAGTTCATTGCCAGCAGAATGGTTTTTCCCGGAACAAAGTCGTAAGGTTTAGGTACGTTTTAGAGCTCATATGGTTGCAGGTACTTGTTCTATAGGTTTCTTAACGTCGAAAAACCGATGAAACATTTATAAAGCGATATCTTTAACCGTTTTCGAAAAACATTGGAACACCAATTTTCAGTTTGGGTATACAGAAACGATTATTTAGTTGAAACTTTTTCCAAACGTTTAATATTCATCTAATCTAACATAGTAAATTTTGGTTCCATTTAGAGTTAAGGAAGTACTAGAAATAAAATATTTCATTAACAGACATGGAAAGTTTAGGGATTTTCGTATATTTTCTAAAATATTTCGAAAACGGTTGAGAATTCGTGGTAAGCGGAAGGTGACCATTTGAAGGCTTACTAAATTCCCTACAATTACATTTAATTTTGGATGGGGCAATATCAATTCGAGAAATAAGTGCTTAAAACTTCAAAATTGTTAGTTTTGTACTTTTCAAAGGGGTTTTGTCACTGTTTACCTAAAGTTTTAATTGCTTATTGTTTTTTCAATTGCATTTAGTAGTAAAATTAGTATTTCAATAAAATAAGGTATCAAAATGAGAAACGTATTGGTAATAGTGTTTACACAAAATAGGTACAGACATCGTTGTCCGTTGTTAAGTTAGCTCACATTATAAATATTCGTCACATCATATGTACATCTTCAAGATACCAAAAGTGTATTATTAATATCAAATGTGAAAAACTTTGTCATGGCTTAGATTAGCAAAGGTTGAAGATACATTATAAAGTCACAGGAATGTGTAAGGTTATTATGAAACATGGTATTAAGGAAATTTGAAATTGCAAAAGGTGAGACCGCCGACCTCCGTGATGGTCGGAGCCAGTCTATATTATAGCCTAATTATATATTTGTTATTTAATTAAATACAATTTTTTAAAGAGTTAACTAAGAATTAAAATATTTAATTTATAAGAAATACATATATTTTTTGAATATTTTATTTCAATTCACTCCTAGATACCAGTAGTCTTATTGGTCATGTATAGCATTTTATTAACTCTTTTAAGGTGGTCAATAACCTAAATAAGTTGACCACAACAAGCGTTACCTTTAAAAGACGTTCCGAGAAATTGGAGCTGACAAGGGTGATATTAGAGGAGAAGAGCTAGTGATAAGGTGGGTGTGATAAGAACTACTGATAAGGTTGATATTAGAGGAGAAGAGCTAGTGATAAGGTGGGTATGATAAGAACTACTGATAAGGGTGTCATTAGGGGAGAAGAGCTAGTGATAAGGTGGGTATGATAAGAACTACTGATAAGGGTGATATTAGAGGAGAAGAGCTAGTGATAAGGTGGGTGTGATAAGAACTACTGATAAGGGTGACATTAGAGGAGAAGAGCTAGTGATAAGGTGGGCATGATAAGAACTACTGATAAGGGTGACATTAGGGGAGAAGAGCTAGTGATAAGGTGGGTGTGATAAGAACTACTGATAAGGGTGACATCAGAGGAGAAGAGCTAGTGATAAGGTGGGTATGATAAGAACTACTGATAAGGGTGACATTAGGGGAGAAGAGCTAGTGATAAGGTGGGTATGATAAGAACTACTGATAAGGGTGACATTAGGGGAGAAGAGCTAGTGATAAGCTGGGTGTGATAAGAACTACTGATAAGGGTGACATTAGAGGAGAGGAGCTAGTAATAAGGTGGTTGTGATAAGAACTACTGATAAGACGGAAATGTCCCAGCGCCCATGAGTTAGTTGCTGTACCAAGTTCAGAAAGTTCTCTATAATTACTTCCTCGACTTGTCTCTATTTCCCCATTAATGAAACAGAGATGACTATTTAACTATCTGCAACCTTCCTCACGCACCAAATTATTTTAACACCATATAGGAAATGATAGGTTTTCTTGGATAAGGTTTTGGTGTGGGAGCGAAAGGAGGTTCAGTTCAAGCAAATAAGTCTAAGGCTTATAACTTACATGTTGCAATCGATACGTAACTTAAATGAGAAAGCTTTATATCTTATATAATTTTTACAAAAATACACCTTCCAACTTTTTTATGGATTAAAATTCTTCCTTAACTAATCAAAAATTATATTCAAATGTTTTTATGTGAACAAAATTTTTTTAATGGGCAAAAAAGACGGTTTTCCGAATGAAGTCCCGGCACAAAGTGAACGGATATTGATGTGAAGATTTTCGAGCGAGCTTCAATTAGTTCCTTTTTAATTGTTAAGGTTTTTTTTAGTCCTCCTTCAATACATTACAACATTAAAACCCATTTCTCCAACTTTATTAAAGAGAAGTATGAAACAAAATTCAATAGGAAACAAATGAACATATCAGAATATTTAACTTTAAAATCCTTTTCTCAAAAGTTATTCAAATCGGGCGATACTCTGGTCTTCAGTCTTTGCCAGATCAACTTCAAATCGGGCGATACTCTGGTCTTCAGTCTTTGCCAGATCAACTTCAAATCGGGCGATACTCTGGTCTTCAGTCTTTGCCAGATCAACTTCAAATCGGGCGATACTCTGGTCTTCAGTCTTTGCCAGATCAACTTCAAATCGGGCGATACTCTGGTCTTCAGTCTTTGCCAGATCAACTTCAAATCGGGCGATACTCTGGTCTTCAGTCTTTGCCAGATCAACTTCAAATCGGGCGATACTCTGGTCTTCAGTCTTTGCCAGATCAACTTCAAATCGGGCGATACTCTGGTCTTCAGTCTTTGCCAGATCAACTTCAAATCGGGCGATACTCTGGTCTTCAGTCTTTGCCAGATCAACTTCAAATCGGGCGATACTCTGGTCTTCAGTCTTTGCCAGATCAACTTCAAATCGGGCGATACTCTGGTCTTCAGTCTTTGCCAGATCAACTTCAAATCGGGCGATACTCTGGTCTTCAGTCTTTGCCAGATCAACTTCAAATCGGGTGATACTTTGGTCTTCAGTCTTTGCCAGATCAACTTCAAATCGGGCGATACTCTGGTCTTCAGTCTTTGCCAGATCAACTTCAAATCGGGCGATACTCTGGTCTTCAGTCTTTGCCAGATCAACTTCAAATCGGGCGATACTCTGGTCTTCAGTCTTTGCCAGATCAACTTATTCAAATCGGGCGATACTCTGGTCTTCAGTCTTTGCCAGATCAACTTCAAATCGGGCGATACTCTGGTCTTCAGTCTTTGCCAGATCAACTTATTCAAATCGGGCGATACTCTGGTCTTCAGTCTTTGCCAGATCAACTTATTCAAATCGGGCGATACTCTGGTCTTCAGTCTTTGCCAGATCAACTTCAAATCGGGCGATACTCTGGTCTTCAGTCTTTGCCAGATCAACTTCAAATCGGGCGATACTCTGGTCTTCAGTCTTTGCCAGATCAACTTCAAATCGGGCGATACTCTGGTCTTCAGTCTTTGCCAGATCAACTTCAAATCGGGCGATACTCTGGTCTTCAGTCTTTGCCAGATCAACTTCAAATCGGGCGATACTCTGGTCTTCAGTCTTTGCCAGATCAACTTCAAATCGGGCGATACTCTGGTCTTCAGTCTTTGCCAGATCAACTTCAAATTTTAACTGCATCTCCCTAATAATATTTTCTTGTAAGGTACGTAGGATTTTTTGATTAATTGAATTATAATGATTTTATGACCGATTTTTTAATAGAAAATGAATAATTGTTCACCATTTCGGATAAAATAACTATTTCTTAAAAATCCTCTTCACTAGATTTTACCTTCTACTTTCAAAAGAATTTTAGTTTTTCGTTCTAGATTAAAAATTTCAGCCTGCAGACTATCGCCGGTGAAAAATAGGGTTTCCGTTCGTCAGATACAGCGCCGCCATTTTTTTCCGAAGAACTGAAACTTTTATTTTGGATACTTTAACATCCCATGTAAAATGTTTGATAAAAATAATTGAAAAACATTGATTTATTTGTGATTTATAAATTCAATAAATATAGGCTTTGCTTCTGATCGCACAAGGTAGTAGTAGTCCTTAACGAGGACGTAAATTAAAGGGATAAACAATTAAAAAATATTTTAAAGAAGTGAAATTTCATTTTAAAGCTTTTAATTTACAGTGAAATCACGGTTACACAGATTTTTAATGTTCAGCACCAAATTGCTGATGAAATGTATATATATATAGAAGAGGTTGATGAGGAAATAGTGCTGAACATATAGGTGCCTATTATTGAGGCTAAATGATCGACAATATAGAGTGATAGAAAAAAAAATGAATTATTTATTTTGAAAGCATAACAAAAAAAATATCTCCTTGTGGAGCAAGCACTGGTTAGTATGTTAGATTTGAAAATAAAACAAAAAATATTAACTTCTGTGCGGATGAAAATAATGAAAATACAAGCATGAATAGTAGATGGTCGGGCGAATAGTGGCCGCTGAGGGTAAAGAAAAGGTTATAGTCTCGCTTATCTGGTTGATGCTGCGTCTTCCCTGTAGCCGCTGACGCCAGGTTGAAAATTGGAGCTTGACGGGGCTTCGAAGAAGGTGTACCTCCAGAGGATGGATGCAGCAATAGAAAAAAATGCTCCTAAGGGCCTCAAGCACGTGCTGTTCCTCAGGGACTCAAGGCTGGACTCATCCTAAGGGAGCCAAGGCTGTACTGCCTTACGGCGGGTAGCTCGCAAATCGGCGATAACTGCCCGTAAGGTGCTGCCCTCTTTCGAATATTGCGCCGGGAGGTGGCGAACTCTCTAGGCTCGAGGGTAAACCAGCCGTCCTATCGGAGAGATAATGGTGATCCCGAAGAGGATTAAGATCGTCTGATAACCGTCTCCGGGCTTGTATCTCAGCTGCCAGACTATTCCCCTATACCTAGACGCTACGATACAATAATTGAATAAAATGTAATAAATAATTGATAACTTATTCTGCTTGGTCTCTAACACAGATAAGGATGATAAAACATCACTAGGATGAGTGATAAGTTCACTTTATACGGCTAAATAGTTAAACTGAAGGGGTGAGAAAATTTGAGTTACATAGCTCTGGGAGTCACTCAGCAGGGCCAATTATTGATGCGAGCCTCGTCACTTGTAGGCCGGCCCTCATAAACCCTTAGCCTCACCTCTGCTCTTGCACGTGGCTCAATCTAGTAGAAAACATAGCTAGATTGAGAGATAAGGTTACTTGAGAGAACTAGATAGAGTGACTACTATTGATATGGGAGGGGTGAGAGAATTTCATCGAAATACCTTTGGGGGTCACACAGCTAGTCCATAGTGTACAGGAACTGATGCGAACTGTCCTGCCACAGGTAGGCCAGCCCTTATTAACCCTTCACCCCACCTCTTCTCTAGCTAGTGAATCCATCTAGTAGAAAACATAGCTAGCATGAGAGATAAGGTTACTTGAGAGAACTAGATAGAGTAACTACTATTGATATGGGAGGGGTGAGAGAATTTCATCGAAATACCTTTGGGGGTCACACAGCTAGGCCATAGTGTACAGGAACTGATGCGAACTGTCGTGCCACAGGTAGGCCAGCCTTTATTAACTCTTCACCCCACCTCTGCTCTAGCTAGTGGCTCCATCTAGTAGGAAAACATAGGACATTCGGTACCATTTTGACCTGCTCTCTACATCGCCTGTCAAGATTTACGTCCTGCCGTACAAGGCACGTGGCGTGAGAATGATAATAACTCCCACAATTCTCGTAGACTTTGAACTGGAGGACCTATGTTCAGAGCCATGGGATGAGAAAATTCCTGCCGCCGATGGGAATCGAACCTACCATCTCCCGCTTTTGAATCTAAGGTGCTAGCTACCGTAATTACTGTTAAAATTTATTACGGTGGCTAGCACCAGGAATTGTATACGTACTTATATAAAAACATCTTCCTAATTCCTGGAGCATCGAGAGGATGGATTCCCTTTGGCCACATAGGTGAGGCATATCAGGATGGGCTACCACACTTACACGCGTTACAACCTGAACAAATTATCCGTCGCCTTTTGTGCCGACGTGACCGCAAAAGGGAGCCGGTCCTATGGGAGAGGTGTCCGCTCCCAGCATAGCAACCTTATCTGCTTTCTCATTACCTTCTATTCCCATGTGTCCGGGAATCCAACTCACCCAAATTCTCTTGTATTCTCCTAGTAGATTTTAGTATTTAACAAAACAAATGGAAATACCTGGATATCCGCCTATATATATATATATATATATATATATATATATATATATATATATATATATATATATTGGTATGTATTTAATTCTAGTTTACACTCTTAAGGTCAAGATTTAATCTCCGCATTACACACTTCCGTGCTGCTCCATTTATTTTTGAAAAGTTTCGAGATACAGAAATATGTATGTATATATATATACATATATATATATATATATATATATATATATATATATATATATATATACGAAGTACTATAATCCTCGTCGGGACTTTTGAGCCAATGATTTTATTTATTGACTTATATAAGCATACCTAATGTATATTTTATGTATCATGTCTTATTGGTTTATTTAATAATTGTTTCTATTGTTGCAGGTTCTGCAGAGAATGTTGAGGGCATTCTATTGGAGAGTTATAAGTAGGGGTAAGTTGAATATACAGTTTACTAAGATTTGGGTTTATCAGATACATGGATTTTTTTTTGCAACCCAATTTAGTTCAGCAAACAAACAAATTTTGTTTTTAGTTGTTTGCTAAAGAATTCGTAGAATTAACATAGATCTGGTGAGACGGACTGTTTCGTCGTATATCTTTGTTTTTTCCCCCTCGTCCTTTTTGCCGAATATTGGGTGTTGTTTGCTTGTCGTGTTGTTGGAAGGAGGCCAAATTAAAAGGCAAGATTTACGAATCTACATTCGACATAGAGGGCAGTTTATTTCACGAGATTCATAGATTAAACTGGAACTAGGCCTATAAATTATAGTAGGATAAATTCAGCAAAAGAAAATGTTGGCATAATAAAGAATTTTTATCTCTCTTGCAAATAGTGTTTCGAAGCCATTTTACTAGTTTATCGTACTCGGAATGGTGTCCATTTTCCCACTAAATGTAGTCAACTTTATTCCAGAAAATTATACAGTCACATTTTTACTAAATTTACCAAAAACATACATCTATGACTAGCAATAATCTAATATATGGTTTATTCGTCATAATCATTGTTTTAGCGCGGTTCCTCCTTTATAGGGAGGAAACCAGCTTCTATGATTGGCCTAATTGAAGTTTCAAATCCCAACAATCACGAATAATGGTTCAAATTTGTATATACAGGGTGTTCAAAACTCGATTGACACCCCCCTTTATTTCCACAATTTTTGAAATTTAAAAACGAAAGTTGGTGGGTCTTAATGTGGTAGAATAAACTTTCATTGGACTAATGCACGACCTCTCAACTTTCTCCAGTTCTTCTCCAGAGACCCTAACTCTGGAATCTCCGATAGAAAGGGGCTATTTTTATGGCGGATTATTGTAGAAAATTGAATTTTATGTCGATTTTATATTTGTAATTTTTTCGGTAAAGCGCACCAATGAGTAACAAATTGCCAAAAACCGATAAAACCCTTGTTTTTCGTCACTTTTCTGTCAAGTTTTCAGAAAAGCCTATTATCAACGTTATCTACGCTTCAGTAAAACTTAATAAACATTTCCAAAACTATTTTAGCTCCACCTAGTTTTGGATTTAAGAAAGTTTGAAGAAAAAATCAAATTCAATTACATTATAAAGGCATTAAAATAATAATTTTAAAAATTGTGGGAAAAAAGGGGGGTGTCAATCGAGTTTTGAACACCCTGTATATTATACTGCTTTGACATGTACAGTCTGAGCCAATTGGTTAAACTAGATATTACAGGGGTCTCCCGTGGTCTAATGGCTAGCGCCTTGGATTCATGAGCGGGAGATGGTGGGTTCGATACCCAACCTCCGGCAGGAATTTTATCATCCAACGGCTCGCTGGTAAAATTCCTCGCTACACCCTGGATGTCGGCGCTAATGACCTAGATGTAGATGCACCGTAAAACAAAAAAAACAAAAACAAAAAAAAACTAGATAGTACACTTCGGGTGTAAAAATCCAATGAATCAATTTCCATGATCTTATCTTTAACGAATCTCGGGGAAAATGTGAAAGAAAAAAAAATTGTTCATCGTATTTTTGGATGCATTCTTATATAACTTGAAATCGGTATATCTCGAAATCATTCTACATTTTCTACAAATAGGGTTCTTAAGTGATTTTACATAGAGCTATCTCAATAAAAATCGGTGCTTAAATAAAGTAATTTACGATTAGGATATAATCAGTTTCCTATTGTTACGCCAAAGGTCTTGCGTTGTCATAACATTTAATTTTACATAGAGCTATCTATTTACAATTAGGATATAATCAGTTTCCTATTGTCACGCCTAAGGTCTTGCGATGTCATAACATTTAATTTTACATAGAGCTATCTATTTACGATTAGGATATAATCAGTTTCCTATTGTCACGCCTAAGGTCTTGCGATGTCATAACATTTAATTTTACATAGAGCTATCTATTTACGATTAGGATATAATCAGTTTCCTATTGTCACGCCTAAGGTCTTGCGTTGTCATAACATTTAATTTTACATAGAGCTATCTATTTACGATTAGGATATAATCAGTTTCCTATTGTCACGCCTAAGGTCTTGCGATGTCATAACATTTAATTTTACATAGAGCTATCTATTTACGATTAGGATATAATCAGTTTCCTATTGTTACGCCAAAGGTCTTGCGTTGTCATAACATTTAATTTTACATAGAGCTATCTATTTACAATTAGGATATAATCAGTTTCCTATTGTCACGCCTAAGGTCTTGCGATGTCATAACATTTAATTTTACATAGAGCTATCTATTTACGATTAGGATATAATCAGTTTCCTATTGTCACGCCTAAGGTCTTGCGATGTCATAACATTTAATTTTACATAGAGCTATCTATTTACAATTAGGATATAATCAGTTTCCTATTGTCACGCCTAAGGTCTTGCGATGTCATAACATTTAATTTTACATAGAGCTATCTATTTACAATTAGGATATAATCAGTTTCCTATTGTCACGCCTAAGGTCTTGCGATGTCATAACATTTAATTTTACATAGAGCTATCTATTTACGATTAGGATATAATCAGTTTCCTATTGTCACGCCTAAGGTCTTGCGATGTCATAACATTTAATTTTACATAGAGCTATCTATTTACGATTAGGATATAATCAGTTTCCTATTGTCACGCCTAAGGTCTTGCGTTGTCATAACATTTAATTTTACATAGAGCTATCTATTTACGATTAGGATATAATCAGTTTCCTATTGTCACGCCTAAGGTCTTGCGATGTCATAACATTTAATTTTACATAGAGCTATCTATTTACGATTAGGATATAATCAGTTTCCTATTGTTACGCCAAAGGTCTTGCGTTGTCATAACATTTAATTTTACATAGAGCTATCTATTTACAATTAGGATATAATCAGTTTCCTATTGTCACGCCTAAGGTCTTGCGATGTCATAACATTTAATTTTACATAGAGCTATCTATTTACGATTAGGATATAATCAGTTTCCTATTGTCACGCCTAAGGTCTTGCGATGTCATAACATTTAATTTTACATAGAGCTATCTATTTACGATTAGGATATAATCAGTTTCCTATTGTCACGCCTAAGGTCTTGCGTTGTCATAACATTTAATTTTACATAGAGCTATCTATTTACGCTTAG
This sequence comes from Gonocerus acuteangulatus, assembly GCA_946811695.1. NCBI lineage: Eukaryota > Metazoa > Arthropoda > Insecta > Hemiptera > Coreidae > Gonocerus > Gonocerus acuteangulatus. The sequence goes on from OX328126.1 coordinate 4,909,541, forward strand.
GATATAATCAGTTTCCTATTGTCACGCCTAAGGTCTTGCGTTGTCATATCATTTAATTTTACATAGAGCTATCTATTTACAATTAGGATATAATCAGTTTCCTATTGTCACGCCAAAGGTCTTGCGTTGTCATAACATTTAATTTTACATAGAGCTATCTATTTACAATTAGGATATAATCAGTTTCCTATTGTCACGCCTAAGGTCTTGCGTTGTCATAACATTTAATTTTACATAGAGCTATCTATTTACGGCTAGGATATAATCAGTTTCCTATTGTCACGCCTAAGGTCTTGCGTTGTCATAACATTTAATTTTACATAGAGCTATCTATTTACGATTAGGATATAATCAGTTTCCTATTGTCACGCCTAAGGTCTTGCGTTGTCATAACATTTAATTTTACATAGAGCTATCTATTTACGATTAGGATATAATCAGTTTCCTATTGTCACGCCTAAGGTCTTGCGTTGTCATAACATTTAATTTTACATAGAGCTATCTATTTACGGTTAGGATATAATCAGTTTCCTATTGTCACGCCAAAGGTCTTGCGTTGTCATAACATTTAATTTTACATAGAGCTATCTATTTACGATTAGGATATAATCAGTTTCCTATTGTCACGCCTAAGGTCTTGCGTTGTCATAACATTTAATTTTACATAGAGCTATCTATTTACGATTAGGATATAATCAGTTTCCTATTGTCACGCCTAAGGTCTTGCGTTGTCATAACATTTAATTTTACATAGAGCTATCTATTTACGATTAGGATATAATCAGTTTCCTATTGTCACGCCTAAGGTCTTGCGTTGTCATAACATTTAATTTTACATAGAGCTGTCTATTTACGATTAGGATATAATCAGTTTCCTATTGTTACGCCAAAGGTCTTGCGTTGTCATAACATTTAATTTTACATAGAGCTATCTATTTACATTTAGGATATAATCAGTTTCCTATTGTCACGCCTAAGGTCTTGCGTTGTCATAACATTTAATTTTACATAGAGCTATCTATTTACATTTAGGATATAATCAGTTTCCTATTGTCACGCCTAAGGTCTTGCGTTGTCATAACATTTAATTTTACATTTATACATGTGTTTACAATTTTTTCGAAATATTAGAACAATGCATTAACCGTTTCTATTCTATGATTTCCAAATTACACCAGAGATAAGAACGGAATCATGCTAAGATGAAGCAGTTCCTGTGAGTCGGAGGTTTAATCTGAAGTAGGGTTTAATACATTAGCTGCGGCTGTCATGGTTTGGGAATACTTCAGTATCTGGTGCATAATACTTTAGCTGCGGCTGTCATGGTTTGGGAATACCTCAGTATCAGGTGCATACTTTAGCTGCGGCTGTCATGGTTTGGGAATACCTCATTATCAGGTGCATACTTTAGCTGCGGCTGTCATGGTTTGGGAATACCTCAGTATCAGGTGCATACTTTAGCTGCGGCTGTCATGGTTTGGGAATACCTCAGTATCAGGTGCATACTTTAGCTGCGGCTGTCATGGTTTGGGAATACCTCAGTATCAGGTGCATACTTTAGCTGCGGCTGTCATGGTTTGGGAATACCTCAGTATCAGGTGCATATTTTGTTGGAATTTTTCATGTAGACATTTGGTTTTTATAAAAAAAAATCATAAAAAATCTTCCAGTCAGTCGATTTGAAAATGGAAAACACTGTTGGAAAGCCCAAACAATACTGAAGACCAAACAATACTGAAGACCAAACAATACTGAAGACCAAACAATACTTTACCTGGAGCTGTAAAATTGAATCCCCTCCATTTACTTAATTTAATTTAGCCTTTTGAATCTAAAGAGAAAAGTAATGGACGAGTTTCCTTCCGGAAGTACACTCGTAAGCGGGTAGGATCGCTAGTGTCCTTCCGTAATCATACCAGCAGCCAAAGTGTTAATACTAACAGCAATGGTTAACATTGAATCTTTGCTTGCGTTGATGTGTTGCAAGTACTCCAATATTAAGCGTTTCATGTAATAAGTATTTTACTTTTTATGGCCCTCCGCGAGTTGAAGATGATTCATGATATTAACTTGGAACAGCTTCGACTTGTTGCTTTATGTTCCTTTCAGAAGTTTAATTTCCCTTAATAAAACATTTCATCTTGAGAATTCTATTAGATTAAAAACTGCCCTATTTAAGTGCGGGCACGTGTTCCTCCCTTTATTGGCACATAAATATTCCTAATGGCTGACTAAATCTTCTTTAGAGCCCTTTAATATTTCCCTTTTTTAGATGTAGTTTAATTGCTGGCGCAGCTCTGGCGGAATCTGGCTAAAATTACAGCAGAATCATTAACTCGGAAGGGAGTTTCGCTCAAGGAATCAATTTGCATTTAAATTGGTCGGAATTTATTAGGATTTTCAGGAGTTAATTAAATATGAATAATCTTGTCCTATGATAATATGAAATTTAAACTTGAAGGATCCATACTCTGTCGAGAAACTGTCTAAATGTTCTTAGATCAACAATTCTTGATTCTGAGCGACTTCCATATAGTCCGAGAGCCAGTAACCGCAAGGTTCATGAAGTGTTTTATGCACCTTGAAATTTTGTTATAAAGTACCTCTTGGGTAGATATGAAGGTAAATGTGTGTTTCCTGGACATACCTTGGTGCACGTGGTACTGCGCACAGAAAAAAGGCGCAAAAAAATATTTCCTGAAAATAGAGATTTAATCAGAAGCCAACTAACTTTTATGTAAAATTAAGACAATTTTACAATGAATAATAAATATGGCAGACACTTTTAAGGGGTATAACATGTAAAAAAAAAAAACTTAATTGTTTTTATTCTAATATTAAATGATAGTTTTATTCACGCTGCCATTTAAACCGGAACAGCTGTTCCATATCATATGAGCAAGAACCAATGAGATAATTAAACCCCACAAAAGTGTCTGTCCTTTTGTAATTATTTTCAAATATGTTTATTGAAGACGCTGTTTAAATCGAAGCTTGAGTAAAGCACTTCATTTAATATTAAAAATAAATACAAGGTACTTTTTTTTTTTTTAATTTATATTTTAACCCCCTTAAAAGTGTCTGCCTTATTTATTATTATTTTTAAAATTGCCTTAATTTGCAATTTTTTTAGTTTAATGATACTTGGCTTCTGAATAAAACTCTATTTTTGGGCAATATAGTTTTGCACCAAGGTATGTCCATGAAACACATATTTACCTTCTTATCTTCCTAAGAGGTACAAAAATTTCAGGGGGCATAAAACACTTCATGAAAAATGCGTTACCCCCCTCCCCTCCGACTAATATGGATCAATTCTACCTTCCCTTATAGACCTGACGAACGGTAAATTCTCAAGCCAAAACGTTGTCAAAAATTAATTAAATGGTCCAAGTACAATATATATATATATATATATATATATATATATATATATATATATATATAATAAATCTGTTCAAACAAGTGTTTATTACTTAGAAAGGGAGTTTTCGCTTTAATGTGCATTAAATTTAGACTTTAATCCTTGAGACTTCATAAATTTCCCACTCGCATTGAGATTATTAAAGCCGCAAATAGCCGGAGAAAAATTACGAAGTTTAGTAGTAAAACTTAAAATAAATTAAAGAAGTATTTTAAGTTAGTCTGTGAGTTAAAGAAGAATGTTTTGAAAGTAGGTTCGTTCTGAGCGGAGTGGGTTGAAGTTGGCGGTGAGATGCAGAACCAAGATGAAGAATAACTCTTGCAAGTCTTCAAACTCACATTTATAAAGTTTATAAGCCGTGACTTGGCTCCTTCGAGCTTCCTTTCTCAGTAATTTCTTGTGTAGAATAGTTGAAGAGTTTTAGCAGGAAATATATTTCTTGAGAGTAATTCGAAACACTTTGAAGACGAGCCTCGAGCTATAGACCTATTCGTCTAACTCCGTTCTTATGTAAAGTCTTGGCTTATTGGAAATAGTTTCTTGCAAAAAAAATCATTGTGAACTAATAATTTATCTTATTAATTTCATTAAATAATTATTGTTACTTTATTTTTCATTTATGATGCACCTCGTTTGGGAGTTTATTCAAGACAAGAATTACTAAGATGCCCCTGTTAAAATGTTTTTTATATTTCAATTTGAGAGTGATATCGATGGATATTTTCTCTCCTCAGGATATCACAGGCCATGCCTCATTCGCCTCCAATCCTCCCTGCTAGTCGCAGGGTGTGGTTGGATGGCGTAAGGTAACTCCAGGTCATCCTAGAATCCTTCCTAACAAGGAAGGTATTCGGCTGACAACTGGGGACACCTGAGGCGTGGACAAGTAACTAATATCAAATTGCAAAATTCAGTTGAATTGTAGATTGTAATATTCTATAAATATATATATATATATATATATATATATATATATATATACAGGGTGTCCCGTAAATGTCTAGTCATATTGTGAGGGGTGATAGAGGACCCTTAGGGGAACAAAAAATGTTCTATGACGATTTCCCGAATTCTCGCCCATAAGGGAGAAAACGTCGTTTTATTGTTTTTTCGAGACAAACGTAGTTTTTAGAACAATAATCGTTGTAGCTCCGTCCCAGGTGGTTCTACTAGAAAGGGAGTGAAACCAATCGAAAGCTGAATAAATTTACTATAAGACCAGTTGGGAGCAAACGTAAAAATGAATGAATGTAAGTATGCATATCTTACAATAAGAAGGCAATTCTAAATTTCCTGACATTTTATTGATATGTCTTTCCAGCGTTACTCCTCAATGAGCAGGATCTGAGATTTTCGGGTTTCAGAAAAACTTCCTCATTGAACTAGCGTTCCATTCAATTATCACAATCCGGTGTTATTGAAGTATTTGAACGATTTAAGAACAAAAGTTTTTAAAAAAACATGGATCTGTGAAAAGAAAATTATATATTTTCTTCAATTTATTCAAAAAGCTGAAGGGAAATATTTTTTTTATAAATTTTTACATAAATATTAAGTAAATATTTACTTAAAAGAATAAAAAAAATTACTTCCACGGATATTAAAAAAAAAATCTTAAAACAGTAAATAAATAAAATACACATTTATTTTGAATTTATTAATTCAGTTAACTAATACTGGGTCCAGGAGGAGGCCATTAAGGAACCCCAACCATACATTAACCTCAAAAATTACTATTTTTACCTATATCACGCATTTGAACACATTTTTACAGGACTATGTACATATTATTCATGAGGGATAGAATTTTTAATTACCACAACAAAAACGCATGGGCTCAGAATCCCAGTGAGTTTCACAAGCGTAGCCATCAGTATTAATTTAAGGTAAAGCATTTGTTTTCTAAATATAAGTACCTGTAAAAATGTGTTCAAATGCATGATCTAGGTAAAAATAATAATTTTTGAGGTTAAAGTATGGTTGGGGTTCATTAATGGCCGCCTCCGGGACCCAGTATTAGTTACCCGAATTAACAAATTCAAAATAAATGTGTATTTTATTTATTTACTGTTTTAGGATTTTTTTTTATATTCGTGTAAGTAATTTTTTTTATTGTTTTAAGTAAATGTTTACTTAATATTTATGTAAACATTTATAAAAATAAATATTTCCCTTCAGCTTTTTGAATAAAATGAAGAAAAAAATATAATTTTCTTTTCACAGATCCATGTTTTTTTTTAAACTTTTGTACTTAAACCGTTCAAATACTTCAATAAGACAGGGTTGTGATACATGAATGGAAAGCTGGTTAAATGAGAAAGTTTTTCTAAAACCCGGAAATCTCAGATCCTGCCCATTGAGGAGTAACGCTGGAAAGAAATATAAATAAAATGTCAGGAAATTTAGAATTGCCTTCTTATTGTAAGATATGCATACTTACATTCATTCATTTTTACGTTTGCTCCCAACTGGTCTTATAGTAAATTTATTCAGCTTTCGATTGGTTTCACTCCCTTTCTAGTAGAACCACCTGGGACGGAGCTACAACGATTATGTTTCTAAAAACCACGTTTGTCTCGATAAAACAATAAAACGACGTTTTCTCCCTTATGGGCGAGAATTCGGGAAATCGTCATAGAACATTTTTTGTTCCCCTAAGGGTCCTCTATCACCCCTCTCAATATGACTAGACATTTACGGGACACCCTGTATATACATATGGCTAGCTAGTTTCAGTCTTAATATGGGTAGCGAGCGGACCACACGCAGGGTATTTACACTTAAAAAGTTTTATTAGATTTTGACTAACAATTTTGATGTGAACTTGTTGTGAAAAAACAACTATGAACAGCACATTAGCGTTAAGTATTTTATTGGATTGACTAAAATAATAATTCAAAAATTGTTTAGAAAATAAGTTGCACCTGAAGTGGTGGCATGTAGGCCACGACATGTAGGGCAAACAACTAATAAATTGGTCTAAAAGGAAAATGGAAGTACTATTTTTTTGACCTATAATAAAGTTGATTGGTCAGAAAGAAGTGGAATAGAATATATTTACATTTAAAAAAAAAAAAAAAAAAATATTGCAAAGAAACTCCCAAAAACGACATACACATCTAAAGATAAAGAAGTAAACATAAAATAAATTGGTCCATTAGGAATGGAGGTTTAATCCAGACATAAATTATTAATGTAAATTATGTTATAAGGAACATTTGTTGGTAAAATAAATAAAATTGGTGCATTAGAAATTCGGTTTAAAAACTAAATTAATACTAACTAAAAATTAACAAAAAAAAAAAATATAATCGGATCATTCTTTTAAATATTAAAGAATAAATCTGGTTATATTTATTTTAAAGGTGTATAGGTTATTTTTACCATTTGCTGTAGGATTGCAGCGTAAACTAACCTTGCTGAGCTAAGAGGTCAGTTATGCACTTCCTGCGTGACGGACTTATTGGTTTTCTGTACATTATCTCACGTGACGGAGTAAGTCAGCCAGTGAATTGGAATCAAGAAATGGTATAAGTAAAGACAAAATGTCATGATACTGTTTTGCTTTGATGGTTAGTCTTACGGCTTATTATAGGCGCAAGAAATGGAAGATTTCCATCACAAAATCAGTGAGGTGGAGATTTGACTCTTTTGACATCCGTAAAACTATAATGACATTCATTATCAATATAACTTCCAGAAATATCCAAATGACGAAGAAATCATGGATATTGGTGGCTTATTTTATGAAAATCCTGGCTAAGGAATGAAACAAAATAAACTAGAAAAAAATTGAAATGTCACTGAGTCAGTAGGTCTCGTAAAATGTTATAAAATTGAAATGTCACTGAGTCAGTAGGTCTCGTAAAATGTTATAAAATTGAAATGTCACTGAGTCAGTAGGTCTCGTAAAATTTTATAAAATTGAAATGTCACTGAGTCAGTAGGTCTCGTAAAATGTTATAAAATTGAAATGTCACTGAGTCAGTAGGTCTCGTAAAATGTTATAAAATTGAAATGTCACTGAGTCAGTAGGTCTCGTAAAATGTTATAAAATTGAAATGTCACTGAGTCAGTAGGTCTCGTAAAATGTTATAAAATTGAAATGTCACTGAGTCAGTAGGTCTCGTAAAATGTTATAAAATTGAAATGTCACTGAGTCAGTAGGTCTCGTAAAATGTTATAAAATTGAAATGTCACTGAGTCAGTAGGTCTCGTAAAATGTTATAAAATTGAAATGTCACTGAGTCAGTAGGTCTCGTAAAATGTTATAAAATTCACGTAAATGGACAACATAAATTTTAATAAATAATAAAACTGGACAATTTATAAAAATCAAGAAATTCCTGGATTATCTAGAAACAAAATTTTTATTGCGTCAAAGATAAATAAATAAACAAATTTATAAAAAAAATATGTTCATGATGACTGAAAAAACATGTTCATGATGACTGAAAAAACATGTTCATGATGACTGAAAAAACATGTTCATGATGACTGAAAAAACATGTTCATGATGACTGAAAAAACATGTTCACGATGACTGAAAAAAGAAATAAAAATCAAGGGAAGGTTTTCATCATTTTAAACTTGTTTTTTATTTGCTTTTTTTTTTAAATTTATTTATTGTTGACAAAACAAAAAATATTGCTATCGTAACATTTTAGCATTATTTATTATTACATTTTTCGTGTGTTGTTTTTATAAAATTTACCATGTTTTTAATGTTAATGTACAAGTTTTCTATTAAAAAATATATTGCCAATAAATTCTATCTAAAACCTAGCATACTCTGTGTGATGATAATCTTCGAATTGTAATAAATTTTTCTGTGATGAAAGTGTTGCTGTAAGTTGAGGACGAATTGTGGACAATTTTAATAATTTTATTGTTCAAACAAGTGTCAGCATAATAGATGTACAGAATAAATTTGCAAGCTTATGGACTATCTTTATCCACGGACATGGAATTGTAGATAAATAGGGGAGAATAGAACCATCATTTAATTCGTATTAGAGGAACAGAAATAACCTTAAGGTCAAAATGGTCCTTTGACTAAGAATTAAATTATTATAAGGTCACGGCCGTGATACCATCAATAGAATTACAGAGAAATAGAGGTCACTACAAACATCATTAGGCAGTGCCTTTTGGTGAGTATAAATACACAGGTTTGACGGCATCGACAATTATACGGGCGCATTAATAACTCCGGTGCCGAATAAAACCACACAGTTAACCCTTGGTTACTAACCTCGGGTCAAATTGACGATTGATTGGCTTCATTATTGTCTATATATTATATTTATGTGATAAATTTGATTATCCTAAGACTTTTGGAATGTGTTTTTATTGTATTTATATAATAATTCCTTATTTTTTTAGTTACGGGTCAATATGACCCGAGGTTAGTGTCAGTGGTATAAAGTAAGGTTAGTAACTAAGGGTTAATAACCGATTTTTATAAATAAACATATATATATATATATATATATAT
>OX328126.1:4920961-4936846 GCA_946811695.1 Gonocerus acuteangulatus
TCACTTTAAAATGTTTTTAGAATTTAATGCTATTTGTTAAATTAATTAAATAGTATATTTAAATAATTAATTATAAAATACTTTTCTCGAGATAAAATATGTTCTACCCGGATGAACGAGAAGTTGCATAGGGTTTGTTGCTAAAAGGCTAAAGCCGACTGGAATTAAGACAGCTGGGGCTTAAAAAGGGATTTCAAGACCCCATTCCTATCTTGAGGAAATTTTAATTAAAACTTTTTTACAATTAATCGTAAATTAAGTTGAATCGTTTTAAGACCCTTAAGGAAATAATGAGCGAAAAAGGATGGGCTGTGGATTTTAGTAATACTGAGAAAATATTTAGATGGAGGATGGATTATCTCAAATAATTTTCTCATTAGAAAAATGTTTGTATACTGGAGATTATTATCTTACGAAACGCAATTTACAATTCGTAAGTTATGAATACTTAATGGTTCTCCCCGTGGTCTTGTAGCTAACGCCTTGGATTCTCATGCGGGAGATAGTGGGTTCGAATCCCGCCTGTAGGAGGGATTTCTTCATTTCAGGGCCATCTGAACCACGGATGTCAGCGTTAATGGCCCAGACGGCCCAAAAAAGAATAAAATAAAGAAAAAACTCATCAAAACCTAATCCCGTTAAACACAAAAAGTCCGACTCACAGGAACTGCGTCATCTTAATGCGGTTACGTTCATATCCCTAGTGTCATTAGCAATGGGATAGAAGCAGCTTTTAGCAGGTTTTGTCTATATATTTGTCAACTACCACTCACTCACTCACTCACTCATCTATCAACACCCAGCCCAAACCGCTCGACAGAAAATTTTGAAATTTTGCATGGACACTCCCTATATAACGTAGGCGTTCGCTAAGACAGAATTTTTTGATATTCGTATTTTTAAGCATTTTTAGGGGGGTTTAAAGTTTGAGTTGGTTAGAGAAGGCAAGTCTAGGCAGCCTGCGTTGCTAGGACGATAAAGAACAGCTGTTACCGCACATTATCTATCTCATAGTTTTATTTCTAATTGAGGTTAATTTCAACTATGATGGCAGACCTTGAATTACTAGAAATTAACTTTCCCTCATAGAGTTTTAATTGCGTTTCTTTTCTGCCTGTCCCCGTCAGATAGGCTTGCCATATTTTTGGAGAGTTAAACCGAGACACATTAATATGGGATGGGCATACCGGGGGGGTTGGGAATAAAAACAGTACAAATTATAAGCAAAATGGTGAGTTTTAAGCCTAGCAACTAACGGGAAGGGGGAATCCTAAACTGTTAGTCTACCCAAACCTTAAAAATAAGAACGGAACTTTTTTTGCTACTTGATTGTCTTAAAAAAATCTCAGCCAAATAGGAGTGTCTGGCAGCTGGCAGCGCTGTGCAGGTAGTTCCAGCGTTTTACAGTTAGATTACTTCTCATATCTTTGACACAGTGAGCAGTAGTAAAATGTTAATTGTAGAAAAGTAACCGATTTAAAAAAGATTCTTATAAACATTAATTCATTACTTTTTACATCTTACAGCCTTTTCCGGGACATTGATATAACTGGGCGGGACACCGAAACAATTGCAAAATACCGGGACAGTCCCGGTCAAACCGTGATGTATGGCATATCCTTAGGTTTTCCAGGCGAGGTAATAATATCCGGAACCCTTGCACAGTCTCCTCGCCTATAACCTTGGTAATACTCGTAAATATATTGGGTGTTACCATATGACTTCTTGGAAACATAAACTTTTAAATTTTAACGCCCATTGAATAAAATATAGTACGACTGGAACCGTGCTGTAATAAACTGCACAGAATTGTATAGTAACGTAATTTTAATGAAACATTATTTAACGCAATAAAATAACTACTTATCTGCCGTGACGAAGCACGGGTATTCAGCTAGTAACTACTTATCTGCCGTGACGAAGCACGGGTATTCAGCTAGTAACTACTTATCTGCCGTGACGAAGCACGGGTATTCAGCTAGTAACTACTTATCTGCCGTGACGAAGCACGGGTATTCAGCTAGTATAAAATAAAATGAAAGAAGGAAGATTTAAAACGCGACAACAGGAAACTCCTACGTTTATTTAAAAAGTATCCTAAGCGGAAATTAATCCATCTTCTGTTACAAGTTTCGCTCTTGGAAACACTATAACACTGTTTCATATTTTCTTACCTTCTTGTTGTACTAAAACACTCATTTTAATGTTAAATGGAATTTAAAAAAAAACGAACAAAAACTTATTAAAACGTTAGGTAAACAGATTGAAAAATCCGTTCAAAAAAGCACAACTAACAATTTCAAGCCCAACAAAATTCGCCCTAACAAAAATTACATTATAAGCCATTAGGTTAGCGCTTGTAAAAACTTTTTTTATTTGTTTTTAGCGCGGTTCCTTCCTCCCCCATAGGGAGGAACCCCGCTTATAAGGTTGATACAATGAAACAATCCGGAAGTGCCGACTAGAAAATTTTGCGTTTCAGAACCCCTAGAAACCGAAAATAACGGTGGTTCAAATTTGTATATATATATATATATATATATATATATATTTATTTATATATATATATATATATATATATATATATATATATATATATATATATATATATATTTGTCGGTTCGCTCTCTAAATAAAAGACGAATGGTCCGATTTTGATGAAATTTGGTACAAAAATCTGTCGTCCAATTCGAAAGGTCAAGTTCGTTAACCAGCAAAATCCGCCCACTGGAAGATGGCGTTTGGGGCGAAATTCGCGCAGAAAAAATCGTAACGCTTACGTTTTTGAGTTCATAAGCTTGTAAGTACTCGTTTTATAGGCTTCTTGGGCTAGAAAAATGCATGAAACCATTTTCAAGGCGATAGCTTTAACCGTTGTCGAGAAAATTGGAAAAATAGTTTTTGAATACCGTTTTTGGTTTGGGTACTTAGAATAACGGGATTCAGTTGAAACATTATCTGCATGTTCTACTTTCATTAAAACTAATATGTTGAAAGTTATGTTACGTTTGGAGTTAAGGAAGGGTTAGAATAAAATATTTTATGAACAGATATGAAAAGTTTTGGAAACTTCGTATACTTTCATTAATATCTCGAACACGGTTGGGAAATCGTGGTAAGTGGATTGAAACTATTTGAAAGCTTACTAAATTCTCTACAAAAATGATTCTAAAACTATTTTTGATTAGGTTATGTCAATCGGAGAAATAAGTGCTTAAAACTTCAAATACGTCTGTTTTGTTCTTATGAACGGGTTTTAGCGCGGTTCCTCCCTCTCCCATAGGGAGGAACCCCGCTTATAGGGTTGATACAATCCCTGATGAAATGTCATGTTTTTGCTGTAGATTTTAATTACGATGTGTCTAAGATTGGGTAACATTAGCGAGTCTACATAGTTAAGAACCGACGACGGAGGTTGACTTCTTGCTATGATTTAGTCTACATATCTATATGAAGTCCTAAATCCAAAAAAGTAACTTCACAATGGTTAGATACTATGAGGGAATAGGGAGTGGGTTCACTGCCCGTAGAAACAAAAGGTCCGCAGGAAATTTACCTGCTAAGAGTTAATCCTCAAGAGCTGTAAATATACCCCAGGTATCTGCCGACACAAATCAAAGCCTAGGCGGAGAGCACCCCAAAAACTAAGATCCAAACATAAGGTTATATACTAAATATTCATAAAGACTACTTTGTTGTAAACCGATTCATCAATTAACAATCAATAGTTTTCAACAAAGGTTATATACTAAATATTGATAAAAAGTATTTAATTAGAAAAAAAAAAAAAAACAATATTCCACAAGACTTGTTTTTGGTCCATTTGTATCTACTCCATAGACTTAATTAGGTATATTATTCTATTGTAGTTGGGCAACTAAACTTTGTTTTATTTTGTTAAATAAAGTTTTTTTTTTCTTGACTTGTTATTCGTCAAGACTTTTATTTGTCCTTGTGTATTTACTAGATAGGTTTTATTCGGCATATTATTCTATATAGGCTATATTAGGCAGGGTATTCTACTCAATCTTGTGTACTTCTTCTTGATCCTTCTGTACATGGGCGTATATAAAAACAATTTCGGGGGGGGGGGGGCTGAGACCATTTCCAGGGTATGGAATACTAAATATTTAGAGCTTGGAATAGTTTTAGGCAACTAAAACGCTATTACACGTAAAATAAAATATGTTTTATGAACTAAGTGATCTTATTTAATTTATTTTTAAGGGTTTTACGAGAATTTTTTATCATCAATTCAAAATTTCGGGAGGGGCTGCAGCCCCCTCAGCCCCCCCCCACTCATATACGCCCATGCTTCTGTATCCTCTGGAAAGGCTTTATTAGGCATATTCTGTATTGATTTATAGAGCTTTGCTTTAGAATGAGAGCCAGATTCTGTAATTTCCGCTTCTGTGTAAAAGTTAGCTACTGTCGGTGTCCCTGACGCCTTAATATCACTTTTATTCGAGATGTTCGAGAGGATTTTGTCAATTTTCACGAGATATATAAAAAAAAATAAGTTTATTTCTTATCTAAGCTTATCAAATGGCACTAGGGACATGAACGGAACCGCGCTAAGATGCTGCAGTTCCTGCGAGTCGGACTTTTATATGTACATATGTATATACGTTATATTTAACAATTTGCAGTTGTTCCCAGGTACACGTTTTTTAATTAATTAGGCGTGAGGAATCTATTGGAAGCATTTCAAAGAAACTATGAGTACCTAGGATTTTTTTTTTTTTTTTGATTAAATTATAAATACACATTCTTTCCTCCTAGACACTAGTGATAACAACGGTAAGTACGCTGAGATGACACAGTTTCTGCGAATCGGATTTTTTTTTTTTTTTTTTTAGCGCGGTTCCTCCCTCCCCCATAGGGAGGAACCCCGCTTATAAGGTTGATACAATGAAACAATCCGGAAGTGCCGACTAGAAAATTTCGCGTCTCAGAACCCCGAGAGAACGAAAATAACGGTGGTTCAAATTTGTATATATATATACAGGGTGTCCCGTAAATGTCTAGTCATATTGTGAGGGGTGATAGAGGACTCTTAGGGGAACAAAAAATGTTCTATGACGATTTTCCGAATTCTCGCCCATAAGGGAGAAAACGTCGTTTTATTGCTTTTTCAATACAAACGTGGTTTTTAGAAGAATAATCGTTGTAGCTCCATCCCAGGTGGTACTACTAGAAAGAAAGTGAAACCAATCGAAAGCTGAGTAAATTTACTATAAGACTAGTCGGGAGTAAACGTAAAAATGAATGAATGTAAGTATGTATATCTTACCAAAAGAAAGCTATTCTAAATTTCCTGACATTTTATTGATATTTCTTTCCAGCGTAACTCCTCAATGGGCAGGATCTGAGATTTCCGTGTTTTAGAAAAACTTCATCATTTAACCAGCTTTCCATTTATGTATCACAACCCTGTGTTATTGAAGTATTTGAACGGTTTAAGAACAAAAGTTTAAAAAAAAACATGGATCTGTGAAAAGAAAATTATATTTTTTTCTTCTGTTAATTCAAAAAGCTGAAGAGTAATTTTTATTTTTATAAATGTTTACATAAATATTAAGAAAAAATATTTACTTAAAACAATAAAAAAAATAACTTCCACGAATATAAAAAAAATTCCTAAAACAGTAAATAAATAAAATACACATTTATTTTGAATTTATTAATTCAGGTAACTAATACTGGGTCCAGGAGGCGGCCATTAAGGAACCCCAACCATACATTAACCTCAAAAATTACTATTTTTACCTAGATCACGCATTTGTACACATTTTTACAGGACTATTTACATCTTATTTATGAGGGATAGAATTTTTAATTACCACAACAAAAACGCATGGGCCCACGAGAATCCCAGTGAGTTTCACAAGCGTAGCCATCAGTATAAATTCAAGGTAAAGCATTTGTTTTCGAAATATAAATACCTGTAAAAATGTGTACAAATGCGTGATCTAGGTAAAAATAGTAATTTTTGAGGTTAATGTGTGGTTGGGGTTCATTAATGGCCACCTCCTGGACCCAGTATTAGTTACTGTGATTAACAAATTCAAAATAAATGTGTATTTTATTTATTTACTGTTTTAGGATATTTTTTTATATTTATGGAAGTTTTTTTTTACTGTTTTAAGTAAATATTTACTTAATATTTATGTAAAAATTTATAAAAATAAATATTTCTCTTCAGCTTTTTGAATAAACTGAAGAAAAAAATATAATTTTCTTTTCACAGATCCATGTTTTTTTTAAACTTTTGTTCTTAAATCGTTCAAATACTCCAATAAGACAGGGTTGTGATACATGAATGGAAAGCTGTTTAAATGAGAAAGTTTTTCTAAAACCCCGAAATCTCAGATCCTCCCCATTGAGGAGTAACGCTGGAAAGAAATATCAAGAAAATGTCAGGAAATTTAGAATAGCTTTCTTTTGGTAAGATAGAAATACTTACATTCATTCATTTTTATGTTTACTCTCAACTAGACTTATAGTAAATTTACTCACCTTTCGATTGGTTTCACTTTCTTTCTAGTAGTACCACCTAGGACGGAGCTACAACGACTATTCTTCTAAAAACCACGTTTGTATTGAAAAAGCAATAAAACGACGTTTTCTCCCTTATGGGCGAGAATTCGGAAAATCGTCATAGAACATTTTTTGTTCCCCTAAGGGTTCTCTATCACCCCTCTCAATATGACTAGACATTTACGGGACACCCTGTATATATATATATATATATATATATATATATATATATATATATATATATATATTTGTCTGTTCGGTCTATAGCTCCCAGACGAATGATCCGATTTTGATGAAATTTAGTGCAAAAATCTTTCATCTAATTTGAAAGGTCAAGTTCGTTAACCAGCAAAATCCGCCTACTGGAAGATGGCGTTTGGGGCGAAATTCGCGCAGAAAAAATCGTAACGCTTACGTTTTTGAGTTCACGAGCTTGTAAGTACTCGTTCTATAGGCTTCTTGGGATAGGAAAACGAATGAAACCATTTTCAATGCGATAGCTTTAGCCGTTATCGAGAAAATTGGAAAAATAGTTTTTGAATACCGTTTTTGGTTTGGGTACTTAGAATCATGGGATTCAGTTGAAACATTTTCTGCATGTTCTACATTCATTAAAACTAATATCTTGAAATTTTGGTTGCGTTTGGAGTTAAGGAAGAGTTAGAATAAAATATTTTATTAACAGACATAAAAAGTTTTAGTATCTTTGTTTACTATCCTTAATATCTCGAAAAAGGTTGAGAATGTTGGTGAACGGAAGAATACCATTAGAAAGCTTATTAAATGATCTAAAAAAAAGGTTCTAATGAAAGTTTTGATTAGACGATGTCAATCGGAGAAATAAGAACTTAAAACTTTAAAGTAATTGATTTCGCTTATTCGAACTGTTCTTTTTATCTGTTTTTTATTCCTTGTTATTTTTTAATTGCTTATAGTTGGATAATGTATTTGAAAATAAAACAGGTTAAGAAAAATAAGAAACACAATTTAATGTTAGAGATATGGATTTCCAAGATATAGCTTTTCAACTGCCTAGCGTCCTTCCTAGGGAGGGTTGTTTGTCTTTGATTTTGGTACTTAGAATTATGGGATACAGTTAAAACACTTTCTGCATGTTCGAATTTCATCAACACTAATATGTTGAAATTTTTGTTACGTTTAGAGTAAAGGAAGGGTTAGAATAAAATATTTTATTAACAGACAAAAAAAGTTTTGGTAACTTTGTATACTTTCGTTAGTATCTCGAAAACCGTTGACAATCTTGTGAAGCGGAAGATTACCATTCGAAAGCTTACTAAATGCTCTACAAAAAAGGTTCTGAAGAAAGTTTTAATTAGGCGATGTCAATCGGAGAAATAAGTGCTTAAAACTTTAAATTAATTGATTTCGTTTATTCATATGGTTCTTTTTGTCTGTTTTATTTCTTGTTATTTTTTAATTGCTTATAGTTTGATAATGTATTTGACAATAAAAATGGTAAAAGTAAAATAACAAAAACAATTTATTGTTAGAAATATAGATTTCCGGGATTCCAAGACCTTGTCACTAGCGGGTCCGTTTCTAGTGTAGCAGACCCTTCCAGGTAAGATTGTAAATCATGGCCTTTCAAGACTTTACTACACACAGGAATGGCGTTAGTGACCTTAAGGGTTGACACGCCATTATAATAATTAATTTTAAAAAAAGACTGGTGGAACCAAAATAATAACTGCTTCTATTTTAATCTTTCCAAATTTGACTAGGGATATGAACGGCAGCGCGCTAAGATGATGCAGTTCCTGCGAGACGGACTTTTTTTAAATGGACTCCGATGTTTATGTAAAAATATAAAATAACTAATTATATCATTAAATGGATCCAGCACCATGTTGAGAAATGTGTGGTGTTGACGCATCTCACGCGCAGGAGTTCAATTACCTCATAAACATTATGAATAACTTCATAACGCGGAACGAACGTGACAAAAGGTGAACAAACTGTAAGGTCGTGAAATGAAAGCCCCCCCCCCCGGAAATGGGTAGTTGATACTAGCATTGTGACGAAGATAGAACTCATTTGAGCTTGAGTTCCGGTCGAAGGGGCGTGTTTTCCACTAGACTCGGAACGATGATTCCCTCACAGCTGATGATTGCCTCCAATCCAGAGGGTTCGAACAAAGGGTTCATCTCTAGGGGGTAGGGGGGAGGGGTTTTAATTTCGTCAAGAAAACCCTATCAGCCCTTTCGTTACTGGGCTTTTCTTTTCTTTAAGCAAATCGATATCGGATTCAGATCATCTTTAATGTCATCGCGAGCTCTTTGTATTTCTCGATATTAAAATATTCTTTATGAGAAGATTTGTTAATGAAATTGTGGTTTTAGGACAAAGGGCCCTGGCTTTTACAATAGCAGAAACTCTGTTGTTAAAGAAAATTTGATAATTTTGACATGTTTATGCAGAAGGTAGATGAACAAATGTCTAAATTAACATAACTACCATTTTATTTACAATTTTTTGCCGTCGAGGTGATAAAAAGTCATTGAACTGTTGGGATTTTGCTAATAAAAACAGTCAGATTTTAAGAAAAATGTATTGTGAGGGCCGAATTAACAAGGAGGGGAGTTAAAGGGAAATATAATAAAAAAAATATTATAGAGAAGCACAATTCCATTTCAAACCTTTTAATTTAAAATAACATATTGATTACTTACATAGAGATCACAAAACATAGCTAGGATGAGAGATAAGTTTTATTGAGAGAGCGAGATAGACCGAATGACCGAGAAAATTTGTGCTTACCTTTGAAGGCCACACAGCTAGGCCATAGTGTACAGGAACTGATGCGAACTGTCCTGCCTGAGGTAAGCCAGCCCTTATTAACCCTTCACCCTACCTCCCCACCCAAGGCTGTACATGGAACATACTTCTCATTTTTATTCACCAGGGGGTCCAAGGGAACACGTGTCCTTACACTATATTTTAGTGAGCTGTTTAAAATATCAAAAAAGTTACACATTTTAAATTAATTGAAGGGCAAGAACGTTTAGATCTGTTGTAGATTTTGATAAAGAAGTCATTTATGTTATAGAGCTCTTGCATTTTTGTTAAAAAATCTCTCACATTAAGATAAAGTAATTGAAAGAGAAAGTATGAAAATGGGAGAACGGACCCCCCCCCCCCACCCATTAATATGCACGATATAATCCTGTTCCAATAGGTAATTCAAAAGATGAAGACGATAAATCATTGAGATTGAAGAGGAATATTTTAAGGGGAAAGTATTTTTTTAAGGGGAAATTCTTCCCGTTCTCAAAGTAGTTAGTAAGCTGTTCGGGATCTTTACTTTTCATCTACGGGGAATTTAGAGGTATTAGCTCCCGTCATGTGGGATTTAAATTTTAATAAATTATATCTCACTTTATACAAAAAAAATGGGCTTTATAGATTTAGAAAGTTATTTAATAATGTTCTTTTACTCTTAAAGATTTATTGTTCGAAAATGTATATTAAATTATCATATTAAATTTATATAAATTTTAACGTCCATTATTATAAACTAAGAATTTTAGGACGGGTTATCTATAGGTTATCACCCTTTTCTTGCCAGGATGAGGCCGATGCCTTTTCTTTTTTCTAAAGAAAAGCCACCACCCTGCAGTGGTAGTCGAACCCTCGGCCCTTGGCACGGAGCGTTAATTATCATATTAAAGTTTATATTTTAGTATAATATGGCTTAATTAATATTTTTCGTACAGTTATTTTTTGTACAGTATCAATGACTGGGAGTATAGCGCCAAGATTATCCAAAAGTTGGTACCCTTTTATAATGCCAACAACACGTGGACTGTCACCCATTCAGGTGATGTCTTCGCCCGACGTTGCTTATCTTCGGCGATTAATAGGAACCACTGCATTCAATGTAGCTATGGTGGTTGCCCATAATACATATATCAGAAAATGTATTATACAGGTATTTTCACTCTAGAATTCAAATTACATTTTGAAATTGAGAGACAATCTCAGTCCTGAGTATTTCGTTGGATAGCTAATTACATTTTACAAATTTTTTGAGATTCGGCAGTCTACAGGAGTTTTTTTTTTTTCTTTTTGGAAGAATATTGATTTTCTAAAAGTTGTCACTAACCAGAAGCTTTTATGATTTTCTATTTTTAAAATACATATTACGGTTAAATGAGATATATGTGAACATTGAATGTGCATTATCCTTAAAGCAAATTTAATGATGATTTTAAAAATGTAATGAATAGATGGAAAAACATATGTAAAAGCAGAGAAAAGTGGAGTTGTACTCCAAAAAACAGGGATTTTTTCTGGAACAGAGTGAGATAGAAATGTGTGGTTGGTGGTCTTGAACTATTTTTAATGTCTAGTTTCACCCCCTGAAGGATCGTCATCAATTTGACTTACACCTTGTATAGAGAAAACTTGGTCTTCCCGTGGTAGATCGGAGAGCGTCTTCAATTCTTAAGTACACAAGGAGTGCGAGTCTCGCTTGCAGTAGTACAATATTTTTCATTAATGAGCCAAATGAAAATATTTCCTGCTCCACGACGGATGTTTAAAAGGATGGTAGCCTAAAGATAGCCTGGTGTTGATGGCATAGATGACAATACTTAACAAAAATAAAACGGAAGTATTAAGTATTTTTTGTATACAATTAATAATATTTTTTGGGAGGGGGGATTTATGTGGCATAGGTAAAAAAAAAAAATAGTACTTCCTTTTCTCCTTTCGTACAATTTTATTTGTTCTTTACCCTACATGTTTCGTGGCCTTAATCCCACCTCCTCAGGGGCCAATACATCCTAGACAATTTTTATTTTAGTCATTCAAATAATATACTTATAGATAATATGCTATTCTAAGTTAAGTTGTAAAATATACATCTAAAATGTTTATCAAAATATAATAAAAAGTCTTAAATGTACATACCCCGCAAGTGGTTAATTATATTATTTAATTCATTATGCCAAAACAATATTTATTATTAATATAAATTATTCATTATTTATCCTAATAACTAGCTGAATACCCGTGCTTCGTCACGGCAGAAAAGTAGTTATTTAGTTGCGTTAAATAATGTATCAGCAAAATTAACGCTTATACATAATTTTTTGCAGTGTATCATAGCACGGTTCCCGTCATACAATATGTTATTCATCGATTGATAAGTAATCAAAGTATAATGTTTCTTGACACTGGGGGGCTACGGACCAGTGCCAAGAAACAGATAACCTAGAGATAACCCGTTATCTATAAGTCAGAAGCATGGGCGTATATAAGGGAGAGGGGGCTGAGAGGTCTGCATCCCCCCTCCAACATTTTGATTTGAATGTAAAAATGTGTCTTAAAACCCTTAAAAATAAATTAAATAAGATCACTTAGTTCATAACAAATATTTAATATAAGTTGTAATAGCGTTTTATTTGCCTAAAACTATTCCAAGTTCTAAACTGTTAGTATTCCATACCCCGAAAATGGGTCCAGCCCCCCCCCCCGAAATTTTCCTAGCTCCCCCGATATTATTTCTGATATATGCCCATGGTTACCAGTAACAACAGTGTAACCAATACAGGTTAAATTTCGTTGTCAATAATACATGTATGTTAAAATTTATGGTTCTCATGTCATTTGGAAAGACCCATTATATTTGCGAGCACGACCAAGAGGTGTTCTGACAGGGGATGCTGATGGGTGAGGAGGCTGTGCGAGGGTTCGGGATATTAATACCTCGGATGAACCATCAACAACTATAGCGAAAACTCTATGGGGGACAAATTGAAATGAACCGCAATTAAAACGGTGATTTTGTCCCTCATAGCGTAAACTCTATGAGAGACAGTTTATTTCTAGTAATTCAAGGTCTGCCATCATAGTTGAAATTAACCTCAATTAAAAATAATACTATGAAATAGATAATGTACGGTAACAGCTGTTCTTTATCGTCCTAGCAACGCATGCTGCCTATGCTTACCTGCTCTAACCAACTCAAACTTTAAACCCCTCTGAAAATACTTAAAAATTCGAATATCAACAAATCCTTTCTTAGTGAGTGTCTACGTTCTATAGGGAGTGTCCATGCAAAATTTCAAAATTTTCTGTATAGTGGTTCGGGCTGGGCGGTGATAGGTCAGTGGGTGATTGAGTGAGTGAGTGAGTGAGTGGTATTTGACAAGTGTATAGAAGATATAAGGATTTAAAATCTGACGATTCCATACGTAGGTATCTTCAAATTTCAAAATGTCCATCGTTGTCATAAAGTAAAACCAAGAACTAATTAATAGATTATATATGGCAAAGTTTTACGAAAAAAATAATCTTAGCACTAACATTCTCACATTTATATGCTTCCGGAAAACTTTTTTTTTAGGTGATTTTAACATGGAGAATCTAAGGAAAGCGATATATTTAAGTATTCCTCTCAAAACTCAAATGAAACATTCTTGGATTCCTGTTTTGGAAGTCAAAAGTGACTATCTGCCTTGAAATTTTGTTGTCATGATGCACAAATTATCTGAAGTTTTAGAAGTATATAGAAGATATATATATATATATATATATATATATATATATATATATATATATATATATATATATATATATAATCACGTGTCTGTCTTTTTGTCCGTTTATCTGTTTGTTCCTTATACAAATCCACACCGTTTGACCGATTTTGACCAAACTTGGCACAGAGGTAGGTCTTGATACGGTAAATCTCCTAGGCTAGGTCAAAATAGCAAATTTCAAAATTTGGTCAAAAGTTTTGTTCAAGAAAATTGGCTACACTGAAGCATTCAGATTCTGACGACCATTTTGAATAATGTCTCAAATTTATTTGTTGATGTTCTTGATAATTAGAATAACTCGAACTCATTGATGACTTTACATCATTATATAATCATGTAATGCAGTTTATTTCAATTTTATATCAACAGCCACTGTCTAACTAAGGAGCGCTGGCCTTTCTTTGATAAGAGCTATCTACTCGCAGGCTGTGGTGCTGGCCTCTGTCGGCTTCTTTCTGAACTGCTGTGGTGCTCGCCTCTGTTGGCTGTCTCACGAACTACATCTAGACAGATATCAACAAATTCACAACGTTTGACCGATTTTGACGTAACTGGGGTTTACAGGTAGATCTTGATACGGGGATTGTCATAGGCAGAAAATAGGTGTAGCATGGCACGCCGGGTAACAGCTAGTAATATATAAATCCAAAAGTAAAAGAAAAATTAAAATTTCGACATTAAATTAGTATAGAAATGTTTTTGTTTTAATGTCCCCATAATTGGACGGGAGATATAATTCATGTATGACTGTATAAACGTTGGACTATATGGAACCGTCCAATGTATTCGCAGTAACTATCAGTCTTATTTTTAATGAAGATTAGATAGTTAGCCGTCGAGGTGATAAGCAAACATGGAATAGTTGGGATTCGGCTAAAAAAAAACCTCATTACGATTTTTGTAAAAAAATCTATATTCAGGACGTTTCGGCTACTCTTTGGTAGCCAATTATTTAATAGTCTTATTTTTGTTCAATCGGCACCAGCATCATACCGGTACGTATCGTATCATCGTAAGTAAATTTCGTTTCATAAAATACAAAACCAGTAAATAAAATCGTAGAAAGCCTCATTAGACTACAAATGTAAAGCGTAACTAAGGCTAGCCTGATGACCGTCCATCAAGTAGACAAAGCAAATTGAACGGCCCCCCACAGGGCCACAAGACGGCCTTGACACGTGAATCACCGATTCACCGATCCACGTTTCTCCTCCTTGGCGTATTTCTTATTGATGCTTCTCTTTTCAAAATGTATCCATACCTAATTATAATTATAATTTAAAAATTGCTTTAAACAACGTAAATGATAATTTATTAAATCAACACACAAATATATATATATATACGTGAATGTGTGTACAATATACAAGGAATCCTTGGCGTTTTCATGAATGCAATTGGAATACGCAGTGTTGGTCTGGTCATTGATTGGTTGACTCAGTGTTGTAGGTATACATATATCACAAGTATATCATTAATTCAGCTGAGCAACACTGAGGTGGCAACACTGACTGGAAACAGTAATTAGCCGTAACCTTCTAGATTATTGACAGTTGAGGTTATGTTGCTCTATGTTGTTAACGATTTATTAGACTGTTTATGGAGTTTTGACTTCATTAACACTTTCGCTGCGGCTGTCGTTGTTTGTGAATATCTCAGTATCGGGTGCATTTTATGTTTTAATTTTTCGTGTTTACATTTTTTTTTCAATAAAAAATTCATAAAAAATATTTCAGTCAGCCGACTTGAAAACGGAAAACACTGTTGGAAAGCCCAAACAATACTGAAGACAACTGTCTTTACCTGGAGCTGTAAAAGTGACTCCCCTCCATTTACTACAGCCTTTTGAATCTAAAGGGAAAAGTAATGGAGGACTGTCCTTCCGAAGGTACACTAGTAAGCGGCTAGGATCGCTAGTGTCCTTCCGAAGGTACACTAGTAAGCGGCTAGGATCGCTAGTGTCCTTCCAAAGGTACACTAGTAAGCGGCTAGGATCGCTAGTGTCCTTCCGAAGGTACACTAGTAAGCGGCTAGGATCGCTAGTGTCCTTCCGAAGGTACACTAGTAAGCGGCTAGGATCGCTAGTGTCCTTCCGAAGGTACACTAGTAAGCGGCTAGGATCGCTAGTGTCCTTCCGAAGGTACACTAGTAAGCGGCTAGGATCGCTAGTGTCCTTCCGAAGGTACACTAGTAAGCGGCTAGGATCGCTAGTGTCCTTCCGAAGGTACACTAGTAAGCGGCTAGGATCGCTAGTGTCCTTCCGAAGGTACACTAGTAAGCGGCTAGGATCGCTAGTGTCCTTCCGAAGGTACACTAGTAAGCGGCTAGGATCGCTAGTGTCCTTCCGAAGGTACACTAGTAAGCGGCTAGGATCGCTAGTGTCCTTCCGAAGGTACACTAGTAAGTGGCTAGGATCGCTAGTGTCCTTCCGAAGGTACACTAGTAAGCGGCTAGGATCGCTAGTGTCCTTCCGAAGGTACACTAGTAAGCGGCTAGGATCGCTACTGTCCTTCCGTAATCACACCCGCAGCCAAAGTGTTAATGAAATCGACTTTCATTATCTTTAATTTATGGATATGTTGTATGTACAACATACGCAGGTTGTTGCAAAAGGAACAAACTCGTCATTGCGAATTCTTGGAAATTTGTTCATAGTTGGTACAAGGCTTGTTTTAGTGTTGTTTTAAATGTAAATACTTCACGTTTGTGTGAGTTCTTGTTTCTTTGACTCGCCTTGCTTGCTAGTGCCGAATGAAAACGTGACGAGCGCTAGCTTCAG
>OX328126.1:4937046-5010002 GCA_946811695.1 Gonocerus acuteangulatus
GAACAAAAAGAAAAGAAAATATTCTGAAACTTTTATTGAATCAAGGCCATCTAAAAAAGTTAAAACAGAAGTAATAAACAAGGAAGTGCAGAATAATAAGCGTAAAAGAGATCTTAATGATAATTCCGATATATCGAACAAAAAACAAAGATTATTGGTGCAAACTAATATTAATCATTTTTTCATTAAAAATAACGGCAGATTAGAAGAAACCACGTTAAATAATCACTTATTTTTACAAAAAAGGAAACAATTGGTTTTAAATAACAGTATTGACAAAGATGTAAATCCAATTAAGCAATATTTTACGTTCGATTATCATCCTCTTATAGAAAACAAAATAAAAACAATATGTAAAGATGTTTGTAAAATTGGCTGGAAATATAAACATACAATAAACAATGTATTTAGTAATATTAAAGACAGGGTTAAAGCATCAAGTTCAAAATATAATATTTATAAAATCAACTGCAATGACTGTAACAAATGTTATATTGGGGAATCTGCGCAATTATTAGGTAAAAGAATTATACAACACGTAAAGAGCATTGACACACAAGAAAACGGTACAGCATTGACGGATCAGGCAATAACACAAAAACACAGTTTTAATTTCAAAGAATTCAAAATATTAAATAAAGAAAGAAATACCCTGAAAATAAAAATAAAAGAAAATATTTATATTTTAAAAAATTCGAAAATAGCAGTGAATAAAAGAACTGATCTGAAAAATGTTCACCAAATTTTCTATGGAATAATAGATTAATACCCAAAAATGTATAAAAAAATATTTGACGAGTAGACTTTACTAGGACAACAACAAAGGACAGATAACGACAGGGCCATTTTGGCTATCCACTTACAGGGTTAGTATTAAGCCGGACTCCAGAGGGAGTACTTAGTAACGGGAGGACTTCCTTGCAAGGTAGGACTCAACACCTTTTATAAAAAATATGTAATTTAGCTATAATTATTGCAATATTTAGGGTAGGAGTAACATTTAATGGAGCATGATAATGTTTTAATGCCTTTTGTGGAACAGTTCAAAGATCGTATTGATAGTTTTAATATAGTAGAAAAAAGGTTTGTGTGGATGTGCAAAAAATTATATTTTGTTGTAGAAGTGCCCCTGAAGAGGTGCGAAGAAAAGATGCACGAAACATGTCGGGCCCAATAAATAAAGTGGTGTAATAAAGGAAGACTGCTTTAATGACCCCATGCCTCCTAGGATAAAAAAGAATTTTGATATTTTGGGTCATCTATAAGAATAAATAATATATATATATATATATATATATATATATATATATATATATATATATCAACCTACAGCCAAAAATTTGATTCCATTCGAAAATATTTTGAGTCCCTTTAGAAATATTATTGCGATGGTATAATAATAATCTGATTTCACTTAAGCCCCTTCCTTTTTTCTTAACTTTTTTTTCTTTCTTTTTTTTTTACCTAAAATCAATAAATGTATTACTACTCGACTTTACTTGATCAATAATGAAAGACCACAAAAATGTAGGGTCTTCCATGAGCCAATACATATATATATACATATATATATATATATATATATATATAAGTAAAGTAGATTTTTTTTTACATAATTAAGGGGTAAACATTATTTACAGCATTGCTATTTAAATTATAGTTAGTATATGTGTATAACATATCACTAAAACTACTAACATTATTTAATTATTCATTGGCTCATGGCAGACCCTACATTTTGGTGGTCTTTCATTATTGGTCAAGTAAAATTGAGCAGTAATACATTTATTGATATTAGGTAAAAAAAAAAAAAAAAAAAAAAAAAAAACAAGTAAAAGTGTAAGTTAAATTATTATTATACAATAGAAATAATATTTCTAAGGGCTTCCGATTGCAATCAAATTTTTGTTGTATGTTGTGAGGTTTTGAAAATGTTAATATATCGTATATAATATATATATATAATGAAGGGGCTACCCTCTGTCAGTAGTTCCTGTAAGTTGTAAGGTAATTTTAGTTCTTCTCGTATTATTAGTAGGCGTTTCACTGTAATTGGAACGTTACACTGTCTGCAAATGGGCTGTTCTTTATTTGTCATTAAATAAGAGTGAGTTAGTAAAGTGTGCCCTATCCGTAGTCTACGTAGTATAACCTATTCTTGTCTGATCCTTCGGCTACTTGAGCTCCATTCTTAGATAGTATTTTTGATTTATTTCAGTTTGTTGTATTGTATGTTTGTCCAGTAGTCTACGTAGTATAACCTATTCTTGTCTGATCCTTCGGCTACTTGAGCTCCATTCATAGATAGTATTTTTGATTTATTTCAGTTTGTTGTTTTGTATGTTTGTCCAGTAGTCTACGTAGTATAACCTATTCTTGTCTGATCCTTCGGCTACTTGAGCTCCATTCTTAGATAGTATTTTCGATTTATTTCAGTTTGTTGTTTTGTATGTTTGTCCAGTAGTCTACGTAGTATAACCTATTCTTGTCTGATCCTTGGGCTACTTGAGCTCCATTCTTAGATAGTATTTTCGATTTATTTCAGTTTGTTGTATTGTATGTTTGTCCAGTAGTCTACGTAGTATAACCTATTCTTGTCTGATCCTTGGGCTACTTGAGCTCCATTCTTAGATAGTATTTTCGATTTATTTCAGTTTGTTGTATTGTATGTTTGTCCAGTAGTCTACGTAGTATAACCTATTCTTGTCTGATCCTTGGGCTACTTGAGCTCCATTCTTAGATAGTATTTTCGATTTATTTCAGTTTGTTGTATTGTATGTTTGTCCAGTAGTCTACGTAGTATAACCTATTCTTGTCTGATCCTTGGGCTACTTGAGCTCCATTCTTAGATAGTATTTTCGATTTATTTCAGTTTGTTGTTTTGTATGTTTGTCCAGTAGTCTACGTAGTATAACCTATTCTTGTCTGATCCTTGGGCTACTTGAGCTCCATTCTTAGATAGTATTTTCGATTTATTTCAGTTTGTTGTATTGTATGTTTGTCCAGTAGTCTACGTAGTATAACCTATTCTTGTCTGATCCTTGGGCTACTTGAGCTCCATTCTTAGATAGTATTTTCGATTTATTTCAGTTTGTTGTTTTGTATGTTTGTCCAGTAGTCTACGTAGTATAACCTATTCTCGTCTGATCCTTGGGCTACTTGAGCTCCATTCTTAGATAGTATTTTTGATTTATTTCAGTTTGTTGTATTGTATGTTTGTCCAGTAGTCTACGTAGTATAACCTATTCTTGTCTGATCCTTGGGCTACTTGAGCTCCATTCTTAGATAGTATTTTCGATTTATTTCAGTTTGTTGTATTGTATGTTTGTCCAGTAGTCTACGTAGTATAACCTATTCTTGTCTGATCCTTGGGCTACTTCAGCTCCATTCTTAGATAGTATTTTTGATTTATTTCAGTTTGTTGTTTTGTATGTTTGTCCAGTAGTCTACGTAGTATAACCTATTCTTGTCTGATCCTTGGGCTACTTGAGCTCCATTCTTAGATAGTATTTGTGATTTATTTCAGTTTGTTGTTTTGTATGTTTGTCCAGTAGTCTACGTAGTATAATCTATTCTTGTCTGATCCTTGGGCTACTTGAGCTCCATTCTTAGATAGTATTTTCGATTTATTTCAGTTTGTTGTTTTGTATGTTTGTCCAGTAGTCTACGTAGTATAACCTATTCTTGTCTGATCCTTCGGCTACTTGAGCTCCATTCTTAGATAGTATTTTTGATTTATTTCAGTTTGTTGTATTGCATGTTTGTCCAGTAGTCTACGTAGTATAACCTATTCTTGTCTGATCCGTGGGCTACTTGAGCTCCATTCTTAGATAGTATTTTTGATTTATTTCAGTTTGTTGTTTTGTATGTTTGTCCAGTAGTCTACGTAGTATAACCTATTCTTGTCTGATCCTTGGGCTACTTGAGCTCCATTCATAGATAGTATTTTCGATTTATTTTGTTTGTTGTTTTGTATGTTTGTCCAGTAGTCTACGTAGTATAACCTATTCTTGTCTGATCCTTGGGCTACTTGAGCTCCATTCTTAGATAGTATTTTTGATTTATTTCAGTTTGTTGTATTGTATGTTTGTCCAGTAGTCTACGTAGTATAACCTATTCTTGTCTGATCCGTGGGCTACTTGAGCTCCATTCATAGATAGTATTTTTGATTTATTTCAGTTTGTTGTTTTGTATGTTTGTCCAGTAGTCTACGTAGTATAACCTATTCTTGTCTGATCCGTGGGCTACTTGAGCTCCATTCTTAGATAGTATTTGTGATTTATTTCAGTTTGTTGTTTTGTATGTTTGTCCAGTAGTCTACGTAGTATAACCTATTCTTGTCTGATCCGTGGGCTACTTGAGCTCCATTCTTAGATAGTATTTTTGATTTATTTCAGTTTATTGTTTTGTATGTTTGTCCAGTAGTCTACGTAGTATAACCTATTCTTGTCTGATCCGTGGGCTACTTGAGCTCCATTCATAGATAGTATTTTTGATTTATTTCAGTTTATTGTTTTGTATGTTTGTCCAGTAGTCTACGTAGTATAACCTATTCTTGTCTGATCCTTCGGCTACTTGAGCTCCATTCATAGATAGTATTTTTGATTTATTTCAGTTTATTGTTTTGTATGTTTGTCCAGTAGTCTACGTAGTATAACCTATTCTTGTCTGATCCTTCGGCTACTTGAGCTCCATTCATAGATAGTATTTTTGATTTATTTCAGTTTGTTGTTTTGTATGTTTGTCCAGTATTCTTGCAAACTTTCTTGTATAGTATCAAGTACTGATTTTTCTTTTCTGTGGATATACAAAAGAGATCTTATTTTTCAGCGATACTAGAATAGTAAATAAATACAAGGGAATCACTTTAA
Source organism: Gonocerus acuteangulatus (assembly GCA_946811695.1). NCBI lineage: Eukaryota > Metazoa > Arthropoda > Insecta > Hemiptera > Coreidae > Gonocerus > Gonocerus acuteangulatus. The sequence continues at coordinate 4,941,918 of OX328126.1, forward strand.
AATGTTTTTAGAATTTAATGCTATTTGTTAAATTAATTAAATAGTATATTTAAATAATTAATTATAAAATACTTTTCTCGAGATAAAATATGTTCTACCCGGATGAACGAGAAGTTGCATAGGGTTTGTTGCTAAAAGGCTAAAGCCGACTGGAATTAAGACAGCTGGGGCTTAAAAAGGGATTTCAAGACCCCATTCCTATCTTGAGGAAATTTTAATTAAAACTTCTTTACAATTAATCGTAAATTAAGTTGAATCTTTTTAAGACCCTTAAGGAAATAATGAGCGAAAAAGGATGGGCTGTGGATTTTAGTAATACTGAGAAAATATTTAGATGGAGGATGGATTATCTCAAATAATTTTCTCATTAGAAAAATGTTTGTATACTGGAGATTATTATCTTACGAAACGCAATTTACAATTCGTAAGTTATGAATACTTAATGGTTCTCCCCGTGGTCTAGTGGCTAACGCCTTGGATTCTCATGCGGGAGATAGTGGGTTCGAATCCCGCCTGTAGGAGGGATTTCTTCATTTCAGGGCCATCTGAACCACGGATGTCGGCGTTAATGGCCCAGACGGCCCAAAAAAGAATAAAATAAAGAAAAACCTCATCAAAACCTAATCCCTTTAAACACAAAAAGTCCGACTCACAGGAACTGCGTCATCTTAATGCGGTTACGTTCATATCCCTAGTGTCATTGGCAATGGGATAGAAGCAGCTATTAGCAGGTTTTGTCTATATATTTGTCAACTACCACTCACTCACTCACTCACTCATCTATCAACACCCAGCCCAAACCGCTGGACAGAAAATTTTGAAATTTTGCATGGACACTCCCTATATAACGTAGGCGCTCGCTAAGAAAGGATTTTTTGATATTCGTATTTTTAAGCATTTTTAGGGGGGTTTAAAGTTTGAGTTGGTTAGAGAAGGCAAGCCTAGGCAGCCTGCGTTGCTAGGATGATAAAGAACAGCTGTTACCTTACATTATCTATCTCATAGTTTTATTTCTAATTGAGGTTAATTTCCACTATGATGGCAGACCTTGAATTACTAGAAATTAACTTTCCCTCATAGAGTTTTAATTGCGTTTCTATTCTGCCTGTCCCCGTCAGATAGGCTTGCCATATTTTTGGAGAGTTAAACCGGGACACATTAATATGGGATGGGCATACCGGGGGGGTTGGGAATAAAAACAGTACAAATTATAAGCAAAATGGTGAGTTTTAAGCATAGCAACTAACGGGAAGGGGGAATCCTAAACTGTTAGTCTACCCAAACCTTAAAAATAAGAACGGAACTTTTTTTGCTACTTGATTGTCTTAAAAAAATCTCAGCCAAATAGGAGTGTCTGGCAGCTGGCAGTGCTGTGCAGGTAGTTCCAGCGTTTTACAGTTAGATTACTTCTCATATCTTTGACACAGTGAGCAGTAGTAAAATGTTAATTGTAGAAAAGTAACCGATTTAAAAAAGATTCTTATAAACATGAATTCATTACTTTTTACATCTTACAGCCTTTTCCGGGACATTGATATAACTGGGCGGGACACCGAAACAATTGCAAAATACCGGGACAGTCCCGGTCAAACCGTGATGTATGGCATATCCTAAGGTTTTCCAGGCGAGGTAATAATATCCGGAACCCTTGCACAGTCTCCTCGCCTATAACCTTGGTAATACTCGTAAATATATTGGGTGTTACCATATGACTTCTTGGAAACATAAACTTTTAAATTTTAACGCCCATTGAATAAAATATAGTACGACTGGAACCGTGCTGTAATAAACTGCACAGAATTGTATAGTAACGTAATTTTAATGAAACATTATTTAACGCAATAAAATAACTACTTATCTGCCGTGACGAAGCACGGGTATTCAGCTAGTAACTACTTATCTGCCGTGACGAAGCACGGGTATTCAGCTAGTAACTACTTATCTGCCGTGACGAAGCACGGGTATTCAGCTAGTAACTACTTATCTGCCGTGACGAAGCACGGGTATTCAGCTAGTAACTACTTATCTGCCGTGACGAAGCACGGGTATTCAGCTAGTAACTACTTATCTGCCGTGACGAAGCACGGGTATTCAGCTAGTATAAAATAAAATGAAAGAAGGAAGATTTAAAACGCGACAACAGGAAACTCCTACGTTTATTTAAAAAGTATCCTAAGCGGAAATTAATCCATCTTCTGTTACAAGTTTCGCTCTTGGAAACACTATAACACTGTTTCATATTTTCTTACCTTCTTGTTCTACTAAAACACTCATTTTAATGTTAAATGAAATTTAAAAAAAAAAACGAACAAAAACTTATTAAAACGTTAGGTAAACAGATTGAAAAATCCGTTCAAAAAAGCACAACTAACAATTTCAAGCCCAACAAAATTCGCCCTAACAAAAATTACATTATAAGCCATTAGGTTTGCGCTTGTAAAAACTTTTTTTATTTGTTTTTATATGTACATATGTATATACGTTATATTTAAGAATTTGCAGTTGTTCCCATGTACACGTTTTTTAATTAATTGGGCGTGAGGAATCTAATGGAAGCATTTCAAAGAAACTATGAGTACCTAGGATTTTTTTTTTTTTTTTGATTCAATTATAAATACACATTCTTTCCTCCTAGACACTAGTGATAACAAAGGTAAGTACGCTGAGATGACACAGTTTCTGCGAATCGGATTTTTTTTTTTTTTAGCGCTGTTCCTCCCTCCCCCATAGGGAGGAACCCCGCTTATAAGGTTGATACAATGAAACAATCCGGAAGTGCCGACTAGAAAATTTCGTGTTTCAGAACCCCTAGAGAACGAAAACAACGGTGGTTCAAATTTGTGTGTATATATATATATATATATATATATATATATATATATATATATATATATATGTATATATTTATATATATTTGTCTGTTCGGTCTGTAGCTCCCAGACGAATGATCCGATTTTGATGAAATTTAGTGCAAAAATCTTTCATCTAATTTGAAAGGTCAAGTTCGTTAACCAGCAAAATCCGCCTACTGGAAGATGGCGTTTGGGGCGAAATTCGCGCAGAAAAAATCGTAACGCTTACGTTTTCGAGTTCATAAGCTTGTACTCGTTTTATAGGCTTCTCGGGCTAGGAAAACGAATGAAACCATTTTCAAGGCGATAGCTTTAGCCGTTTTCGAGAAAATGGGCAAAATAGTTTTTGAATACCGTTTTTGGTTTGGGTACTTAGAATCATGTGATTCAGTTGAAACATTTTCTGCATGTTGTACATTCATTAAAACTAATATGTTGAAATTTTGGTTACGTTTGGAGTTAAGGAAGGGTTAGAATAAAATATTTTATTAACAGACATAAAAAGTTTTAGTAACTTTGTTTACTTTCCTTAATATCTCGAAAAAGGTTGAGAATGTTGGTGAACGGATGAATACCATTAGAAAGCTTATTAAATGCTCTAAAAAAAAGGTTCTAATGAAAGTTTTGATTAGGCGATGTCAATCGGAGAAATAAGAACTTAAAACTTTAAAGTAATTGATTTCGCTTATTCGAACTGTTCTTTTTATCTGTTTTTTATTCCTTGTTATTTTTTAATTGCTTGTAGTTGGATAATGTATTTGACAATAAAAATGGTAAAAGTAAAATAACAAAATCAATTTATTGTTAGGCAGTTGAAAAGCTATATCTTGGAAATCCATATCTCTAGATATGGATTTCCAAGATATAGCTTTTCAACTGCCTAGCGTCCTTCCTAGGGAGGGTTGTTTGTCTTTGATTTTGGTACTTAGAATTATGGGATACAGTTAAAACATTTTCTGCATGTTCGAATTTCATCAACACTAATATGTTGAAATTTTTGTTACGTTTAGAGTAAAGGAAGGGTTAGAATAAAATATTTTATTAACAGGCAAAAAAAGTTTTGGTAACTTTGTATACTTTCGTTAGTATCTCGAAAACCGTTGACAATCTTGTGAAGCGGAAGATTACCATTAGAAAGCTTACTAAATGCTCTACAAAAAAGTTTCTGAAGAAAGTTTTAATTAGGCGATGTCAATCGGTGAAACAAGGGCTTAAAACTTTAAATTAATTGATTTCGTTTATTCGAATTTCTTTTTGTCTGTTTTATTTCTTGTTATTTTTTAATTGCTTATAGTTGGATAATGTATTTGACAATAAAAATGGTAAAAGTAAAATAACAAAATCAATTTATTGTTAGAAATATAGATTTCCGGGATTCCAAGACCTTGTCACTAGCGGGTCCGTTTCTAGTGTAGCAGACCCTTCCAGGTAAGATTGTAAATCATGGCCTTTCAAGACTTTACTACACACAGGAATAGCGTTAGTGACCTTAAGGGTTGACACGCCATTATAATAATTCATTTAAAAAAAAAAACTGGTGGAACCAAAATAATAACTGCTTCTATTTTAATCTTTCCAAATTTGACTAGGGATATGAACGGAAGCGCGCTAAGATGATGCAGTTCCTGCGAGACAGACTTTTTTTAAATGGACTCCGATGTTTATGTAAAAATATAAAATAACTAATTATATCATTAAATGGATCCAGCACCATGTTGAGAAATGTGTGGTGTTGACGCAGCTGACGCGCAGGAGATCAATTACCTCATAAACATTATGAATAACTTCATAACGCGGAACGAACGTGACAAAAGGTGAACAAACTGTAAGGTCGTGAAAAGAAAGCCCCCCCCCCCCGGAAATGGGTAGTTGATACTAGCATTGTGACGAAGATAGAACTCATTTGAGCTTGAGTTCCGGTCGAAGGGGCGTGTTTTCCACTAGACTCGGAACGATGATTCCCTCACAGCTGATGATTGCCTCCAATCCAGAGGGTTCGAACAAAGGGTTCATCTCTAGGGGGTAGGGGGGAGGGGTTTTAATTTCGTCAAGAAAACCCTATCAGCCCTTTCGTTACTGGGCTTTTCTTTTCTTTATGCAAATCGATATCGGATTCAGATCATCTTTAATGTCATCGCGAGCTCTTTGTATTTCTCGATATTAAAGCATTCTTTATGAGAAGATTTGTTAATGAAATTGTGGTTTTAGGACAAAGGGCCCTGGCTTTTACAATAGCAGAAACTCTGTTGTTAAAGAAAATTTGATAATTTTGACATGTTTATGCAGAAGGTAGATGAAAAAATGTCTCAATTAACATAACTACCATTTTATTTACAATTGGTTGCCGTCGAGGTAATAAAAAGTCATTGAACTGTTGGGATTTTGCTACGAAAAACAGTCAGATTTTAAGAAAAATGTATTGTGAGGGCCGAATTAACAAGGAGGGGAGTTAAAGGGAAATATAATAAAAAAATATTATAGAGAAGCACAATTCCATTTCAAACCTTTTAATTTAAAATAACATATTGATTATTTACATAAAGATCACAAAACATAGCTAGGATGAGAGATAAGTTTAATTGAGAGAGCGAGATAGACGGAATGCTATTAATTGGGGACAGGCGGGAAAATTTGTGCTTACCTTTGAAGGCCACACAGCTAGGCCATAGTTTACAGGAACTGATGCGAACTGTCCTGCCTGAGGTAAACCAGCCCTTATTAACCCTTCACCCTACCTCCCCACCCAAGGCTGTACATGGGACATACTTCTCATTTTTATTCACCAGGGGGTCCAAGGGAACACGTGTCCTTACACTATATTTTAGTGAGCTGTTTAAAATATCAAAAAAGTTACACATTTTAAATTAATTGAAGGGCAAGAACGTTTAGATCTGTTGTAGATTTTGATAAAGAAGTCATTTATGTTATGGAGCTCTTGCATTTTTGTCAAAAAATCTCTCACATTAAGATAAAGTAATTAAAAGAGAAAGTATGAAAATGGGAGAACGGACCCCCCCCCCCCCCACCCATTAATATGCACGATATAATCCTGTTCCAATAGGTAATTCAAAAGATGAAGACGATAAATCATTGAGATTGAAGAGCAATATTTTAAGGGGAAAGTATTTTTGAAATTCTTCCCGTTCTCTAAGTCGTTAGTAAGCTGTTCGGGATCTTTACTTTTCATCTACGGGGAATTTAGAGGTATTAGCTCCCGTCATGTGGGATTTAAATTTTAATAAATTATATCTCACTTTATACAAAAAAATGGGCTTTATAGATTTAGAAAGTTATTTAATAATGTTCTTTTACTCTTAAAGATTTATTGTTCGAAAATGTATATTAAATTATCATATTAAATTTATATAAATTTTAACGTCCATTATTATAAACTAAGAATTTTAGGACGGGTTATCTATAGGTTATCACCCTTTTCTTGCCAGGATGAGGCCGATGCCTTTTCTTTTTTCTAAAGAAAAGCCACCACCCTGCAGTGGTAGTCGAACCCTCGGCCCTTGGCACGGAGCGTTAATTATCATATTAAAGTTTATATTTTAGTATAATATGGCTTAATAAATATTTTTCGTACAGTTATTTTTTGTACAGTATCAATGACTGGGAGTATAGCGCCAAGATTATCCAAAAGTTGGTACCCTTTTATAATGCCAACAACACGTGGACGGTCACCCATTCAGGTGATGTCTTCGCCCGACGTTGCTTATCTTCGGCGATTAATAGGAACCACTGCATTCAATGTAGCTATGGTGGTTGCCCATAATACATATATCAGAAAATGTATTATACAGGTATTTTCACTCTAGAATTCAAATTACATTTTGAAATTGAGAGACGATCTCAGTCCTGAGTATCTCGTTGGATAGCTAATTACATTTTACAAATTTTTTGAGATTCGGCAGTCTACAGGAGTTTTTTTTTTTCTTTTTGGAAGAATATTGATTTTCTAAAAGTTGTCACTAACCAGAAGCTTTTATGATTTTCTATTTTTAAAATACATATTACGGTTAAATGAGATATATCTGAACAGTGAATGTGCATTATCCTTAAAGCAAATTTAATGATGATTTTAAAAATGTAATGAATAGATGGAAAAACATATGTAAAAGCAGAGAAAAGTGGAGTTGTACTCCAAAAAACAGGGTTTTTTTCTGGAACAGAGTGAGATAGAAATGTGTGGTTGGTGGTCTTGAACTATTTTTAATGTCTAGTTTCACCCCCTGAAGGATTGTCATCAACTTGACTTACACCTTGTATAGAGAAAACTTGGTCTTCCCGTGGTAGATCGGAGAGCGTCTCCAATTCTTAAGTACACAAGGAGTGCGAGTCTCGCTTGCAGTAGTACAATATTTTTCATTAATGAGCCAAATGAAAATATTTCCTGCTCCACGATGGATGTTTAAAAGGATGATAGCCTAATGATAGCCTGGTGTTGATGGCATAGATGACAATACTTAACAAAAATAAAACGGAAGTATTAAGTATTTTTTGTATACAATTAATAATATTTTTTGGGAGGGGGGATTTATGTGGCATAGGTAAAAAAAAAAATAGTACTTCATTTTCTCCTTTCGTACCATTTTATTTGTTCTTTACCCTACATGTTTCGTGGCCTTAATCCCACCTCCTCAGGGGCCAATACATCATAAACATTTTTTATTTTAGTCATTCAAATAATATACTTTTAGCTGATATGCTATTCTAAGTTAAGTTGTCAAATATACATCTAAAATGTTTATCAAAATATAATAAAAAGTCTTAAATGTACATACCCCGCATGTGGTTAATTATATTATTTAATTCATTATGCCAAAACAATATTTATTATTAATATAAATTATTCATTATTTATCCTAATAACTAGCTGGATACCCGTGCTTCGTCACGGCAGAAAAGTAGTTATTTAGTTCCGTTAAATAATGTATCAGCAAAATTAACGCTAATACATAATTTTTTGCAGTGTATCATAGCACGGTCCCCGTCATTCTATATGTTATACATCAATTGATAAGTAATCAAAGTATAATGTTTCTTGACACTGGGGAGCTCCGGCCAGTGCCAAGAAACAGATAACCTAGAGATAACCCGTTATCTACAAGTCAGAAGCATGGGCGTATATAAGGGAGAGGGGGCTGAGGGGTCTGCATCCCCCCCTCCAACATTTTGATTTGAATGTAAAAATGTGTCTTAAAACCCTTAAAAATAAATTAAATAAGATCACTTAGTTCATAACAAATATTTAATATAAGTTGTAATAGCGTTTTAGTTGCCTAAAACTATTCCAAGTTCTAAACTGTTAGTATTCCATACCCCGAAAATGGGTCCAGCCCCCCCCCCCCCGAAATTTTCCTAGCCCCCCCGATATTATTTCTGATATATGCCCATGGTTTCCAGTAACAACAGTGTAACCAATACAGGTTAAATTTCGTTGTCAATAATACATGTATGTCAAAATTTATGGTTCTCATGTCATTTGGAAAGACCCATTATATTTGCGAGCACGACCAAGAGGTGTTCTGACAGGGGATGCTGATGGGTGAGGAGGCTGTGCGAGGGTTCGGGATATTATTACCTCGGATGGACCATCAACAAGTATAGCGTAAACTCTATGAGGGACAAATTGAAATGAACCGTAATTAAAACGGTGATTTTGTCCCTCATAGCGTAAACTCTATGAGAGACAGTTTATTTCTAGTAATTCAAGGTCTGCCATCATAGTTGAAATTAACCTCAATTAAAAATAATACTATGAAATAGATAATGTACGGTAACAGCTGTTCTTTATCGTCCTAGCAACGCATGCTGCCTATGCTTACCTGCTCTAACCAACTCAAACTTTAAACCCCTCTGAAAATACTTAAAAATTCGAATGTCAACAAATCCTTTCTTAGTGAGTGTCTACGTTCTACAGGGAGTGTCCATGCAAAATTTCAAAATTTTCTGTATAGTGGTTCGGGCTGGGCGGTGATAGGTCAGTGAGTGAGTGGTATTTGACAAATATATAGCAGATATAAGGATTTAAAATCTGACGATTCCATACGTAGGTATCTTCAAATTTCAAAATGTCCATCGTTGTCATAAAGTAAAACCAAGAACTAATTAATAGATTATATATGGCAAAGTTTTACGAAAAAAATAATCTTAGCACTAAAATTCTCACATTTATATGCTTCCGGAAAACTTTTTTTTTTAGGTGATTTTAACATGGAGAATCTAAGGAAAGCGATATATTTAAGTATTCCACTCAAACTCAAATGAAACATTTTTGGATTCCTGTTTTGGAAGTCAAAAGTGACTATCTGCCTTGAAATTTTGTTGTCATGATGCACAATTATCATCTAGTTTTAGAATTTTGATATATATATATATATATATGGTATATATATATATATATATATATATATATATATATATATATATATATATATATATATATATATAAATCCAAAAGTAAAAGAAAAAATAAAATTTCGACATTAAATTAGTAAAGAAATGTTTTTTGTTTTAATTTGTTTTTTCTTTTTTTTACGGCGCAGCTACAACTTGGCCATTAGCGCCGGGCTATCTATAGGTTGCCACCCTTTTATAATGCCAACAGCACGTGGTCGGTCACCCATTCAGGTACTGACCACGCCCGACGTTAACTTCGGTGATCTAGCGGAACAGGTGTATTCAACGTGGCTATGGCCGGTGGCTTTTTTGTTTTAATGTCCCCATAATTGGACGGGAGATATAATTCATGTATGACTGTATAAACGTTGGACTATATGGAACCGTCCAATGTATTCGCAGTAACTATCAGTCTTATTTTTAATGAAGATTAGATAGTTAGCCGTCGAGGTGATAAGCAAACATGGAATAGTTGGGATTCGGCTAAAAAAAAACTCAATACGATTTTTGTAAAAAAAATCTATATTCAGGACGTTTCGGCTACTCTTTGGTAGCCAATTATTTGGTAGTCTTATTTTTGTTCAATCGGCAACAGCATCATACCGGTACGTATCGTATCATCGTAAGTAAATTTCGTTTCATAAAATACAAAACCAGTAAATAAAATCGTAGAAAGCCTCATTAGGCTACAAATGTAAAGCGTAACTAAGGCTAGCCTGATGACCGTCCATCAAGTAGACAAAGCAAATTGAACGGCCCCACAGGGCCACAAGACGGCCTTGACACGTGAATCACCGATTCACCGAGCCACGTTTCTCCTCCTTGGCGTATTTCTTATTGATGCTTCTCTTTTCAAAATGTATCCATACCTAATTATAATTATAATTTCAAAATTGCTTTAAACAACGGAAATGATAATTTATTAAATCAACACACAAATATATATGTATATATATATATATATATATATATATATATATATATATATATATATATATACGTGAATGTGTGTACAATATACAATGAATCCATGGCATTTTCATGAATGCAATTGGAATACGCAGTGTTGGTCTGGTCATTGATTGGTTGACAGTGTTGTAGGTATACATATATCACAAATATATCATTAATTCAGGTGAGCAACACTGAGGTGGCAACACTGACTGGAAACAGTAATTAGCCGTAACCTTCTAGATTATTGACAGTTGAGGTTATGTTGCTCTATGTTGTTAACGATTTATTAGACTGTTCATGGAGTTTTGACTTCATTAACACTTTCGCTGCGGCTGTCGTTGTTTGTGAATACCTCAGTATCGGGTGCATTTTATGTTTTAATTTTTCGTGTATACATTTTTTTTTTCAATAAAAAATTCATAAAAAATATTTCAGTCAGCCGATTTGAAAACGGAAAACACTGTTGGAAAGCCCAAACAATACTGAAGACAACAGTCTTTACCTGGAGCTGTAAAAGTGAATCCCCTCCATTTACTAGCCTTTTGAATCTAAAGGGAAAAGTAATGGAGGAGTGTCCTTCCGAAGGTACACTAGTAAGCGGCTAGGATCGCTAGTGTCCTTCCGAAGGTACACTAGTAAGCGGCTAGGATCGCTAGTGTCCTTCCGAAGGTACACTAGTAAGCGGCTAGGATCGCTAGCGTCCTTTCGAAGGTACACTAGTAAGCGGCTAGGATCGCTAGTGTCCTTCCGAAGGTACACTAGTAAGCGGCTAGGATCGCTAGTGTCCTTCCGTAATCACACCCGCAGCCAAAGTGTTAATGAAATTGACTTTCATTATCTTTAATTTATGGATATGTTGTATGTACAACATACGCAGGTTGTTGCAAAAGGAACAAATTCGTCATTGCGAATTCTTGGAAATTTGTTCATAGTTGGTACAAGGCTTGTTTTAGTGTTGTTTTAAATGTAAATACTTCACGTTTGTGTGAGTTCTTGTTTCTTTGACTCGCCTTGCTTGCTAGTGCCGAATGAAAACGTGACGAGCGCTAGCTTCAGTCTTGTTAAAGATGGCTGATAACAAAGGGCCCGAGCTTGCTAGCTGTGTGTTGTGGTTTGAATTCAAAATTTCGGCAAAAAAAGTTCAATGTAACATAAGTATAGAGTTCGCTCAACCCTTCAGTAATTACACCACTGTTTTTAAGAACTGGAGGTAGTAGAAGGAAAAGGGGGTTACGAGCGCAGTCCCAAAATACCCTCATTTCCCCCCAAAAAAGCATAACGAGATCATCCACTAATGTTTTACAAAAATGTGTTAAAATCTATATAAAACATTAATTTTTCTCATAAAAACGTAAACATATAAAAATAGGGCAAAAAAGTTAAAGTGAGTTAAAGTAAGTTAAAGTCAGTTAAAGTAAGTTAAAGTGAGTTAAAGTAAGTTAAAGTCAGTTAAAGTCAGTCAACTTACTTTAACTCACTTTAACTTTTTTGCCCTATTTTTATATGTTTACGTTTTTATGAGAAAAATTAATGTTTTATATAGATTTTAACACATTTTTGTAAAACATTAGTGGATGATCTCGTTATGCATTTTTTGGGGAAATGAGGGTATTTTGGGACTGCGCTCGTAACCCCCTTTTCCTTCTACTGGAGGTAATTTCTTTTTGTCAAGATGTGACGTTAAAAATACGTTTATTTTTATGAAGTTTGTTTGTGCAGAGATTTTTTGATATAGTTTTATCACCAAATGTTGAACAATTAAAATAAAATAAAAATAATTTTGAGAGGTTTCTATCTGTTTACCTAACTTTTTTTTCTGTAATCACATTTAACAGTAAAATGAGTATTTTAGTAAAAAAAAAAGAAAAAGTGTTATAGTGTTTCCAGGAGCGAATGTTTTGACAGAGGATGAAGTAATTTCTGCTTAGGAAAATGTCAGGTTCCTGTTGTGTAGCCTTAAATCATCCTTCTTTTCGAGATTTGATTTAAACTTTTTCACAAAATATCACAAACCTACCAATAGCTGCTTCTATTCCTTTACTAATTACACTATGTATATGAATGGAACCGCGCTAAGATGACGCAGTTCCTGCGACTGGACATTTAAATTTATACTTATTTAAATATTGACGGTCCATCCCTCCCCTATAAATCCTTCTGTGTACGCTGCTAAAAATTCTAACTAAAAAATGAATCCTTTATTTCGGTTCGGGTTCGGGTTTCTGTGATGTCTTGAGGACGTCTTGTACTAAGCAAATGGATTTCCGATTAGATTGTTGGTATTTTGTACCAGAATACCTTATCTGTGAGTTTTTAATTCATTTAGACACACTTTAATGGTTACAAGTTTGGAAATTGTAGTTTGCTAAGGAAAATGTTCTGCTTAATACAACAATAAATAATTAAAATCATATTTTTTAGCCCTTGCAATAAATTAATTTACTATTTGTTAATTATAAACTGATAAATGCAAAATAATATGGAAATTAAAAAATATAATTATTTTAGTTACTCTCTCAATTGCGCCGAAAACTATGACGAATGTGGTCACATCGGGTCAAATCCTACGTACACAAGCCCTAGCTAAAAACCCCACTTATGAATACCATATCAATATGAATTAATGTCATTAGATTAAACACTCTAAGAAAAGAGATATTTAAAAGTCTGAAAGTCCGATCTCCAATAGAAAATAAAATAACTAATACACAAATATGACTCAAGACAATGTGACCCGAGCCTCGGGTATATTTGGACTTCGGGTCCCGAGGTGAAGAATAAAGGGGTAATGCCGACCCGCAAAACCAACTCTGAGAAGCGGGACCCATTCTTTGGGCATGGAAGGTCTTGGGAGTTGCTGCCTCGTATGTGGTAACACCTTGTCTGAGGATGACGCCACATGTGCGTTACCACAATCCCACCTGGCAAGCTGGGAGAAGAAGTTAAAAGGTTTAGTGGATGGCCTACAAACTTCCAGGCTAGTTTATGCGTTCCTCCGTCGTCTCAGGGACTGTTTCGAGTGCCTTATTCTGGAATCCTTCCGGGCTCAGATCGTTCTGTGAATTTTTGCAGGAGTTTCTTCACCACATGTGCGTCATACTAAAAAAAATGTTGGTGAAGGAAATTATCCAGAATTTTCTATGGGCGAGTTATTTTTTCACATTAAATAAAAACAAAAAAAAATCATAAAATGAAAAAAAAAATACTAGTTTTTGGATGGTTTGGGGTTTACCACCCCACAGTCAAATTGTTAAGGATGATACATATTTTCCTTCTTTTTTTTTTCATTCCGATCATTCAAATCAATTGTAAGGTATAAATTTTAAAAAGATTATTTTTTTAGTTAAAAACTACGGCCTTTATAAAACGAAAGATATATGAAGTTTTACACTTTTCTAAAGGAGATTAGTAGTAAATAAAGAAATAAACAAGCAGAGAAAGTTCGATCAGGTCATTAAGTACAAGGCAAAAAGCTTTTTTTCCCGGAGCTCTGAAGAAAGTGCTGATATTTAGAATTCCCTTGGAGTTTTCTAAACGCAAAAGTGGTTGAGAAGTTTGTGCCGCCTCTTCAAAAGTCATGGAAATTGAATTGCTAAAGTTTCCCTCTTCGTCCTTGGCAGATTCGCCGCTTTGAAAAAAAAAAAAGACAATTTTCCCTCCGATTTCACGGTCCGCTACTCCTGTTGTTAGCGCTTTCAGAAAGTGTCTATCCTGACTTCTGGGAAATCGTAGAACGTATTAAGATATGATTTTCATTCCATTGTGGATGTCTGCTGGTCGTGAGCGTTCTGGCGTAAACACTGTTTGTCAAGGGTTATGCTTTGGAATACAGCTAGGGGCAGAGGCTTATTTCTTTTTTTTTTTTATTTTCATATTAAGAAAAGCCCGTCCCTATCAAAGAAAACCCCGTCGTTATCATGAGAATCACAGAATACTTCTGTGATTAGGTACTCACGGAGCTCTTGCGTCACTTCACACACGCAAGAGCACGGGATCTTACTTGTTAGCCACCTTCGTGACAACTGCTCGGCATACCCCGTGGCCTGATAGCCACTTTCTTGGCAACGGGCTGGCATGCCCCGTGGCCCGATAGCCACTTTCCCGGAATCGCCCTGGCATGCCCCGTCAACTGATATCCACTTTCTTGCCATCGTCCTGGCATGTTGCGTGGCCTGATAGCCACTTTCGTGACAACGGCTCGGCATGCCCCTTGGACTAATAGCTACTTTCTCGGCATCGCCCTGGGATGTTCCTTGGCCTGATAGCCACTTTCTTGACAACGGACTGGCATGCCCCGTGGACTAATAGCCACTTCCGTGACAACGCTCGGGAGTCCCTGTGACGTGATAGCTACTTTCGTGACAACGGCTCGGCATGCCCCGTGGCCTGATAGCCACTTTCTCGGCATCGCCCTCGGATGTTCCGTGGCCTGGCAGCCACTTTCTTGGCAACGGACTGGCATGCCCCGTGGAATAATAGCCACTTTCGTGACAACGGGCTATCATGCCCCGTGGACTAATATCCACTTTCTCGGAATCGCTCTGGCATGTTCCGTGGCCTGATAGCCACTTTCTTGGCAACGGACTGGCATGCCCTGTGGACTAATAGCCACTTTCTTGGCAACGGGCTGGCATGCCCCGTGGACTAATAGCCACTTTCGTGACTTCGGGCATTTATGCCCCGTGGCCCTGATAGCCACTTGCGAAACAAGTCCATTCCTTTGCTTCTGGTCTGAATCCCACCGCTGTGACAGCTTTTTCGGATACCTATCGGTAGGTTATGTTAGTGTAGACTTAGCTATTTTAATACCGTCCTGTGGAACCAGGAGAGTGAAGCGGGCTCCGCTCCAGGGGCAACTATTGTAGTTTGAGTTGCCGCCTCGTACGGGTTAGAGTGTCTTACTTTTTTGTCTATAGAGGTGTATTATTCACCGAAATCATACGTAAGATGAACCTCCTCCAACCAGACCGTAACTAGAAAAATTCATGACGATTTGAGCATAAACATTGAAGTTATTTATAAAATATAATCATTACAATTTTCTCGAATCTAAAAAACACCAATGACTTTAGAACTTCAGAATTGAGAGATTATTGTAAATGTAACACAATAATAATGAAAACAAGATAATGTGAATTTATCCCAGAATAAAAACAGTTTATTTATCCTTTTATAATTGTTAAAAAATTAAGTTTGGAATGTGAAATTTTCTAGATTTTTTTCACGACCCCTTATCTAAAAATGCACGGATCAATTCGAGCCGTGGCTCGTAAAAAATAGAGATCCTTTACATTTACATTTAAACTCCTAGATTCCGCAATTATTCCTTAATTAATAAACAAGGAGTGTGTATAAATCTGTGGAGTATTAGATTCTATGAAGGATATTAGTTATCAGAAGGAGTGTATATACATCTGTGGAGTATTAGATTCTATGAAGGATATTAGTTATCAGAAGGAGTGTATATACATCTGTGGAGTATTAGATTCTATGAAGGATATTAGTTATCAGAAGGAGTGTATATACATCTGTGGAGTATTAGATTCTATGAAGGATATTAGTTATCAGAAGGAGTGTATATACATCTGTGGAGTATTAGATTCTATGAAGGATATTAGTTATCAGAAGGAGTGTATATACATCTGTGGAGTATTAGATTCTATGAAGGATATTAGTTATCAGAAGGAGTGTATATACATCTGTGGAGTATTAGATTCTATGAAGGATATTAGTTATCAGAAGGAGTGTATATACATCTGTGGAGTATTAGATTCTATGAAGGATATTAGTTATCAGAAGGAGTGTATATACATCTGTGGAGTATTAGATTCTATGAAGGATATTAGTTATCAGAAGGAGTGTATATACATCTGTGGAGTATTAGATTCTATGAAGGATATTAGTTATCAGAAGGAGTGTATATACATCTGTGGAGTATTAGATTCTATGAAGGATATTAGTTATCAGAAGGAGTGTATATACATCTGTGGAGTATTAGATTCTATGAAGGATATTAGTTATCAGAAGGAGTGTATATACATCTGTGGAGTATTAGATTCTATGAAGGATATTAGTTATCAGAAGGAGTGTATATACATCTGTGGAGTATTAGATTCTATGAAGGATATTAGTTATCAGAAGGAGTGTATATACATCTGTGGAGTATTAGATTCTATGAAGGATATTAGTTATCAGAAGGAGTGTATATACATCTGTGGAGTATTAGATTCTATGAAGGATATTAGTTATCAGAAGGAGTGTATATACATCTGTGGAGTATTAGATTCTATGAAGGATATTAGTTATCAGAAGGAGTGTATATACATCTGTGGAGTATTAGATTCTATGAAGGATATTAGTTATCAGAAGGAGTGTATATACATCTGTGGAGTATTAGATTCTATGAAGGATATTAGTTATCAGAAGGAGGCAGAAGAGATGAAATCTATTCAATTATCCAGGATTTGGAGGGAAGAGCTCTAGGGGTTTCGGGTCTTAGGGGTAATTATATTCCGAGAAATTATGCATAGTTTATAAATAGAGTTATTTAATATTGTTCTGTAATTAGAATATTCATAGCTTAGCGCGTTTCTTAATAGATAACGAGAAATAATCTATTAGCTACTCCACATTATAACGAATCACTACTAATCTTTTCGCATAAAAAACATTAGAGTACAACATGAAAACAATGCATGAAATCTTTTCATAACTTCATAAAAACAGTCAATTAATGGAAATATTATCACAACATATAAAAAAACTGATATGCATACCTAAGGGTACTGACACACACAGAGGTTTCGGCCGAGTCTACGCGCCGATATTTCAAAACATACTGTACTGTTTTGGAAGGCGGGCACAGCTTTTCATGAAGTGAGATCTGAGTACTTCTGTTATCAGTCACAAAATTGGTTGAAAACAGTAGGTTGATTGTGGTGACACATTATAAAAGATGTATTTTTATTTATTATATTATATATGATTTATGGTACTGTTGTATTTTCATCAGAAAATGAATTTGTTGTATCTTTCCAATTTTCCTTCCTTTGAAGTCTGTTACTATACTCCTTTTTAGATTTCTGCCACAATGCACGCCGCTTTTCAATTTCACATATAAGGTTTTCCGCGTCATTTTTCTCCTCCCCCATAATTATTAAAAGTATCTCCCATTTAAAAATACTCACCAATAAAAGAAACTACACTTAAAACCAACACTCAAAACAACTGTGTGTGTCTTTCCAGGTAGAAACAAACGTAATGAGCTGCCAACAGTTGGCAATAAAGCCGACTCGGTGCATCAATGGAATGATGTTCCGAGTCTGCACAGGACTTGGACCGCGGTGTGTGGATTCATGGCTTCAATACACAGGCAAATTCCACAGACTCGGCGACTGACTTGCCAAAACCGCTGTGTGTGCAAATAGCCTAATATGGAGCCGCCAGTTGGCATTAAAACCGACTCAGCGCAACGATAGAATGCTGAGCCGAGTCGGCTTTAGAGAGACGAGTGGCTTGGACCGCGGTGTGTGGCTTCAAAATCTTTCATAAATATAAAGTTAGGCGAATGGCTCTATCTGTAGCTTGTCTTCAATAGGTTATATTTTCTGCTAAGCCTACTCCAATCCCTTAATTGCCATACTTCGTGCCATGAGAGAATGTGCAGAAAACGCATGCAGATTCCTTCCCTTTCCTCTCAATCTAACTCCCAAAACCATTCTTTGGCCCCAAGCCTTGGAGTCTTTGGCTGTGGTCTCTAGCATCAGGGGGCGATCGCAGCTGCTTTCAGGGCTTCCATCATAGAAACAGGAAGGAAAATTCTCAAATATATGAGAGTAGCGTCCTTGTGCCGCTGGGGGGATTCTGCCTGCCCCTCTTTCTGTTACCTCAGTCCCTGATTCTTTAATATTAAATAGCTCCAACAAATTCTCCCCAAATATCTGTGTTTGATGAGCTCTTGGATTGTAACACTATAAAAAAAAAACAAAAAACATCCTTTCTATGGCGGAAACGCGTTAAAATCATGCAGCTCCGGCGAGTTGGACGTATTTTTTCTGACCATGATTTTTATTTTTTTATTTATTTAAGTATATACTACAATATATACTTAAATAAATTACAAAACTATTTAATTTTACATAATAAAACATATGATTTTAAAAACCTATTTAATTCATAATCATAATATGAATTCAGCTTGCCGAAATGACTTTCTAATAATAATAATTGACATTAGAAGGTCATTTCGGCTAGCAGAATTCCTATTATGATTATGACTCGAAGCGTAAGGCGATGGTTACCTCTGTAACTATCAGGAATACCACAAGGATACCGAGGCGGGAACGGAAGGTGGAAATAGAGACAAGTAATTTACAGCCCCCCCCCCCGAGTAATTATACGGAAATTGGAGACAAACCGCCAGTAATATGAGAAAGCTCTCACCCCCAGGACTAAATTCCTAGATAGGTTTCGGGCTTTTAGAGGGGGGGGGGGGTGAAGGGGGGGGGGGTTGATATTCAAACCTACAATTTAACTGGAAACACTAATAGTCCTGTTCGATATCGACACTTACCTCTAATCATGGCTTCAGTTACTAGAATTCTACAAACCTATATTATAAAATAATTATTTTTGTAACTAGATTATAGCCGAAAGAATGAGACAGAGAAGGTGAGAGAGAGAGAGAGAGAGAGAGAGAGGGAGAGAGAGAGAGAGAGAGGGAGGGAGAGAGAGAGAGAGAGAGAGAGAGAGAGAGAGAGAGAGGAGAGAGAGAGAGAGAGAGAGAGAGAGAGGGAGAGGGAGAGGGAGAGAGAGAGGAGAGAGAGAGAGAGAGGGAGAGAGAGAGAGAGAGAGAGAGAGAGAGAGAGAGAGAGAGAGAGAGAGAGAGAGAGAGAGAGAGAGAGAGAGAGAGAGAGAGAGAGAGAGAGAGAGAGAGAGAGACCCTACATTAATACCATACAACGCTGAGAGAATGGTAGGAGTTCTCGAAGAAATATCTGTAGATTAGAGAAACACAGTAATCCAGGCCAAATTTTTTTTTTTTTTTTTTTTTTTTTTTTTTTTTTTTTTTTTTTTTTTTTTTTTTTTAACGGCGCATCTACATCTGGGTCATTAGCGCCGACATCCAGGGTGCAGCGAGGAATTTTACCAGTGAGCCGTGGGATGATAAAATTCCTGCGGGAGGTTGGGAATCGAACCCACCATCTCCCGCTTATGAATCCAAGGCGCTTAGCCACGGGAGTCCCCTCCAGGCATGTTGTAAGCATCCTTGATCCTCCTGTTCCCGGAGGGTTCCTTACATAAAGTGGACTAAAAGGAATCTTTTTTGAGATAATCCAAATAACAAGAATGATCTTTTTCACCGACGTTTCGCTATTCATGCTGCAATCTTCCTCAGGGTTATGTCAGAACATAATATTTGTAATGGAATAGACCGTCGATATAAACGAGTAAGAAGGCTTCGGTCACACAGGATGCGTGTTCGATTCAGTTATTTAATGAAGGGCGATAGTGAAGAAAACAGCGTAACCAACTTGCTATGAGGACGTTCGGAGACTTGCACGGAAGGCAGACGGAGGAAAATGAACCATTTCTTCCGTCAGTTCATGAACGATGTGAAAACCCCCATTTTTGATGACCCCGGAAACAATTTCTTCAAGAACCAATGAATTAATTTCTCTTTTATTCCAATGGAAACCTTCCAACAACATAAGATCGAAGCCATAATAAAGATTCTTATATACAGGTTTCATTTGGAAACGATCAAAATATATTTCTGGCTGTTGAAAGTCCCAAAAATTCTTTGTCACTAAATAAATGTTTTTCACATATTAACTTCTTAGTCAGTACTAGTTTCAGCAACCGCAATATCTTCCGGTGATAATGGACGGATTTCGCACATGGAGGTTCAGGAGAACATCCTTAACCCTTCCAACGGAACATCCGTCTTCCAGGCGGGTATAGTTTAAAGAAACAACCATAAGTATCGTTGTATGGTGTTAATTTGGGCGTGGCTTGAAGTTTGCTTTGTTTACACCTTTCCCTCGACGGACATCGCGGTAGTTTTGCCAACATCCCTGCCAACATCTCGAGTCGGTAAGAGCGCTTTTTCTCAATGACACCCCGTCTCTAAGACGGATGTTCCTACTAGCGTACGTTCCGAGTAGCCGTCTGCTAGACTGGTGTTCCGACTAACGCATGGGAGAGTCGTGTATCCCTTTGCAAGGCTGGTCTTCCTCAACTAACTTTTGAATACATTAGATTCGTTTTTGGTCAATGAAAATAATTTGTACACTTTTTCAATAGTGTGATTAATATATATATATATATATATATATATATACAGGGTGTCCCGTAAATGTCTAGTCATATTGTAGGAGGTGATAGAGGAACCTTAGGGGAACAAAAAATGTTCTATGACCATTTTCCGAATTCTCACACATAAGGGAGAAAACGTCATTTTATTGTTTTTTCAAAACAAACTTGGTTTTTAGAAGAATAATCGTAGCTGCGTCCCAGGTGGTTCTACTAGAAAGAACGTGAGACCAATCGAAAGCTGAGTAAATTTACTATAAGACTAGTTGAGAGCAAACATAAAAAGTCCGTCACGCAGGAGCTGCATAACTAAGCACTTTCCTCAGAATTTGGGTAGCGTAGACTGCTTTCCAGAAAAATTTGCTTAAAATATCCTACATAAATAAAATAAAAACATGAATAGTTCTCTTTTAAATTTGTAATGAGTAACTGATCAATTATTAATTTGCTTCCAGAGTTATGTTTACACATGGTACCTATTACACTACGTAATAAATACAAAAAACCTCATATTATCGTATTTTGATCTAACGCAGAAACAGGATACAGTCACTCTAGTGGTAGAAAGCGCTCCTTGCGGCGGCTTTGTGAACCTACGTCTGACGGGCTTTTCTATTGAAATATATTACAAATTAAACCCCCGCTTTCCGATTGACCGATTCAGCTCATTTTTACAACACTTCTTTCTCATGAGGTACCCACGACGTATACCGCGTTTCGTTACATTACAGCAGAAATTACGACCGGTATGAGTATATTAGGAATTTTTATTACAACACATTTTTATTTTTTTACAACACATATTTACCTGTAGATTACCACTACGAATACCGAGTTTCGTCGAAATATACCAAAAATCATGGCTGGTAGTGGCGAATTGGTATTGTGGGTCCGGAGTAACCCCCCCCCCCCCCCCCCCTCCTAATGAACCGATTTAGTTTATATTTACAACACGTATTTACCTGTAGATTACCACTACGAATACCGAGTTTCGTCGAAATATACCAAAAATCACGGCTGGTAGTGGCGAATTGGTATTGTCGGTCCGGAGTAAACCCCCACTTCTAATGAACCGATTTAGTTCATTTTTATATCTCAATTTTCTCTCTATATTACCACTACGAATACCAAGTTTCGTTGAAATATAACAAATATTACGGCTCACATAGTCAAATTAGTGTTTTGGGTTCAGGGTAAACCCCCCCTTCCGGTGGACCGACTTTGGTGGTTAACGAACTCGTTCAATCGTTTGCTAATTGAATGCTATATACCAAGTTTCGTGACGAAAAAACAAAAACTCTGGCCGCTATCGTGTTAACAGACACACATATATATATATATATATATATATATATATATATATATATATGCATATATATATATATATATATATATATATATATATATATATATATATAAATTTTAACGGGGTTCATTTTCGGTGTCTACTAGGTAGGATCGATAAAGATATGAAGAAATTTTTCAAAAATTCCGTCATGAGTCCAACCTCAATAGCTACTTTCCTTCGGAGGAAAGTGCTAAAATGAATGAATTTAAGCATGCCTATCTTAGCAAAAGAAAGCTATTCTAAATTTCCTGACTTTTTCTTGATATTTCTTACCCGTGTTACTCCTCTATGGGCAGGATCTGAGATTTCCGGATTTCAGAAGAACTTCTTCATTTAACCAGCTTTCCATTCATTTATCACAACCCTGTGTTATTGAAGCAAGTGAACAATTTAGGAACAAAAGTTTATAAAAAAATATGGATCAGTGAAATGAAAATTATTTTTTCCCCCCTCAGTTTATTCAAAAAGCTCAAAAGAAATACTTATTTTTATAAATATTTATGTAAGGCCCCGTTTTCCCCTTTGGCCTTGTTAAGTGAATAAGGATGAGAGAAAAGGTTGGCTGTCCATCTCTAGAGATGTGAGAACCACGAATCCGCAAACGTTGCGTCTGGGATGTTGGCACTGCACGTGGCTGATTCGTAAGATTCCTGGAAGATCTAAGACCTGACAAGAGTTTCTAGTTCAATCACCTGCAAAAGCAGGAGTGGGGTACAAAGGGTTTAAAAAGAGCTGGCTTACCTCCGAGAGGGCAGAGTTTGCATCCGTTCCTGAGACTTCGGCCCAGATGCTGTTCAGAGGTAGGCCAGTTCCAAATTCTCTATAATCTCCCCAAATGATCATATTTGATAACTCTACCTATCCGTCTCTCTCACTCAACCTTTTCTCTCATCGTAGCAATGGTTTATGATATTTATGTTTTGTATCCTCTGTGTAAATTATAGTTTTAAAAAGGAATTTCCGCTTCTCTAAAATATTTCCCCATTGTCTATATCTCTAAATCCCGTCCTTGCTGATCAGTCCCTTACAAATGGTGTCAGGTTTCCGGGTATTATTTAAATGTCCAGCTGCAAGCCGGCATTAGATAAGAACCCTGCTCTCGAGATAGGCCGGCGGCTGTACTGCTGACGCTGATAGGACAATTCCTCGAACTGATATCTCGGCGCTGGGTAGTTGTTCATTCAATGTCCTCACGTTTCCTGGTTTAAGGACCGCCAAATACGGATATTTGGTGGTTAGCCCTGTTAGAGAGTAAAGCAATCCCTATTCGTAAGCATAACGTGTTGGGGTTCATTGGAAACGTTGTAAATAGAGCTATACGATGGTGGTAACGGAACAGCAGTTTGCCGATCTGAAAACGGCATTGGATCAGGCGTTGGCTGCAAATGAGCAATTCAGGGAAGAATTCGAGAGGACAAGGCATGAGGGTAAGCAAGGAAAGAGGGATCTTTCTCTTCAGGGAATGGTCGGTCCATGGTCCGGTGACGATTCTGGGGTTCCAATCCAAGACTATCTCAATGGTTTGGAATTAGTGGCAACTAGCGGAAACTGGGAAGATCGTGATAAATCCCTTGTGTTAAGGATGAGACTGAAAGGGATGGCTGCGAAATTTTTGGCCAGCAGATCGGATCTCAAGGGGCCAAATGTAAAATACTCCACGATTCGAGATGCTCTTTTAGACCGCTTTAAGGCGACTATGCAACCTGAGCAGTTTCTCCTTCAGCTTAGTTCAATGAAACAAGAGCGTGGGGAGGATGTCAGAACTTTCGGAGATCGTTGTCGGGAGATGGGTGAACGATCACTCTCAGGTGAGGGATCGGAGGAAGAAGTTATAGGGGCTCGCAAACAACTGGATAAAGTCGTCCTTACATCATATTTAAATGGGCTCGGAGGAGAGATTGGGAGGCTGACGAGACTCGCGTTCCCAAAGGAATTACAAACCGCGATTGAGAAGGCTAGAGCCATTGAAACGGAGTTAGGGCGACACGAAAAGGGAATATTTACTGTAGAGAAGAATCCCCAGGATAACGAAATTCCCAGTCCCGAGGAAGTTGGACAAAGCGAAAGGGTCATTGAGAGGGGTAATCCAAGTGGCTGTTATCGCTGCGGGGATACGAATCATTGGGCCAGGGGATGTCGACAAACAGAGAGGGTTAGTGATATTTCTCCTAAAAATAGTACGAATTGTTATAGGTGTGGTCGTCGTGGGCATATCGCTCGCCAATGTCGTTCCAAACCCCTCGTGAAAGGAACTTGCCAAAGAAGGCCCCCAAACGCGAGCGACTTGGGGAGGGCCCCGGCCCTAAGTCGGCGACAAGGGGATCGCGCTACGAATTACTAGGCATAGGTGGGGGAGGTGAGAAAGGGTTAAAGGTGAGCACCTGGATAAATGGGCGGATTCATAGGATGATAGTAGACACTGGTGCTGAAGTTACTCTAATCAGGTCTCCTGCCTCAGGATCCAAATTAAGACCCGCGACTAGTAAGATTAGGGGGGTAACTGGTGTGGTAATCCCGGTACGCGGTATTCAAACGGTGAATATCGAAGTTAAGGGCCATCGACTGTCCCACGACGTCATAGTGGCTGACGTCTGCTTAGAAGGAGATGGACTATTAGGCTTAGACTTACTAGGGAAATTAGACGCCCATATAGACCTACGTTCGGGATTGTTAGTCACGGGAGCATCGCCTAAAATTGAATCCCTACCTTCCGTTGGTTCGATAACAAAGAGGGATGAGTTAAAAATGTCTGCGAACCGAGAGTGGGTACGTTCCATGAGTAGGACGGCGAGAGAACTAGAAGCCAAGTTTTCAGGTCATATTTTATCCCTTCCAACTAGCGTGAATATAGGAGCTAAGCCGATAGTCAAGGAGGAATCAAGACACACGGGGAAGAAGGATAACAAAACCAGCTCAGCGCGTCTTTCGCGAGAGGAAACGCTTCCGGCCTTCATTGAATCTCTATTAGAGATTTCCGTACCAGGGAAACTAGACCAGAAAGCTGTTATAATTGAGCCGTCAAGAGCACTTCCCAATGGGGTTGTAGGAGGGAGATGCATTAACACTCCTCGGGACGGCCGTTCGTGGATGCAGTTCGTCAATTTGACCGCTTCGGCTGTGACATTGCCACGGCTTCTAGTGGTAGGTCTGGTAGAGAGAGATTGGGCGGAAGACGGTGGATCTTGTTCGGAGAGGGTACGCGAGGATGGCTCTAAAACTCCTGTTGGTTTCGCCTCGATCGTTGGCGAGAAATTGGGCCATTTAAGTGGTGGGGAAAGGAGGGATATGGAGTCCTTGTTGACCAGATATTCAGACATTTTTTGTGAACCGGGTCCCGAAGGTTGCTCCCTGCCTGTTCAGCACCATATTGAAACTGGAGATGCCAGACCTGTGGTGAAACGCCCGTATCGTGTGCCTTTCAGTGAACGGGAGGAAATGGAACGGCAGGTTCAGACGTTGCTTGAACGAGGCGTCATTACGCCGTCTAAAAGTCCTTGGCAAGCACCTGTAATTCTAGTCAAGAAAACTTCCACAACAGGTGACTTAAAGTATCGATTCTGCACAGATTTCCGTGGCCTCAATGCAGTTACTAAGGTCGATACTTACCCGCTTCCGTTGATACAGGAAACCTTAGAACAATTGGGGAGTAGCCAAATCTTTTCCACAATTGATCTTTCGAGTGGGTACCACCAAATACCGATAGCACCCCAGGATCAGGCAAAAACGGCCTTCACGACTGTAAACGGACACTATGAGTACAAAAAAATGGCTTTCGGCCTTGCGGGGGCACCTGCCACGTTCCAACGGGTCATGGACCAACTTCTTGGCCGACTGAAGGGCACCGGGTGTTTCGTTTACCTCGATGATGTGGTGGTTTATAGCTCATCACTGAGGGAACACATGCTCCGGTTAGAGGAGTTGTTCGACATATTCAGAGGCGCTAATCTAAAAGTGAACTTGAACAAGTGCGCTTTTGCGGCATCAGAAGTGACCTATCTGGGACACGTAGTTACAGCCGAGGGAGTGAAACCAGATCCTAGAAAATTAGAGGCGATCAAGTCTTTTCCAGCCCCCAGAAATGTGAAGGAGTTGCGAAGTTTTCTAGGGTTGGCAAGCTATTACCGTAAATTCATAAAAGGCTTTGCGGATCTTTCAAGACCGCTGACAGAATTAACTGGCTCACGAGTACGATTCCAGTGGGGCGACAAGCAACGGAAGGCTTTTGAATCGCTAAGAGAAATCCTAAGTTCGGACTCAGTCTTGTGCTATCCGAATTTCAGCGAGCCATTTATATTGTCCACCGACGCATCAGGAGTAGCTCTGGGTGCCATTCTGTCCCAGTACAGAGATGGCGGCGAGACACCTGTTTGCTACGCTAGTAGGCAGTTGAAGGGTCCAGAACTCAACTACTCGGCAACAGAACGAGAACTGCTAGCGGTGGTTTGGGCAACAAAGCTGTTCCGTTGTTATTTACTAGGGCGAAGGTTTAAGCTTGTCACTGACCACTCTGCCTTGAGGTGGATGCTAAGCCTTCGAGACCCGTCTTCACGGCTGACCAGGTGGGCCCTTCGGTTAGAGGAGTTCGACTATGAAGTCGAACATCGCCCGGGGAAGAAACATTCTAACGCTGATGCTTTAAGCCGTACAATAGCTGTAGTCACGGGAAATAGGCAGAAAATAACCCGAGGTAAATTGAAGGATGCTCAAAAGGAGGATATGTGGTGTCAAAGAGCCATCAAGAGAGGCACTGTTCATGTACAAACAGATGCCGATGGCCTGCTATATTGGGCCGATGGGGCAACGGATGAGTCGGAATGGAGGCTTATGGTGCCTGAGGGTCTACGAAAAACAATCGTTGAAGAAAATCACTCGAAACCATGGGCTGGGCACCCAGGGGCTGATCGTACTCTCGCGGTAATCAAAAGCTCATATTATTGGCCGGGCATGGCGGCGGACGTTAAGTCCTTTGTGGAACGGTGTCACGCGTGCGCTAGCAGAAAAAGTCCTGTATCTCAAAAGGTCCCCCTGGAAGCTCCCTATATGGCCACAGGGCCTTTCGAGCAGGTATCGCTAGACATATTTGGGCCTTTGCCGACTTCCAAAAGGGGCCATCGTTACCTTTTGACCGTAATTGACAATTTTACACGGTATGCGGAGGGAATACCACTGAAGGGGCAAACAGCTGAAGAAACGGCCGTAGCACTCGTCGAGAATATTATCACTCGACATGGGGTCCCTAGGAGGTTGTTAACAGACCAGGGAAGAAATTTCGTTTCTCGACTGTTTACTCAAGTTTGTAGAGCGCTGGGGATTAGGAAATTACAAACTACCGCCTACCATCCGGAATGTAACGGAATGGTAGAGAGGTTACATCGAACTCTTACCGATTCGATATCCCAATATGTGCGAAGAGACGGTCGTGACTGGGATAAGTGGGTCCCATATGCTCTCATGGCATATCGAGCAATACCTCATTCGTCGACAGGATATTCCCCAAACTACCTCATGCTTGGGCGAGAATTGGTAACTCCGTTTGATTGCTGGGTAGGTCCAACCAATGACGGATCGGAATCAGCGGACCATGTCGAAAAGTTAGGGCATCGGCTGAAAGAAGCCTATAAGGACGCTTTGAGTCGTGCCGAAAAGGCCTGGGCAATGAGGACCCATTATTGTAATGCCCGGCGTAAGGAGCGACGCCTAGAGGTGGGGGATTGGGTCTATCTCCATTGTCCAGCCGTAAAGCCTGGGAATTGTCCAAAATTCCACTGTCCCTGGCCAGGCCCACACAAAGTAGAAAGGGTTCTTTCGCGAGTGAACTATGAGATCCGACTGGCCACTGGATCTCTGAATGTAGTTCATATAAATAGGCTAAAACGGGCCCCGGGGGGAGGAGGGGATTCGCACCCTAAGGTTATGACGAAGGCAGGTGGGGCAACCCGGGAAGTGGAAGGGTCGGAAGATGAGGTCATGGAGCCGGAATGGGAAATTAACCCAGGGTGTTGTTATGGCTCAGAAGACGACTCTTGTGAGGACCAAGATGAAATTGAAACGCAGAGTGAGATTCACAGACACTGTCCGGTTGCTGCGGGAAGATCGCCAGAATGTAATGACCCTGCCTGCCCTCTGGACGTTAGATCCTCTCCTGAGGAAGAAAACAGGTAAATAACCCAGGATAGTCAAGGGGAGGGAAACGAAGGACGGATTGAGACAGGTGGGACTTCCGGGGAAAGTTCCAGTGGTTCAGATAGCGAGAGCCAAGCTCAGCCAAAAGGGAAACCTGATGCTACTTGGACACCAGAGGGGAAAACTTTAACTTTTTCTCGTAGGTCCCCATACCCGCTTAGGAGGAGAGCTAAGTTGCCTGAAAATGATTCCTGAATATCTTATTTCAGGGTTGTCGCTATTGGTGGTCCGTAGAATTTTAAAGGAAGGTTTTCAAAAAGAGGCGCAACTTCAAACGAACATATCGCGTGTTACTAACCTCATCCAAAGTTCCCTGTACCTTTCCTCGTCCCTCAGAAGCCTAGAAACTGGAGTAACGGAATTCCTATTTAGATTCCGCAGAGTTCTTAATGGAGTAGGTGCATCGATGAGTGGAAGGTTGAGTAGAGAGATGCTAGGTCCTAAAGAGTTAACTCTGATTTTGGGGAAGGTAAGAGAGGCTCTGCCAACTGGACTGACACTCCTCTCGGAGGGAAGCCGATATCATGACCAAATTTACTACCAGATTTCTGAAGTACATGCAATTGCAACCGATGATGGAGTAATAGCTGTAGTGGAATTGCCTTTAAAAACTCCGGATCAGGAGATGGTGCTTTATCAGGTTCTCTCCTTGCCTCTTAAGGAGAATAAAACAGGAAGAATGGCTGCAGCTCAGCCGGAGGGGGCGTTCTTCTTGGAGAGCCACAAGAGAAGGCCTACTCAATTCTTCAGGAGCAGGATATAGCCAGATGTCGTCCCGGGATACCATGGATCTGTCCTGCCGAGTTCAAATTCTTTCACGGACAAACACCATCTTGTATTGTCTCATCGTTTCGCCAGGAGAATACGTCGAAGGAATGGTGCCCGTGGACTTTGGTGAATCCTAGATCTTCACCCACATGGATTTGGGACGAGCACAAGGAGCTATGGTGGTATAGCATGTCTAAGCCCACTCGCCTCCATCTTCAATGCAGAGGGAGTGCTGGAGTAGAATCGCTAGAGCGGGTTCTAGATGGAAGTGGGCAGCTTACCATAGCACCTGGTTGCACAGCTTGGACACCTGATTATCGCCTTTTGCCGATAGCCGACGTTGGGGAATCCTCTCAGGTGGTGCAGTTGCAATGGGTCAACGTTACGATCAAACCACCCTTGGACCTGCCAGTAAAAGAGGAATATGATCCCGCAGTATGGGAGGATACTTTGAAGGAGCTCGAGGAGCTCGAAGAAGCGTCCAATAACTCTTCGGCTGAATGGGGAACATGGAGCGATGTGGAACGGATCCTTGCGGCCCAAAAGAAGGGGAAGGAAGGGGAACTTCTATGGATAGCAGGCGGGTCGGTTGCTCTAATAGCACTTCTTGGGTTTACCACTGGCCTGCTAATTACAAAAATCAGATCCCGGCGTGGTGCGAATCAAAACTCGCAGCCAACGGAAGGAAGTGGGGCAGCAGGATTCGTAATACATCGACCGGCAGCTGAAAGTGTCGTATCTGTAATAACGGAGCGGATATAGACCGCTCGAAAGTGTAGTAGCCGTTCAGTGTTTGTGACGACAGTGTTCGGTATAGTTATAAAATAATGGTAACATAAGGATTTTTACCTCCTAAGGGAGAGGTTTTGTCTTGTAAAGATGCCAATAATGTTTATTTTATTTTAATTTTTACAGCGCATCACCTGTATTGTTATTAGCACTAATATTGTTTATTATTATTATTATTAGTAACATAAGGATGGGTAGTGTTAAAGGTAAAGTAATGTTCCAAGGGAAACATGACTTTGAAAAATCGGGGGGTGATGTAAGGCCCCGTTTTCCCTTTGGCCTTGTTAAGTGAATAAGGATGAGAGAAAAGGTTGGCTGTCCATCTCTAGAGATGTGAGAACCACGAATCCGCAAACGTTGCGTCTGGGATGTTGGCACTGCACGTGGCTGATTCGTAAGATTCCTGGAAGATCTAAGACCTGACAAGAGTTTCTAGTTCAATCACCTGCAAAAGCAGGAGTGGGGTACAAAGGGTTTAAAAAGAGCTGGCTTACCTCCGAGAGGGCAGAGTTTGCATCCGTTCCTGAGACTTCGGCCCAGATGCTGTTCAGAGGTAGGCCAGTTCCAAATTCTCTATAATCTCCCCAAATGATCATATTTGATAACTCTACCTATCCGTCTCTCTCACTCAACCTTTTCTCTCATCGTAGCAATGGTTTATGATATTTATGTTTTGTATCCTCTGTGTAAATTATAGTTTTAAAAAGGAATTTCCGCTTCTCTAAAATATTTCCCCATTGTCTATATCTCTAAATCCCGTCCTTGCTGATCAGTCCCTTACATTTACTTAAATATTATGTAAGTATTTATTTAAAACAATAAAAAAAAAATACTTTCACAAAAATAAAAAAAGTTTTAAAACAGTAAATAAATAAAATACATATTTATTTTGAATTTATTAATTACAGTAACTAGTGGGGTCTCCCGTGGTCTAGTGGCTAGCGCGCTAGATTCATAAGCGGGAGATGGTGGGTTCGATCCCCACCGGCGCCAGAAATTTTCTCATCTCAGGGCTCGCTGAGAAAATTCCTGGATGCACCCTGGACGTCGGCGCTATTGGCCAAGATTTATGTCGATGCGCCGTAAAAAAAAAAAAAAAAATACAGTAACTAGTACTGTGTCTAGGAGGTGGCCATTAATGAACCCCAACCACACATTAACCCGAAAAATAATTATTTTTACCTAGTTAACGCATTTGAACACATTTTTACTGGTATTTATAATTAAAAAACCAATGCTTTACCTTGAATTGATGCTGATGCCACGCTTGTTTACCGTCCTGGGATTCTTGTGAGCCCATGTGTGATTGTTGTGGTAATTAAATATCCCATCCCTAATATTAAATAAGATGTAGATAGTCCTGTAAAAATGTGTTCAAATGCGTTAACTAGGTAAAAATAATTATTTTTCGGGTTAATGTATGGTTGGGGTTCATTAATGGCCGCCTCCTGGACCCAGTACTAGTTACTGTAATTAACAAATTCAAAATAAATGTGTATTTTATGTATTTACTGTTTTAGAATTTTATTTTTATTATTATACAAACAAAACTACGTACCAATTATTAGTTAATGATAAGTGGCTTAAAAATAATTAATAGGCTGTTGATAATGTGGAAATCAAGATACCCGTCTCAGAGACGGATGTTCCTCCTAATACATAAAAAAAAAGATGTTCCGTTGGAAGGATTAAAATTACAAGAATATTTTACGAGTAAATAAAGGAAAATCCGACCCTTACGGATAAGAAAAAGGCATCCCTCAGGGCCGTGTACTAAGCTCTACACTTTCAGATATTTATATACTCGCTAATTAGATCATTATATTTAGCATGCCAATGGAATATAATATTTCATATTATTTGAGCAAATTATGAAAGCAGATAATTTTTTTGAAACTATCTTAAATATATATATGTATATATATATATATATATATATATATATATATATATATATATTAGCTTTTTCTTTATCCATCGTTGTCTTATCTGACGCTTTCTCTAATCCGACTGTCTCCGAG
Organism: Gonocerus acuteangulatus; assembly: GCA_946811695.1. NCBI lineage: Eukaryota > Metazoa > Arthropoda > Insecta > Hemiptera > Coreidae > Gonocerus > Gonocerus acuteangulatus. The sequence continues at coordinate 4,973,552 of OX328126.1, forward strand.
AGGAATGAGTGACGGATCTCGGAACTGGCCGGAGCTAAACCTGCTCGAGGGTTCCTAGAAAACCTTCCCTTCCTAGCTAGCCAAACATTTGTCTAGTGGTATTTCATTGAATGGAACTCAAAGAAGGGATATATGTTTCCTTTTAGACGCAGCAGCTTGTGTTTCTATAAAGAAAATAAAAGTTTCTACTAAATGTTACTTAAATATGCAACATTAAAAATAGTACACATTAATATATCCTCAAATAATATGGTATTTCAAATAGTGCACATTATTATATCCTCAAATAATATGGTATTTCAAATAGTGCACACTATTATATCCTCAAATAATATGGTATTTCAAATAGTGCACATTATTATATCCTCAAATAATATGGTATTTCAAATAGTGCACATTATTATATCCTCAAATAATATGGTATTTCTATATATATGTATACATATATATGGACGGAATCGATATAATTTAAACAGTTTTAATCCACTTAATACAAACTAGTCTATGATTGATAGAGATTCGTTGAGGATAGATTGAAAAGGCTGATATAAAACTGATCCGATCGACATGGCTGTATATTAACAGCTGATGGGACAGTTTCTCAATCCAGTGAACAAGCCAATTTCACACCGTCCCAACTCCTGTAATGCTATCTGCTACCTTTGATTTACTCCGGGACATTTATCAATGGGATTAGGAGTATCTGGGTTTCAATATCTCTACGTGGGGAGGAAGGACGATTTGTTTTCGATTTTTTATATAGGATATTATTAAATTTTGAATACAATATATCATATATCGTACAATATTATATAAAAAAAATCAGTCCCGTAACAGGCCACAAAGGCCCAGAGGGGGAGATACTGTAGAGGTATCTGATTCTTGACCATACGGCACACTAGGGAGATAGTGTGGTCAGTACTATGCTCCGGCCGTTTGGTTTTTCGCTTTGCTGCTTCGACTGCTAGAGTCATTAGCACCAAGGTACTCATTAATAACTTAATTAAAGGCTGGGTTGGCCTAGGAACGGTCAGGTAGGCCAAATCCAACCAATGAACGAAGACACTAGAAGATTAAAATCTTTAGTACTATGCTCGGGATTTGAACTCAGGTCCTCCAGCCTATTAATCCAGTGATCTACCACTCAGCTAACCACGCCCCATATTGATCATACAATTGTATAATGTGTTTATACAACACTATATGTACAGTGTTGTACACTACATGTACAGTGTTGTACACTTGGAATAACGATTTTTTTTTTTAGCACGATTCCTCCCTATAGCGAGGAAACTTGCTTATGAATTTGAAATAGATAGATATAAAATTAAACGACCATTTCTTTCTTGATTCAATAATATAATAAGACATAATATGTCTTATATTATGTCTCCATATTATGTAGGATTCAGAGCAAAACTAGACCAATTCCATTTTTGACATTTTATGTTGTAATACCATCGAAGAGTATTACTAATAAAATGTCTCTTTTCAGTGCTAAAGGAGACTAATTCCTAACTTCATTATTTTACCGCTTGTAGCAGTTCTTGCTACACATCTGGAAGTCATTCTTATTTGTTTTCAGAGCAGAAGTTAGCCAAGTCCAAGTTATAACTATTTTATGAAGAAGGCTATGTATAAATAATGTCAGTGTTTAAGATCAAATCTTTTTAAGACTTATACTGGTCAATAGGATTTATACAAGGTCTCTGCAATTAAAACGAATATTACTCATTTTCCGAAAACTGTATAACATGGACTTGGTCTAGTCCTGCTATCAACCCTCTCTCTATATGTAATAAAATAATTCATGATAAAATGTTTAAAAAATATGAGGGGCGAGGTTAGCTCAGTGGTAGAGCACTGGACTAATAAGCGGGGGGGGGGGGGGGCGAGGTTAGCTCAGTGGTAGAGCACTGGACTAATAAGCTGGAGGACTGAGTTCAAATCCCGAGCAAGCACTAAAGATTTTTTCTTCTAGTATCTTCGTTCATGGATTGAATTCGATTGGCCTCCCTGACCGTCCCTAGACCAATCCAGCCTTTAATTAATTTAATAATGGGTACCTTGGTTGGTGCTAACGACTCTAGCAGTCGAAGCAGCCAAGGGGAAAATCAGGCGGCCGGAGCATAGTACTGACCACACTATCTCCCTAGTGTGCCGTATGGTCATGAATCAGATACCTCTATAGTATCTGCCCCTCAGGGCCCTCGTGGCCTGTTATGGGACTGTTTTCTTTCTTTTTTTTTTTCTTTTTATAAATATGGACAAAATCTTATATGTGCTATAACCACCGATGTTTCGCTTATGAGCATTAAGGGCTACCAAGATGGCCCATAGCTTCGACTGACAATAAAATATTTTATTTTGAACCAATAAATTTGAGCACAATTTGAAAGCATCTAAAGATTGCTTGATCAAGTTCCATTAGAACCTAACTGAGATTCATCTTGAAGATTGCTGCATTCAGAATGAAAAGGAAGAATCGCCTTTTTTAAATGAAGACGGAGATTCATTAAGAACCATTTAACTCCAGGAAAATCGGCGGCTAAAACTTCTCACTGATGTCAGCAAGAAATTCAGCAAGAATTTAAAATGCTGTTTTACCAGTCTCATCTGCTTGAGATCTTTTATTCATTCATCGTCTTCCCTATTTACTCTTACCAAGATATTCTACAGTTTTGAAAATATTTTGAACAGAAATTAAAGTACGCCTGCTTCAACTGCGGCCGTTTCGACTTCCGCTCAAAAAAACTCTATTACAATCAAGCATAGATTTGATTTATGTACATACTGTGTTTTTAGGGCATCGTCCCATATTTATGTACATACTGTGTTTTTAGGGCATCGTCCCATATTTATGTACATACTGTGTTTTTAGGGCATCGTCCCATATTTATGTACATAGTGTGTTTTTAGGGCATCGTCCCATATAAAACGTGTGTGTGCTTACCAGTTAACAGATTATAGACCGAGAGCCGGCAATGCACATTTCATGAAGTGTTTTATGCACCCTGAAATTTTGCTATTATATACCTCTTGGGTAGATAAGAAGGTATATATGTATTTCCTTGGACATACCTTGGAACACCAGGTACTGCACATAGGGGAAAGGTGCAAAACAATATTGCCTAAAAGTAAAGTTTTATTTAGAAGCCAACTATTATTAATGAAATAAATGGCAAATTAAGGCAATTTTCAAATTTATAATAAATAAGGCAGGCACTTTTAAGGGGGTTAAAATGATAATAATAAAAAAAAACTAAGTACCTAGTTTTTATTTTTAATAATTAATGATGTGCTTTATTCACGCTGCGATTTAAACAGCGTCTTCTATAAACATATTTCAAAATAATTACAAAAGGGCAGACACTTTTGTGGGGTATAATTATCAGGAAACATAAAAATAAATGTTGAATATGATAGACTACATTACACTGCGCGTAACCGTAAGAGTGCATGAGGCGACGGCGCAGTGTTGGCTGTTTTCTGTGCTGTCATTGGTTCTTGCTTACAGGATCTTGTACAGCTGTTCCGGTTTTAATGGCAGCGCGAATAAAACTCTCGTTTAATATCAGAATAAAAACATTTTTTTTTTTTTTTTTTTACGTGTTATACGCCTTAAAAGTGTCTGCCATATTTATTATTCGTTGTAAAATTGTCTTAATTTTACATTAAAGATAGTTGGCTTCTGAATAAAACTCTATTTTGGGGAAATATTTTTTTGCACCTTTCCCCTATGCGCAGTACCTGGTGTTCCAAGGTATGTCCAGGAAACACATATATACCTTCTTTTCTACCCAAGAGGTATATTATAGCAAAATTTCAGGGTGCATAAAACACTTCATGAAAAGTGCGTTGCTGGCTCTCGGACTATTAATACAAATTAACAACTAAGATAAATGAAAAGTAAATTAAGACATAGTACATCATGGAAATCAATTAAAGCATAATATAAAAGTATTATAACAATAAGATATGTCATACTTAGTGCCTGAAACATCTTATATTTTCAAGATTCCAGAGCAAATTTTCGGAGGTTTAGGGACGCCATCATAAAATAGTATACTATCGAGGTTGATAATAATTCAAATCTTTGAGGAAAATAAACAGGTTTTCGGGAGAGATGATTATAATGTCTGGAAGGTAGGAGGTTCTGTATGGATTATAGATTGGGCAACAATCAAGCATAAATTGTTTCTTATTTTACATAATATGTAAAATAAGAAACAATTTATGCTAAAAGATATTATGTTTTAGCACGGTTTCTTTCTTCCTCCATAGGGAGAAAACCCGCTTATAAGGTTGACTTCATGACGCAATCACGGAATTGCCGAAGTGATACTTTTACTTCAGATCCCACAGATCATGAACATAATGGGGGCTTAAATTTGTATATATATATATATATATATATATATATATATAGTTGTCTGTACACTCTCTATTTGGTTCAAAAATAGTACAATTTTTATAAAAATGGGTATTTTTATGAATATGGGTACAGCAATAATTTGCCAAATTTGAAAAGTCCAGTTTGTTAAGCAGCAGAATACGTCCAACAGAACATTAGTTTTGGAGCAAAATTTGCACGAAAGATATCGCAAGGCTTACGTTTTCGAGTTAATATGCTTTCAAGAACCCGTTTTGATGAATAAAACCATTTTCAAGGTGATATCTCTGACTGTTTTCGAGAAAAGTTGATATGCCTAATAGTTTTTCAAACTAATTTTCGAATTGGGTATTTAGAATTGTTGGGTTCAATTGAAATATTTTCTGCATGTTTTAAATCTATCTAAACTCAGATATTTAAATGTTTGTTACATTTGGAGTTAACCCTTTTAAGAAGTAAAATAAATGTTATTAATAGATATGAAAGCTTTTGGGATTCTTGTAAATTTCATCTCGAGGCCCGTTGAGCTACCTGCTCGGCCACCATGGAGATTTGCCAACAAATATATATATATATATATATATATATATATATATATATATATATATATATATATATATATATATATATATATATATATATATGTATAAAAGTATGTATTTGAAGTGAATTCCATGTAGTGAATTTAGGCATAAATATCCCGAAGTTACTACAGTATAGAACTAATAAAAATGAATTAAAAACGAAACGTACCATTGATTGATATATACATTGAAACGAATGAATGTATTGATTGATATATACATTGAAACGAATGAATGTATCGATTGATATATACATTGAAACGAATGAATGTATTGATTGATGCATACATTGAAACGAATGAATGTATTGATTGATATATATATTGAAACGAATGAATGTATTGATTGATATATACATTGAAACGAATGAATGTATTGATTGATATATACATTGAAACGAATGAATGTATTGATTGATATATACATTGAAACGAATGAATGTATTGATTGATATATACATTGAAACGAATGAATGTATTGATTGAGTATAACCCTAAACATTCATTGAATAATAAATGAATGTTCCACTGAATGGGCTTCGAGATCTTCATTAGTGGGTATTGTAGTCAAGGAGAAAAACCCCATTTCAAGCTTCAAACAGTCTGCATTTCTAAAGCACCGTGTTGTCAACCCAAACAAAACATTTTTGCCTGTAATTATTCTGTGCCTGATCGTGTAAAACATAATTAATACGTTAATTGTGCAGCATTAGGAAATATTAATTGTAGCATTTTTGAAATATTCAACAGATTATACTTTGTTTTTTATCTCACGTACTGAAGAACGGTGGCTGTGAGTGTTAAGGCGTGAGCACTTAACACTCCGTGCCAAAGGTCTTGGGTTCGAGTCCCACTATGGGGTGGTGGCTTTGCTTTATAAAAAAAGAAAAGGCATCAGCTCTATCGTGACTAGAAAAGGGTGGTAACCTATCGATAACCCGTCCCCAGATTCTTAGATAATAATAATGGACGTTAAAATTTAAATAAATAATAAATTATTTCCCATACGTCAATAGAATATGGTTCGTCTATTTTTTTAAAGTGTGAGCGTTATATGGATGGATCAGAGGACAACTAGACCAATTCCATTTTTGACATTTCATGTTGTAATAGCATCGAAGAGTATTACTAATAAAATGTCTCTTTTCAGTGCTACAGGAGACTAATTCCTAACTTCATTATTTTACCACTTGTAGCAGTTCTTGCTACACATCTGGAAGTCATTCTTATTTGTTTTCAGAGCACAAGTAAGCCAACTCCGAGTTGTAACTAATTTATGAACAAGGATAGACATAAGTAATGTCAGTGATATTTAAAATTAAGAACTATGTGTTCAAATCTTTTTAAGCCTTCCAACTCCTACAATATCCAATCCATGTAGTCTAAAATTCTCCGGAAAATAACAGATGTTCCGTTTTATGTCTCCAATTTGACCCTCCATAATGACCTTAATATCCCTTTTATCCAACCTTTAGCCAAATCCCTGTACATGGAAGCCACATATTACCCAGAAGCGACAAGAACTCAGGCGACGGTACAGACTATTACTACACCTACATGACAAACGACTAACATGGAAGCCACATATAACCCAGAAGAGACAAGAACTCAGACGACGATACAGACTATTACTACACCTACTTGACAGACGACTAACATGGAAGCCACATATTACACAGAAGCGACAAGAACTCAGCCGACGGTACAGACTATTACTACACCTACTTGACAGACGACTAACATGGAAGCCACATATTACCCAGAAGAGACAAGAACTCAGCCGACGATACAGACTATTACTACACCTACTTGACAGACGACTAACATGGAAGCCACATATTACCCAGAAGCGACAAGAACTCAGCCGACGGTACAGACTATTACTACACCTACTTGACAGACGACTAACATGGAAGCCACATATTACCCAGAAGCGACAAGAACTCAGCCGACGATACAGACTATTACTACACTTATTTGACAAACGACTAACATGGAAGCCACATATTACCCAGAAGCGACAAGAACTCAGCCGACGTTACAGACTATTACTACACCTACTTGACAGACGACTAACAAGGAAGCCACATATTACCCAGAAGCGACAAGAACTCAGGCGACGGTACAGACTATTACTACACCTAATTGACAGACGACTAACATGGAAGCCACATATTACCCAGAAGCGACAAGAACTCAGGCGACGGTACAGACTATTACTACACCTACTTGACAGACGACTAACATGGAAGCCACATATTACCCAGAAGAGACAAGAACTCAGCCGACGATACAGACTATTACTACACCTACTTGACAGATGACTAACATGGAAGCCACATATTACCCAGAAGCGACAAGAACTCAGGCAACGGTACAGACTATTACTACACCTACTTGACAGACGACTAACATGGAAGCCACATATTACCCAGAAGAGACAAGAACTCAGCCGACGATACAGACTATTACTACACCTACTTGACAGACGACTAACATGGAAGCCACATATTACCCAGAAGAGACAAGAACTCAGCCGACGATACAGACTATTACTACACCTACTTGACAGACGACTAACATGGAAGCCACAGGATCCTTCCTATTGATTGTACATGGGGCTATTGTTCTTATGTATGTTGTCATATTATGCATAGAACCTATATTGTAAATAGAAACTGTTGCGATTATATATAGTCATATTGTACATAGGAACTATTTTCTTCGTTTCCTTTATAATTATAAGTTTTTCTTAAAAATGTATTGTTTTTTACTAGTTAATTTTACTTTTAGCTGTATGTTATTTACAAACTTAATTGTATAATTAGATTGATACACACAATAATGTAATTGGATTTGTAATTATGTAATATTGTAACTATTTTGTTGTTGTTATGTATTTCTATTTTATATGTGTACCTTGGCGAAACGCTGTCAATGCGGGGTGCTCATAAATAAATTATAAAAAAAAAAAAAAATAATCTCTCACTAACAAACCAACGTCTCATTACATGACCATTCTCAGACCAATATGTACCTACGGAATTCAACTCTGGGGTTCAACAAAGCCTTCCAACTCCTGCAAAATCCCATCCATGTAGTCTAAAATTCTCCGGAAAATAACGGGTGCTCCGTTTTATGTCTCCAATTCGCCCCTCCATAATGACCTTAATATCCCTTTTATCCTACCTTTAGCCAAATCCCTCTACCGTAAATTCCATTAGAACCCTACACGGCCATCCTAACTCCTTAATAAACTCTCTATCCTCCCAGCACATTCCTCACAACCCCATTCGGCGATTGAAAGGCAAGTGGCCAAGAGATCAACTCTGAAAACATATATTCTGCCTAGTGGGTGCTACAACTGTGCAGCTTCCTACCTCATGTACATCCATGTCATATAATCTTGCAATAATTTACTAGAAATGTACCTTATACATTGTTGTAAATTCCAAATAAATAAATAACAAAAAAAAAAAAAAAAGAAATCTTTTTAAGACTTACACTGATCAGTAGGATTTATACAACGTCTCTGCGATTAAAACACATAATACTCATTTCCTGGAAACAATATAACATGGACTTGGTCAAGTCCTGCTCTGAACCCTCCATATCTTCGTTAAAATTTCACAACCGCATAAGCCGATTTTTAGCGAAATTCAGTTATTGGTATCTTTAGAATCCTTATTATCTCCCGGACATAATGGTATAGATTTAAAAAAAACAAAAAAAAAACTATAGAAAGCGCAAAAATTGACTATTACTTCCGCGTATCTCTCTCATCTATTTTAGGCCATTCAGACAAGGTTTTTCTTTTAAATGTTACCGAAAATATGTCTTAATTTGGAAATCCTCATAAGTTGCAAGTTATTATTATTATTATTGGTTTTATGCATTGCATCTTTGGTGAATTGCATTTTTCCTAGTAACAGATCATTAAAGTTTTATTGCTCTCCTGAAAAGTTAGGAAAATTGACTTACACGGTTGTGAAATTTGAGTGACGATATGTTTTAACACCGCTTCATTCGCTATTTCGATTAAACAATTCATTATTGACTTCAAATCCCAGAAACTGTGATCTTTCAAGAAGCAATACCTTATAGGCAAAACTTTTTTTTTGTTCAATAACAGGGTATAAGTATTGTTCCTGAAGTAAGTAGAGGACCCCCCTCCCCCCTTGGCTTACTTGGGGAAAGTTAAATTGATTTCCAAGTTCCATTGCATGAGCTACAAAACTTTCTGATGTTCTCTCAGATCAACTTTTAACTCTATTACTAGACTAATGTTTGGATTCTGGTTTAATTTATATTCGCCCACCAGAATTCAAGGCCAGGTGCAATAAATGTGACCAGGTGCTAGTCCTTAACCCTATCACCGCTATCCCGCACTGGTGCGGGCTGACAAAGTTGCTATGTTTGCTCATAAAACGAAATTCACTGATTAGTAGGTCTCCTAGTTCACCACTAAAAAGCAAGAGAGCTATTACTTGTTTATTTCTAATCATTGCGGCCTTTGCTCACAAATGAGTTTGTGTTGTTTACACGAAATTAGCTCCGCGTGATGGGTGCATCACTGGTCATATGAATTCGGTGTGACCCACACATCCGCCGTGAGGTCAATGTACCTATTAGAGAACTGCACGGATAAGTAAAAAGTAATCGGATAAATAATCGCTGAGTATAAAACGGACGATGCGAGTACATACTCGGCATCGTTTCGAATTGGCATCGCCGAGTATAAACTGGACGATGCGAGTACATACTCGGCATCGTCCGGAATTGGCATCGTCGATTACTTTACATTACGATTACGAGTAATACTCGTGAGTAGTGCATCGTAATCATCGTAAATAACTGTCGACTTCTCGACATGCCGATACAGGAGGCAAGATAAGCAACAGATGAATTAGGTAGTAAATAAGGGGATTATAGAGTATTTTTTTTTCTTTCTGAAAATAGTTTCTGAGATATAAGCGATCGAAAATCGGGATTTATAGGACTCACTGACTCATAGGAGGCATTTCCCATGATGCTAAAGACTTGAAATTTTGCAGGATGATAGATATGAAGGTGTTATTAAAGGAAAAAAATAGAAAAATCCTGAAAAGGTGTGTTTGACGCCGCTTCTGGAGCGGTGTCGTGCCAGTTTTGTACTTCCTTGGGAAACCCGTCAATCCGTCCGAAACCCATTATGTGGGGTATCCAATGAATCGTGTCGGAATGAAGAACCTATATTTGATGTTTTAAGAAACATTTAGAAGCATATAGGCTTGGTCAAAATCTTATACCAGCTGTCTGTCTGTAGGTTTGTTCCTTATACAAATCTGAACCGTTTGACCAATTTTGACTAAACTTGGGACAAAGGCGGGTCTTGATATGGGGGGAATCATAGGCTAGGTTAAATTGTCCATCAGCTGTCTGTCTGTCTGTTTGTTCCTTATACAAATACACACCGTTTGACCGATTCTAACAAAACTTGGCAAATCAGTAGGTCTTGATCCTGGGATTGGCATAGACTATGTCAAAATCATTAATCAGCTGTCTATCTGTCTGTTTGTTTATTATACAAATCCACACAGTTTGACCGATTTTGACAAAATTTGACACACAGGTCGGTCTTGATCCGGGGAGTGTCATAGGGTATTTCAAAATAGTCTATCAGCTGTTTGCTTAACTGTTTATTCCTTATACAAATCCACACGATTTGACCGATTTTGATCAAACATGGTATATAGGTAGTTTATTATCCGGGGAGTGTCATAGGCTACGTCAAAATCGTCTATCAGCTGTCTGTCGGCATGTTTGTTCTTACACTAATTCACACCATTTTACCGATTTTGACCAAACTTGGCAAATCAGTAGGTCTTGATCCTGGGATTGGCATAGACTATGTCAAAATCATTAATCAGCTGTCTATCTGTCTGTTTGTTTATTATACAAATCCACACAGTTTGACCGATTTTGACAAAATTTGACACACAGGTCGGTCTTGATCCGGGGAGTGTCATAGGGTATTTCAAAATAGTCTATCAGCTGTTTGCTTAACTGTTTATTCCTTATACAAATCCACACGATTTGACCGATTTTGATCAAACATGGTATATAGGTAGTTTATTATCCGGGGAGTGTCATAGGCTACGTCAAAATCGTCTATCAGCTGTCTGTCGGCATGTTTGTTCTTACACTAATTCACACCATTTTACCGATTTTGACCAAACTTGGCACACAGGTAGGTCTTGGTCCGGGGAATGCACTTGACTAAGGTCAAAAAGGTCTTTCATCTGTCATATATCAAGCAGTAAGAAGAAATTTATGCAGACTCCAAAGACCCTGGTCTTATATGAAGTACAAAAGCCAGTAGGTATGCGGCAACTAAATTTTAATTGATACTTAGAAAATAGTAATGAGATCCCAAAAAAAAAAAACATAAATGTGAAATAGAGGCCAAGTCCCCCCCCCCAAAACAAATATTGGCAATACAAGAAGATGATACAAGAAAGATATGTCCAAGTTCATTACTTAGATAGACCTATTAATTACTTACTAAGAACAATAAAGACACAACTGACCTTTAAAAATAACAATAAAAATACTTTTATCCAGTTACTAAAATATAAATTTCTTCAACCAGGTATATTCTTAAACTTAGCAATGTTTACTTTTCTCTCTAAAGATAATTTCGGCACAAATAAAACATTGCCAAGTTTAATAATATACCTGGTTGAGGAAATTTATATTTTAGTACCTGGATAAAAGTATTTTTATCGTTGTTTTTAAAGGTCAGTTGAAGTGTCTTTACTGTACTTAGTAAGTAACTAATAGGTCTTCTAAGTAATGAACTTGGACATTTCTTTCTTGTATCATCTCTTGTATTGGCAAATATTTTTTGGGGGAACTTGGCCTCTATTTCACATTTATGTTTTTTGGGGGATGCGTTTAATACTAATGATATTTATTAATGACCTAGGTGTCTAAGCGTCCTAAAAAAAAAAGAATAAATAAAAAAAAGTCTTTACTTATTAACTACCAATCATCATTTTTATTATTATTATATTACGGCAATCACTAATATTTCAATATATTTCCCCTTTTTTTCATTTTATTATATAATGACGATTCAGGAGATGTACTTTCGAAAAGCACTAGACAAGCTGAACTCGCTCTATTTCCCTTTTTTCTCAATCGAGTGGATGATTCCCTTCTTGGTTCGTTCTTTGGTTTCATCCAACGCTGTTCTAGACCTGTCACTTATTCCTGAACTAGTTTCAGAAAGTATCCTTTTATTTGCCTCATCAAGAATAATTTCATTGCTTAATCAGGATGAATAATATTGCTCAAGCCTCATCTATCAACCTTTCTTCATTTACCTAAATAATTTTTTTATGAAATCTGATAACTAATTTTATTTATCTAAATCATTGTCTAAAATTCCATCCATACTCTAGTACAATCCTTCGGTAAAGGGCATCATATGATTTGGACTTATGAATTATTTCTGCCATTTCTCGGAGGCATGTTACACCTTAACAAAGAAATATATATCAGCCAAAATCACACTAGATCTACCACACATTAAAGCAGACGCAGATGAACCTAATATTTTTGGACAAGTCCCCACCTACCTAGGTAGTTGGCCTACTACCTTAACTCTTTCAGGACTGTTAGCTTCAAAAAGAATTTCAATCAGGGCCTATGTCTTCCTTTTGTATTGTTATTTCGGCAAACATATGAAACAAATAAATAAGTGAAGAAACTTTAAAAATGATGTACTTTTAGTGGATTAATTACAATTTAGTAAAATGTCAAACAAGCCCCGGCATAGCGGGATAGAAAGGCAAGCTATCTGCTGACGCATAGGCCCGAATGGGTTAAATAAATCTCATGGTATGCGCTTGTGTGTGTTTTTCTCATACCTCCTTGAAAACCAGCTTACTATTAAAAATAAGGTCTTATTTGGGATGGTTTTATTCTATCCAATTTAATGATTTGAAAACATTTAAAGCTCTGATAAATACATTGTATCATATAGAGTCATAATAAGTAATAAGAATTTTTCCAAATATTAATGAGTGGCACAATGAACTTCCTCCCGCCTGCTATGAAAAACCTCAGAACGAAGACCTCCATAAAAGCCATCTTTGGTATTTTGGTGTAGTTTAACGACTAGTAAAATAAAAATTATTAATAACTCTCAGGAATACTATAGAAAACAATTACATATAACAAGAATTTGCGGCGGTCTACCACCAGACCGCTGGTCGTCAGGGCACAAGAAACGCTAACTAGATACGGTGTGTGAGGCGAGCCAGCTGGTGGACATAGGATCAATATCTGAAATTTCGGATTTACCCATTTCTTTGTGTTAAGATGTTGTTCTTATTTTCTATTATCATTGTCAGTATTTTTCTAATTAAAAATTTCCACCTAAGATATCTTATTAAAACGACTGTCCATGGAAAATGTCCTTTGTTTAAAAAAAGGACCACAACTATTTTGATGAACCAAAATTAATGAATCATCTTTATTCCGATAATTTAACTATATTGCCATAATTTAAGTGCATACAGCTCGAACTTCTATAGACTCTTAATGTTTTCTTTAATGAAAAGCATTGAAAAAATTGAAACATTCATAACGAAAATCGCTCAAAATCGCTTAGAAATCTACCAGAACAGAAATTGACTAGAAGGTCTATAGTTTACTTTCCATTAATATTTATCTGCGAGTTTGTGCGAGTTTACTAGAATTTTTTTTTTCTTTTAGCTCTTGCTTTTTTTCAAATGTTGTCCCTATTAATTCCAGTTTCTTTGTCTTAAATGTTTGTTTATAATTTATGAAGGTATTATTGTCTTTATTCCTCGTGAATTGTAAACACAAGAAAGTCCACAAACAAATCAAATTCAGTATCAGGCTAGCATTCATAGCAATATGAACAAAAATCGTGACGTTTTTAATTTTTTAAGAACAACCCGTATAAGTTTCAAAGATTGTGGCCAGGCATATGTACAATGGATTAACGATCTTGGACTCGAAAATATTCCTAAGAAAATGGAGTTCTGTGTGCGGGAAAAATTTCACATGTTTTGTTGAAATTTGTGTTCGCGTTGGATTAAATCTAGTAGAAACCTATCTGTATTATTTCTTTGTTCTTCATGAATTAGATTTTGATATACTTTCATCGTGTTCGTCATCTTTAGAATGGAATGGCCAACTTAAACGCTGTTAATGGTCATTATGAGCTTAAGGAGTCATTTCTGACCTATATTATCGTTGACTTTTTCCTTCTTTATGACTATTAGATTCGAAATATGCAATTAAAAAATTCACCTTGAATAAAATTTCAAGGTCAATTTTGCGGGGGTTAATATGGGGGTTATTTCCCCCAATTTCGCATTGGAGAATATTATGGTTAAGTTTTGTATGGTCCTGTTTAAAAAAAAATCGTAATTGAAAGTGATGGTGCGTAAGACGAGCTACCATTTGTAATGTGTAGTAAATGTTAACATATTTTTTATACGGTGCCAGTCCACGTATTTCAAGGAAACATAATATATTTTTAAAACAACAGCGTTTCCACATATTATGTGGATTAGAGTAGAGCTGGAAAACTCTACATCTTAAATGCTGATATTAGAAACAGGAAAAAACGCGCGTGAATGTGAATGACAAAATAAAAAATAAAAAAAAAAAAACGTTACCAAGAACGTCTTTTTACATTCGGCAGGACAGGATTAACGGTTATATCTGCCTTTATTTATGTTTTTTTTTCTTTTATCACCTTAAAAAAATGTTTATTTCTTATATTACCTTTATTACTGATTCTTCTGGATTTTAATATAGACTGTATTACATTGTTTTTGTTTACGTTACAATTGTATAGTCACTGTAGTTTCGTTGAGTTGTAAGTAATACAGTGGACTTCATTACACATGGCGAGGCGAACCAGTATATAACGTAGTTATTCACGGCGATACCGATACCAAACCTGCAATACTCCACGATGCCGATGCCAAACCCCTCTGTACTCGGCGATGCCGATGCCAAATATTATTTTACTCGGCGATGCCGATGCGGCACGATGCCGATGCCGGTGTTCGGAATGAGTATGAGTACACATAAAGTAATCGAGGTACTCGTCCCATGAGTATACCTACTCGTGATTACGCGATGCCATACTTACTCGTGCAGGTCTCTAGTACCTATCATAAGGGCCCATAAACGGACAGGAAAATCTCAAGATTTTGTCTACACAGTCCAAATCTTAAGATATTGCTCATCGTGTATGAGACATCCTTGAGGCCAGAGTTGAACTCTACAGTCCATCGAAGTAGCATGATAAACCAATAGATTAACTTAACAGTCCAATGAGACTGGGACTGTGCAGGCCAGGCCTGATGTGTGTGGACAAGAGGATATTTGCCTCAAATTCAGGAGGTCTACTATAACTGGACAGTACAGTCCCTGCCTTGAGGTTTATTAACTTATCGTGTGTGTGCTAGATCCGTTCAGTCCAAACCTTGAGGCCAAACTATGCAGTCTCTGCCTTGATATTTGATCTGGACGTGTATGGCCACCTTAAGATATTTCTTCCCGTCCTATATGAGTCCACTTATGACATTGTCCCAATGATAAAATCCAGAATTGCAGGGAATTCCAGAAGTATTCGTGTTTAATAAAGTTGTCTGTTTGCATTCTACATTCTATTAACCTTTAAGTACTGAGGTATGGTCCCTGGGACCTTTGGTTTACTGAAATTTGAAAGAAATTATATATTCATTGATTGTGTGCAATCAAAAGGGAAATAGTAGGGGGGATTTCTAGAAGTGGCTACCATAAGGTCCCAGGGACCATACCTCAGTACTTAAAGGTTAAGTTGGCCATGAATGTTAAAGCATGAGCAATTCGTACTTCGATTACCACTAGGAATGATCCCTTTTTATTATATCAAATAAAATAAATAGGCCCTGGCTACGAAGGAGTGTTAAGCTTTAGAAATCCATCCACAATATTTGTGTCGTGTATTAGTGGACATTAAAATTTAAATAAATAAGTATTCTTCTAAACATTTGCAAATTTATATTTTAACGGGGGGGGGGGGGAGGGGATTATTAGTATAGGAGGTAGGATCGAAGAAGATTTGTTTTATGCTTACAACCACAAAATTCGTTGGGAAACTACTGAAGATAAGATGCATTGACAACAGGCTTATCCTAATATTTTTGAAAAACAATGGTTCTGATAAGAATGTCCACGAAGTGATTAAAAATATGGTGTCGGTCTCTCTATATGTGGGAATAAATTCTGCAACTTTTCCCACCCCAGCTGTCGGCCATATATCCTCCCCTCCCCCAGCCCGAGGATTTGTTGAGGAATTGAAATTGATATCGGTGCAAGAGGAAGGTCGGGTCGTGTGACCCCCCTTCTCCTCCTCCCCCCCCCCCCCCCCCCCCCCCGAATAATGCCCTGAAGAGGAAATGGAAATGGAAGGAAATGAAATTTCCCCTTCTCACCCCCACCCCCTTCCCCAACCGAATCCCAACTAAATCTGAATTCCTTCTGTCGTCGTCTACCCCCCCCCTCCCCCGCCCCGCCCCTCCAACTTCCCTTGATACTTCTGTTTTGAGATAACTCATCAAGCAAAGGCTGTTTGAATCCAGACTTGGTTAAGGACCAATTCTTTCAAGGGAAGACACTCGATTTTCTCTGTTGTTTTGTCATTTCTATGCAGAAAGAGACTTCATACGCAATTTGACTTTCAAATGCTCTTAAACCTGACCTGATGGAGTGAAACGGACTTCGGGTTCAGCTCTATTACGCTGGAACAGCAACATTGCAACCCCAACTTCTAACATACTAAGTAATTTGTTGCTAATTTGTTGCTAATTTGTTACACTATTTTCAAATTTGTCGCTCCAGCCGTTTCCGAGAAAACGTGGCTGTGCTAGCGTAATATTACGCCAGCACAGCCACCCCCGTAACTTTTGATCTAATTGTCTGACGAAATTCAGATTGGTACGAGAATTTGTTGCTAATTTGTTGCTCTAGAATGACACCAATCACGAATTTGTCGCTCCAGCCGTTTCCGAGAAAACGTGGCTGTGCTAGCGTAATATTACGCCAGCACAGCCACCCCCGTAACTTTTGATCTAATTGTCTGACGAAATTCAGATTGGTACGAGAATTTGTTGCTAATTTGTTGCTCTAGAATGACACCAATCACGAATTTGTCGCTCCAGCCGTTTCCGAGAAAACGTGGCTGTGCTAGCGTAATATTACGCCAGCACAGCCACCCCCGTAACTTTTGATCTAATTGTCTGACGAAATTCAGATTGGTACGAGAATTTGTTGCTAATTTGTTGCTCTAGAATGATACCAATCACGAATTTGTCGCTCCAGCCGTTTCCGAGAAAACGTGGCTGTGCTAGCGTAATATTACGCCAGCACAGCCACCCCCGTAACTTTTGATCTAATTGTCTGACGAAATTCAGATTGGTACGAGAATTTGTTGCTAATTTGTTGCTCTAGAATGACACCAATCACGAATTTGTCGCTCCAGCCGTTTCCGAGAAAACGTGGCTGTGCTACCGTAATATTACGCCAGCACAGCCACCCCTGTAACTTTTGATCTAATTGTCTGACGAAATTCAGATTAGTACGAGAATTTGTTGCTAATTTGTTGCTCTAGAATGACACCAATCACGAATTTGTCGCTCCAGCCGTTTCCGAGAAAACGTGGCTGTGCTACCGTAATATTACGCCAGCACAGCCACCCCTGTAACTTTTGATCTAATTGTCTGACGAAATTCAGATTGGTACGAGAATTTGTTGCTAATTTGTTGCTCTAGAATGACACCAATCACGAATTTGTCGCTCCAGCCGTTTCCGAGAAAACGTGGCTGTGCTAGCGTAATATTACGCTAGCACAGCCACCCCCGTAACTTTTGATCTAATTGTCTGACGAAATTCAGATTGGTACGAGAATTTGTTGCTAATTTGTTGCTCTAGAATGACACCAATCACGAATTTGTCGCTCCAGCCGTGTCCGAGAAAACGTGGCTGTGCTAGCGTAATATTACGCTAGCACAGCCACCCCCGTAACTTTTGATCTAATTGTCTGACGAAATTCAGATTGGTACGAGAATTTGTTGCTAATTTGTTGCTCTAGAATGACACCAATCACGAATTTGTCGCTCCAGCCGTTTCCGAGAAAACGTGGCTGTGCTAGCGTAATATTACGCCAGCACAGCCACCCCCGTAACTTTTGATCTAATTGTCTGACGAAATTCAGATTGGTACGAGAATTTGTTGCTAATTTGTTGCTCTAGAATGACACCAATCACGAATTTGTCGCTCCAGCCGTTTCCGAGAAAACGTGGCTGTGCTAGCGTAATATTACCCTAGCACAGCCACCCCCGTAACTTTTGATCTAATTGTCTGACGAAATTCAGATTGGTACGAGAATTTGTTGCTAATTTGTTGCTCTAGAATGACACCAATCACGAATTTGTCGCTCCAGCCGTTTCCGAGAAAACGTGGCTGTGCTAGCGTAATATTACGCCAGCACAGCCACCCCCGTAACTTTTGATCTAATTGTCTGACGAAATTCAGATTGGTACGAGAATTTGTTGCTAATTTGTTGCTCTAGAATGACACCAATCACGAATTTGTCGCTCCAGCCGTTTCCGAGAAAACGTGGCTGTGCTAGCGTAATATTACCCTAGCACAGCCACCCCCGTAACTTTTGATCTAATTGTCTGAAGAAATTCAGATTGGTACGAGAATTTGTTGCTAATTTGTTGCTCTAGAATGACACCAATCACGAATTTGTCGCTCCAGCCGTTTCCGAGAAAACGTGGCTGTGCTAGCGTAATATTACGCCAGCACAGCCACCCCTGTAACTTTTGATCTAATTGTCTGACGAAATTCAGATTGGTACGAGAATTTGTTGCTAATTTGTTGCTCTAGAATGGCACCAATCACGAATTTGTCGCTCCAGCCGTTTCCGAGAAAACGTGGCTGTGCAAGCATAATATTACGCCACGAGTTCGGACGCATAGCGCAGGAAATCACGTGACCTTGAGCAAATTTGGTTCGACAAATACGACCGATATTCCATTTTCCCTATATATTTAAGCCGAAATCGCCCTGAGAACACTTTGAAGTGAGTAAGGAATATTTTAAGGTGAGTTGTAATTCCCATGATTTTCGTAGATGATGAAACGTCTGTGTATGTAATTAAACCCTAATTTTTCATATTGTTTACATGGGCGTATATAAGGGGGGGGCTGAGGGGCTGCAGCCCCTCCCGGAATTTTGATTTCATGGTAATAACTAGAGACCGAAAATAACTATTTTTATTTCAAATGAGTTTCACTTAACCTTTAATTTTTATTATTAGGAAATAAAAATAGAAATTCCATCGTAATTGATAATATCAATTAGATATAAAATATAAAATACATTATATTTAACTATTTAAAAAAAAATGTTTAATAATTTTTATTTCAAAACCTTAAAAATAAAAATTATTTGAATAATGTTATTTCGACATTTTTTTATAACAATTTTTTTTTACTTTAACTTTAAACATTATTTTAAATAATAAAAAAAAATTAGTGCTATAATAAATAGAAAGCAATACACAAAAACAAATTCTAGAATATACAATATATACTTATAGAAATCAATTGGATTTAGAGGAACTTTGATTCACTCACATCAACAAATAACTTCTAATAATCAAAAGGTTCTAAATCATGTATTTATTTATTCGGAGGTTAAGAGATATTTAATAATAAAATAATAAAATTAAAATTTAATAAAATATATTTAATAAATAAAATAATAAAAATTAAAAGTTAAGTAATTTTTATTATTGGGAATTAAAAATAAAAATTCCATCGTAATTGATATATTTCATTATTTTTTTATTCGATTGACACCCCCCTTTTTTCCACAATTTTTGATATTTAAAAGCGAAACTTGGTGGGTATTAACGTGGTCGAATGTACATTCATTGGACCTAATGCACGACCCCTCAACTTTCTCCAGTTCTTCTCCAGAGACCCTAACTCTGGAATCTCCAGTGGAAAGGGGTTATTTTTATGACGGATTATTGTAGAGAATTGAATTTTAGGTCGATTTTATATCAGTCATTTTTTCGCTAAAGCGCACCAATGAGTAGCAAATTGCCAAAAACCGTTAAAACCCTTGTTTTTTGTCACTTTTCTGCCAATAACGCAGAAAGTATGTCCGTAATGGAAAAAGTAATTGGTATAAACGTTGTAGAGGATTAAATTTTCTTTCCAAAAAGTACCTTTAAATGCCTAAAACGTAAATAGGAATGGAGCAAAACACACTTTTGTTTTTGAAGTTTTCAGAAAAGTTTATGATCAACGTGGGCTACGCTTCCGTAAAACTTAATAAACGTTTTCTAAACTTTTTGCTCCACCTAAAAATCAAATTCAATTAATTTATAAAGGCATTAAAATAATAAATTTTAAGCAATAGAACTCACCTAATGATTAGAATTTCGTAGCAATTATTTTTGTGTTGAACGATTTATTTATTTTTTACGGCGTCTTGACATCTAGGCCATTAGTGCCGACATCCAGGGTGCAGCGAGGAATTTCCTAAATAATAAAAGTTGAGGGGTCGTGCATTGGGTCCAATGAATGTACATTCCACCACGTTAAGACCCACCAAGTTTCCCTTTTAAATATCAAAAATTGTGGAAAAAAGGGGGGTGTCAATCGAGTTTTGAACACCCTGTATATATATATATATATATATATATATATATACAGGGTGTTCAAAACTCGATTGACACCCCCCTTTTTATATATATATATATATATATATATATATATATATATAAATTTGAACCACCATTATTTTCGATCTCTAGGGGATCTGAAAGGCAAAATTTTCTAGTCGGCACATCATCACATCACCTGTGTGACTAGGTGTCGTCAGTGTGTTTCTAGTCGGCACATCATCACATCACCTGTGTGACTAGGTGTCGTCAGTGTGTTTCTAGTCGGCACATCATCACATCACCTGTGCGACTAGGTGTCGTCAGTGTGTTTCTAGTCGGCACATCATCACATCACCTGTGTGACTAGGTGTCGTCAGCAGCCTAGTCGGCACATCATCACATCACCTGTGTGACTAGGTGTCGTCAGTGTGTTTTGCAAGGAAGCCTTTTGTAAAAACGTTCATAATTTTCGATGTATTTGTTCTGTAATTAACTTTTATGCAAGAATTAATATCAAGAATAATTTTCATTTAATTTTGATGATATCACAAAAAAAACACAAATTACTCTTATTTATTTGCTGTTTTTTTTATTCTAGAATTTCAATTACATTATGAAATTGAGAGATAATCTCCGTTTTGAGTATTCCTTTGGAAATTTGATTAAATAAAACAACTTTTGTTTGATTCGGCAGTCTGGAGGATTTATTTTCGAAGAGTAGTGATTTTCGAAAAGTTGTCACTAACCAGAAGTTTATATTATTATTGTTTGAATTGATACTACGGTTTGAATGAGATAATTGTGGACATTTAATGTACATTAGCCTTGAAGAACATTTATGGGCCTTTATTTCTTTTTTTTATTTATTTAATTTATAGAGTTCTGCAACAGAGGCGAAAAACTCTTTAAATGTCAGTCGTCAACTTCAAATGTGATATATATGTATATAAGAACAAATGAAGAAATAAAATTGGAAAAGAATGAAGAAAAAAACAAACAAACAAAATAAAATAAAATAATCAAAACAGACAAAATTTAGTAAATTAAATTTTTGTGTATAATAAAGAGTTTTTTAAATGTTTGAGTAATGCATTGATGTGTGGGCTACCTTCTGTCAGTATTTCGTGTAAGTCGTAAGGTATGGTCAGGTTATTGCGTTGTCTGCAGTTGGTAAGTATATGTTTAACGGTCAGAGTCTCGTTACAATATCTACAAGTTGGTCTGTCCTTTCTGTCCAGTCAGAAGGAATGGGTAAGTAAGGTATGGTCAGGTTATTGCACTGTCTGCAGTTGGTAAGTATATGTTTAACGGTCAGAGTCTCGTTACAATATCTACAAGTTGGTCTGTCCTTTCTGTCCAGTCAGAAGGAATGGGTAAGTAAGGTATGGTCAGGTTATTGCGTTGTCTGCAGTTGGTAAGTATATGTTTAACGGTCAGAGTCTCGTTACAATATCTACAAGTTGGTCTGTCCTTTCTGTCCAGTCAGAAGGAATGGGTAAGTAAGGTATGGTCAGGTTATTGCGTTGTCTGCAAATGGTAAGTATATGTTTAACGGTCAGAGTCTCGTTACAATATCTACAAGTTGGTCTGTCCTTTCTGTCCAGTCAGAAGGAATGGGTAAGTAAGGTATGGTCAGGTTATTGCGTTGTCTGCAAATGGTAAGTATATGTTTAACCGTCAGAGTCTCGTTACAATATCTACAAGTTGGTCTGTCCTTTCTGTCTAGTAGGTAGGAGTGGGTAAGTAAGGTGTGTCCAATACGAAGCCTGGATAGGATGACTTCGTCCCGGCGGGACAACTGTTCATTTGTCCAGGCTTTCGTTGTATTTTTGTATATGGGCCTTTAAGAATATGAAAAAGTCCGACTCGCAGGAACTGCGTCATCTTAGCGCGGTTACGTACATCTTGAAGAAATGGAATAGATTAGCATCACAAATCACAGGAAACTGACAGCCACTGCCATCATGATTACCACAGCCACTCCAAACTTATTACCAATACCTTTCACCGTTTGTTAGCTTATTTTACTACAATACTAATTTTACTGATAAATGCAATTTAAAACTAGAAACAACCAATTAAAAAGTGAGATAAAGAAAGAGAAAAACCATTTCAAAACAATCACTTTTTAAGTTTTAAGCGCTTATATCTCTCATTGACGTTGTCCCATCGAATATTGCTTCACAACATTTTTTGTAGAGAATTTAGTAAGCATTCGAATGGTCACTTTCCACTTACCACGATTTCCCAACCGGTATCGAGATATTTACGAAAAATGTATGGAGATCCGAAAATTTTTCACGTCTATTAATAAAATATTTTTTTTCGCATACTTCCTTAACTTCAAATATAACCAAAATTTAATCATCTTAGTTGGGATTAATTTCCAAAATGTAGAAAATATTTCAATTGAATCCCGCGATTCTAAGTACTCACAAAAAAATAATGACCTACAAAAACATTGATTCCACTTTTCTCAGAAACGGTTACATATATCGCCTTAAAAATGGGTTCATTCGTTTTCTTATGTTAACAAACCTATAAAACAAGTACCTGCAAGCATATAAACTCAAAAACGTAAGCTTTACGATTTTTTTTGCGCGAATTTCGCCCCAAACACTATCTTCAAGTGGGCGGATTCTGCTGGTTAACGAACTTGACCTTTCAAATTAGAAGACAGATTTTTGTGCCAAATTTCATCAAAATCGGACCATTTTTGAGCCGTCAGGAGCGCGAACAGACAAGCATATATATAAATATACATATATATATATATATATATATATATATATATATATATATATATACATACAAATTTTAGCCACCTATATTTTCGTGATCTATAGGGTCCGAAACGTGAAAGTTTCTAGTCGGCACTTCCGGATTGCGTCATGAGGTCAACCTCATAACCGGGTTCTCCCTATGGAGATAGGGAGTAACCGCGCTAAAAAGAGTATTTTATAAAGGGAGCCTGCTAGAGTTGTTGTTACCAGGTATGTAAACATAACATCACGTGGACGAGTTAAGAGAGTTAAGAATGAGGGAGGAAGCGGTGAATTTCCTGTAGCTACTAGGTACTGTCAGATTCCTGTGAAGGCTGATTCTTATAATCTCCCGCTTAAGAATTGGCCATTCCCGACTGACACACTCTTATCTCATGACAGGACAGACCGACATGTACACAGTGTAACACACCGCTGACTATAAAGCACATACTGACTGAATGTTTACAGCGACAAAACTATGACTTACCTTACAATATGACTGAATTACTCGGCGATGGAAGCAAATATATAGATAACATACTGAACTACCTCAACAAGACCAATCTACTAAACAAATTATAATTATAATTAAACATGAACAAATTATAACAGGACATACACACATATATGTGTATGTATTTTATTTGTCTTAAAATGTTAAAACTATACAGCCGTACTATACTAAAATCTTACATTTGACAATATAAAACTGACAGGAGTGTGAAGCCTCCTTCAACCAACTTAATTGATTATTTGTATAAACTTTATGCATTATTATAATATTGATTTTTCATATATTCAAGTATATTGTAATATTGTATTCTCTTATAAATAGATGTGTATAAAAATTTCAATTTGTATATTTGGGCAAAAATGTGTAAAATAAGATTGTATTTAATTAGATGTAATTTTCGTATGTATATTGTATATGTAATTTTTGTTCTGAGCGAGTCGCCTTAGTTACGGTCGCTCATAAATAAATAAATAAAATTATAATCTCCCGTTCTCCGGTATGCCATTGCGTCGGTGTTTTAATTTTTCTCAAAATACCAAAACATAATATTAACCTTTAAGTAGAGATGTGGGGAGTTTTCAGCACCCCATGACTTAATTAGCACTATATTTTGAATTTAAAAATGTACAATCCATTTCATCGCTTTGGTACCTTCATAAATAGTAGTTCTGTTCACATTGAGGTTGCAGTCGCATAAAAAAAAACATTATTTGTTTATTTTCTGGGCCTTTTACTGGCTTAGGGTGTTCACAACACTCTACTTAGGTAACAAAAATTTAAAATATAATGTCTTCTTTCGACCGCTGTTTCACATTTTATATGAAGAGAATCAAGAAATAATGAAGAGGCGTTTTAAGTAAATGTGTGAAAATGATGGAGAAGATGAGTCTATTGATTCGGACGATGAGGAAAGAGATAGGTATTTTTGAAAAATCTACTATATATTTGTCAAATACCACTCACTCACTCACTCACTTACTGACCTATCATCCCCTAGCCCAAACCACACGACAGAAAATTTTGAAATTTTGCATGGACACTCCCTATAGAACGTAGGCGCTCGCTAAGAAAGGATTTTTTGATATTCGAATTTTTAAATATTTTTAGAGGGGTTTAAAGTTTGTATTGGTTAGAGCAGGCAAACCTAGGTAGAATGCGTTGCTAGGACGATAACAGAACAGCTGTTACTATACTGTATCTAATTCATAGTATTATTTTTAATTGAGGTTAATTTCAACTATCATGGCAGACCTTGAATTACTAAAACTGAGAAATAAAATGTGAATTTTTCCCCCAAAGAGTTTCCGCCCTTGACACAAAAATTTAATTTTGCACGGGCCATCCGTTTAAAGTATAAACACTCGCTAAGAAAGGTTTTTTATTTTTATATTCAAACGTTTAAGTACTATTAGGGGGGTTTGAATTATTAAGAAGAAAATGGTTCGATTTTGATAACATTTGGTACAAAAATCTTTCTTCTTATTTAAAAGTTTATGTTCATTAACCACCAATCACGAATTTGTGCTGGCGTAATATTACGCTAGCACAGCCACGTTTTCTCGGTAACGGCTGGAGCGACAAATTCGTGATTGGTGTCATTCTAGAGCAACAAATTAGCAACAAATTCTCGTACCAATCTGAATTTCGTCAGACAATTAGATCAAAAGTTACAGGGGTGGCTGTGCTGGCGTAATATTACGGTAGCACAGCCACGTTTTCTCGGAAACGGCTGGAGCGACAAATTCGTGATTGGTGTCATTCTAGAGCAACAAATTAGCAACAAATTCTCGTACCAATCTGAATTTTGTCAGACAATTAGATCAAAAGTTACAGGGGTGGCTGTGCTGGCGTAATATTACGGTAGCACAGCCACGTTTTCTCGGAAACGGCTGGAGCGACAAATTCGTGATTGGTATCATTCTAGAGCAACAAATTAGCAACAAATTCTCGTACCAATCTGAATTTCGTCAGACAATTAGATCAAAAGTTACGGGGGTGGCTGTGCTGGCGTAATATTACGCTAGCACAGCCACGTTTTCTCGGAAACGGCTGGAGCGACAAATTCGTGATTGGTGTCATTCTAGAGCAACAAATTAGCAACAAATTCTCGTACTAATCTGAATTTCGTCAGACAATTAGATCAAAAGTTACAGGGGTGGCTGTGCTGGCGTAATATTACGGTAGCACAGCCACGTTTTCTCGGAAACGGCTGGAGCGACAAATTCGTGATTGGTGTCATTCTAGAGCAACAAATTAGCAACAAATTCTCGTACCAATCTGAATTTCGTCAGACAATTAGATCAAAAGTTACGGGGGTGGCTGTGCTGGCGTAATATTACGCTAGCACAGCCACGTTTTCTCGGAAACGGCTGGAGCGACAAATTCGTGATTGGTATCATTCTAGAGCAACAAATTAGCAACAAATTCTCGTACCAATCTGAATTTCGTCAGACAATTAGATCAAAAGTTACGGGGGTGGCTGTGCTGGCGTAATATTACGCTAGCACAGCCACGTTTTCTCGGAAACGGCTGGAGCGACAAATTCGTGATTGGTGTCATTCTAGAGCAACAAATTAGCAACAAATTCTCGTACCAATCTGAATTTCGTCAGACAATTAGATCAAAAGTTACAGGGGTGGCTGTGCTGGCGTAATATTACGGTAGCACAGCCACGTTTTCTCGGAAACGGCTGGAGCGACAAATTCGTGATTGGTGTCATTCTAGAGCAACAAATTAGCAACAAATTCTCGTACTAATCTGAATTTCGTCAGACAATTAGATCAAAAGTTACAGGGGTGGCTGTGCTGGCGTAATATTACGGTAGCACAGCCACGTTTTCTCGGAAACGGCTGGAGCGACAAATTTGAAAATAGTGTAACAAATTAGCAACAAATTAGCAACAAATTACTGAGTATGTTAGAAGTTGGGGTTGCAATGTTGCTGTTCCAGCGTAATAGGGCTTTCGGGTTCGGATTCAGCGTGTCGAAATACATAACAATATACGTATGGTGTCTTTGGAAAAGACTTTCTTTCTTTTATTTTGTGTGTCTGTGTAATTGGGCTGATGTTTGTTCACTCCACTCCATGACACTTCACTCGTTAAGTAGATCCCGGGGCCACTTCTTATTAAGACGTCTTGGCGGAGAGGAAGGATGATTGGTGCTCGATAAGGATTGGGCTATAGGATTAGGATGATTGATTAATACATAATGGAAAGATGAGAAGCGGCTAGGGATTATATCTTGGACAAAAGGGATATTTAGGTCATTATGGAGGGTATGATTCGTAACATAATAAGGAGCATTGACTATAAGACGTAGGACTTGATACATTGAAATTTTTGGATTCGGTGGATTTTTAGTATCATGTCCAAATAGGTTATATTAGTCAGAAACGGAAATAATATCTATATTTTTAGTATTTTCAGCTTATTAACTGTTAAATTTTTAATATAGCACCCCTGCCTACGACATTAAATATAAAGCGGTCTCTTGTGATCACCGAAGATCAGGAACATTTTACTTCGTTAATAAATGGATTGGTGACCGCCTGGATACTACTTTTCGGTGGTCATACAGAAACTAGTCTGTATAGATCACATTCTATTTGCATGAGGTCTTTCAAACTTAAGTTCCCCGACCATGTGTGTTTACGTATATTTTTGCGACGTTCACTTCTCCAAGATATGTTATTTTTTTTTTTTTAATTATGTATTATGAATATTTGTTTTTGTTTTGTGTTGCAGGTAGCTATAGGTAGTGCACGGGGGCGGTAGGGTATGAGACTCTGGTGGTGGCTACTGGAGGTGGGCTGGCTGGTGTTGGCGCAGCGGCCGACCGGTCTGAACAAACGACACGATCTGTACATCGCCGGATTCTTCCCGTACTCCCGACAGGTCCCGGAATCGGCTATAGGGAGGGGAGTCATGCCTGCAGTCAAGCTGGCCCTCGACCACATCAACGACAGCCCGGTCGTACTCAGGAACTACAGGCTCCACATGTGGTGGAACGATACGCAGGTGAGTTTATATTGTTATCTCTAGTATGATAATATGTATTCTTATCAGCGAAACGATAAACGAAACGTCGCTATAAATTATTATCACTACTGGCTTGCAAGAAAATTAAGTGACCGATTAACAAGAAGGGAAGAGGAAGGGGAAAATAATAATAAAATATTTTAGAACAAATACCATTTCAAAGCCTTTAATTTACTTACAAAAAGTTTATAGAACAAATAAAATATCACTAGGATTAGAGGTAAGTATGATTGAGAGAACTAGATAGAGTAAATATAATTGATATAAGAGGGGTGAGTAAATTTCACCGATATACCTTTGGGGGTCAATCAGCTAAGCCATAGTGCACACGAACTTATGCGAACTGTCCTGATTATTTTATTTCGTCCTCCAGAATTTATTTATATATACATAAAGAGCACCAGGCGCAACGGATTGGAGCCTGGAGCTGGACTTAAAACTACACCTTACCTAGGCTTACGTACTATAAGGGACCATGAAAATTTACAAATTGGGAGACTTAAGCCTATTTAGTCTAGAATACTAAAACTAGGGGGAGTCAGGGAGTTACTAGACTAGGATGGAGTGGCCTGCCACAGGTAAGCCGGTGCTTATAAATCTTTCACCCCACCTCATCTCTAGATCGTGGCTCGATCTAGGGGGGAAATATAGGAAATGTGGGGAGCTTCAATTTAAGGCCAGCGAAGGTGCTGCTCTCTACATAGCTTGCCGAGAGTTTCATGCCGTTCAAGGAACGTGACATCTTAACGACCTGATCCCCAATTCCCAAATGCTGTACATGGAACCTATTTCTCATCCTTGTTCTATTAACCTAAGTCCAGAGTAATACTGGGCCTTACACAATCATTAAGTGCGCAGAATCAATAATCAGATGGTAAATATTGTTTGCATGCAACGAAATTACCAATACGCCATTCGAAGCAACAACAAACATCTATTCTTGATATCATCTAAAACGAAGTATGTATTTCTTAATTATTATTATTTTACGATATGTGATAAATATTAAAAAAAAAAAATACATATATGAGGCGCCTAGAATTAAAACAAGACACATCATTGAAAACAATTTGTTCAGGAAACACCAAAAACTGAACAAATCTTCTTTTTATTTTTAGATGGAACGGCATTTTTCTCCAGCGGTGGTACTCCTCCTCACTTCTTCCCGGAATATTTCGATGGATTCATCTCCATCTTCTTCAGCCAGGTACTTGTTTCTTCCTCGGTGGTAGCCAAGGGAATGACATTTTTCTCGATCTGGGCGCCTTTTCTCCCCTCTAGCCACAGTATCCGTGGACGAATGGTGTTGAAGCTCCCTGGTGTAGTTGGGATTCTGTCCGTTGGCAGCGCTGATGGTATTGCGTCTTTTTTTCTCTCCTGCTTCTATTTACCTCGCCGTGAGGTTTTATATGCTTGATGTTATAGAAATATAGAAAATAGAAGCAGGAGAGAAAAAAGACGCAATACCATCAGCGCTGCTAACGGACAGAATCCCAACTACACCAGGGAGCTTCAACACTATTCGTCCCCCGATACTGTGGCTAGAGGGGAGAAAAGGCGCCCAGATCGAGAAAAATGTCATTCCCTTGGCTACCACCGAGGAAGAAACAAGTACCTGGCTGAAGAAGATGGAGATGAATCCATCGAAATATTCCGGGAAGAAGTGAGGAGGAGTACCACCGCTGGAGAAAAATGCCGTTCCATCTAAAAATACTATCCCAGCGACGAAAAATAACATCAAATCTTCTGTTTAATATCATACACTTGTATAATTTTCTTTAAAGTTGTAAGTGTCTCAGAAGAATGTTTTTTTGAGGAATTTGAGAAGTTTATCTGTTATATTATCTATTTTGAAGTAATTTTAATGTTTAGTGTGTCTTGCTTGGTTTTAAAATTCACTGATATATGTCTTATTTTGAAGCCAACTTTTGACTTCAGTATTATAAAACAGCAGGATCTATTGAGTTTTGAAAATCCTTTTCTTTACCAGTATATAGAGGATGTGGAGATGTAATGATTGGACAAGCGACCACTGGTGGACCAATGAGCATCCAGGCCAGCCAATAGGGAAGAGCGCTTGGCCGAGCACTCCCGACTTTGACCGAGGCACTCCGACCTCGGCCTATGAATAGGGGCGTACCTGCTGCCCAGAATTCCGCACCTATACAACTCCTGTCTAAGACTCAGGCATTTCCCACAGGACTGGAAACATGCCATAGTCTTCCCCCTCCTCAAACCTGCCAAGTCCGGCCACCTGCCCGAGCACTACAGACCAATCAGTCTCCTGTCTCACATGTCCAAGATATTCGAGAAGATTCTTCTCAAATACCTCAACGACTTCTGCGAAGATGAGAACCTCATCCCCCCAGAACAGACAGGTTTCCGATCAGGTCTTAGTACCGAGCACTCCCTAGCAAGGCTCCAGTCCCACTTATCGAAGAGTTTCCACAAAAATCACTGCACCTCCCTCATCTCAATCGATTGCACTAAAGCATTCGACTCTGTCTCTCACGACATCCTCTTAAATAAGCTCAGGAGACACGACTGTCCAGAGCAACTTTTTAACACTTTGCAGTCCTATCTCAAAGACCGGACCTTCTCAGTAAGAGTAGGTACGAGTCTTTCAGAGATATTCCCGTCACCCTGCGGTGTCCCGCAAGGATCTGTTCTCTCGCCCACACTATTCTGCATATATACTGGCGACATCGTCGGCCGGAAATACCCACATGTCCAAATCGCCGCCTATGCGGACGACATAGCCATTTTCGGCACCTCCCTAAACCCCAAAAGATCATTCGAGCACACAGAGCGTGCCGCACAGGCCATCTCGACGCAACTCAGTGCAATAAACATCACAGTCAACCCTAGCAAGACTGATGCTCTTATTTTCTCCTTCCAGAGAGGTAAGAAGACCCTCCCCAAGAGTTTCCGTATAGACGGGACTCAAAACCCCCTTTCCCGTAGAGTTGTATACCTGGGTGTTCACCTGGGTAGACACATGACCTTCAACACCCACTTTCAGAAGAAGCTCGGTATAGTCCGTAGGCGATACCGCTCTCTGAAACACTTGCTGTCCTCCCCTACCCTCTCTCTGAGACTAAAAATACTCATCTACAAAGGAGTCCTCCGTCCTGCCCTCCTCTACGCTGCCCCCCTCTACCGATACCTACACACCTCCACTATCAAGAAACTACAATCCTTTCAAAATGGAGTCCTTAGAAACATCGTTCGACACACCTCCCTTCAGAAGGCAAAGACAGATCACATCCACGACACCCTTGAACTTCCAAGGATCACCTCTTATATAAAGCGAAGACATATCAAGTTCTTCGACTCATTACAACACCTACAAAACCCACTGTTCAACAGCATTACTCCCCCCTCCCGTCCCGACAGATGGCAAGGGACCAAGCTAGGTGCACGTCTACGTGACATTGTTGACCACTAACCTCCGTCCCATCAATCCCACATGACACCTGTGTTGTTTTTCTCTACCCCCCCCCCTTTTCTTATTTTTCTAATCTACTCTCCGTCTTTCCTTTAACCCCATCTCTTTTCCTATCACACTATCACACGATAGCACACCACACAAAACACACCCTCTTGGCACTTAGTTTTCAACTTTAAACCTCCTCTCCGACTATATCTTTCTCTTGTCCCGCTATCTATCCTCACGACAAACGATGCCACTTCTCCTGGTTAGCTTCAGTAAATTTTGATCTAAGTGGTGTCAAGTAGCATACTACAGTAAATGTTGGTTCGAGTAGCCTACTACGCCTTGCTGAGCTGGATGTCCCATCTACGAAACACTGGTCACCCCCCCAAACGCCATGCGCTCTCACTCCTCTTAGGAACATAGTCTAAGTTTTTAGGTTAAGTTTTAGGCTTAAGGTATTAGTGTTCAGTTTTTGCTATCCACCTATATACTTTCGATTTCTTTCTCCCCTCTCACTGTCCCTTTTAGCTGTCCCTTCTTTCAACTATCCATTAGCGACAACACTAGCGATTTCCCAGTCGCTTAGTGACCCCCCCCCCTACCCTCAGTTACGGCTGACTTATTACACTACCTTTAATTTTGCTACAAGCCTTCAAATGTGCCTCAGCACAGTATAAGGCAGTCTCTTTCCATCACTTCACCCCGCAGTGCTTAGCTTCCAGCTGCACTCGCGCAGTTTTTCTTTCGTCTCTTCTTTTATTTTCTTTTTTGTTCTTCGCTAGTTTTCATGGGTTAGGAAAAAAAAAAAAAAAAAAAAAAAAAAAAAAAAAAAAAAAAAAAAAAAAAAAAAAAAGCCCAGAATTCATTCGGATCCGGCTCTCCCTCCAGAACACACCAGCTCTCTCAGGACCAGCCTCCAGCCATGCACTCAGGACCAAGCAACCGGCGTTCCAGTAGCCACCCAGCCATGCACTCAGGACCAAGGACCTAGCTACCTGCTCGAGCTCTCTCTCTCTGGACAAAGTACGAAGCTGCCGTCTCGATGTCCCCAGTGGTCAAGCCAGCCTCCAGTCATTACACTCCCGACTCCTACTTCCCCCAACTCTAGTCAATACCTGGCTTATTTATTTACTTCCTTACCCCTCTCACTCCTGCTTCGAGGAACGGCTACGGCTCAGTACCGAACACCTTCTCCCCGACTCAGTGGAACAGCTAACGCCTAGTACCTAGTCGGTATCCCCCAGGTTCAAGGAAGCGCCCTTAACCGGGACACAGTACTTACCTGGCTACCTTCTCCCGACACATCCTTCCTACCCTTCCTAGCCTACCTTTAGTAGCGACACCCATCCGCTACAAGGACATTTTGAACTTTTAAAATCAACTGTTATCTGAAAATTGTAAAAGTAGTGATGTGTCTTGTTTTGATTCTAGATGCCACATATATATTTTATGGTTATTGCAGTCATTGGTATGTTAAGAAATACGCATAATTTATACAATTTCTGCAAGACAGCGTTAGCAGATGCCTATAACATTAACAAAACGTCTGCTTATAAAATAACAGTTTGAAACAATTACATTAAAGGTTTTTGTTTATTAAAACTCGCGAGAAAATGAGAAGCTGCAAAAGAATTTGTTTATTTAAATATTAGCGGAATCCTCTTTTTTATTTTGCACATTAATTCCCGGAGAAAGAAGACTCGAGATAATCCCCAGCTTCTGAATTATTCATAAACCGAGGCTTTTAATTTCTCAAGGAATTGCCCGCAATATGTGTGATTCTCGGCAGTTATTTTTGTTGTTTTTTAGCACTTTCCTTCGAAAGAAAGTAGCTATTAAGGTTGCACTCGTGACAGAATTATTGAAAAATTCTTCAAATCTTTACCTAGTAGACAACGAAATGATCCCCGTTAAAATTTATATAAACTTCTATATATATATATATATATATATATATATATATATATATATATATATATATATATATATATATATGAGGAGCTTAGTATCAAAGTTGGACAACTCCACTTTTGCTTTTTTTACAGGAGAGGCAAAAAACCATATCTACTATATTGATGTCAGTATCATGGTGATTTTTTTATATGTGATTCTTATAGGCCCCAGAAACATTATTTCAAAGGCACTACAAAATTATATAAGTATTAAGGCCGTAATTACACTTTAAATAGTGGAGTTGTCCATGTTTGAAACCAAGTCATGGAGTTGTCTGTTTTTGAATCCAAAGGGAGCCATTTGAAAATTGAACCTATCCTCTTTTGAAACCAAACAAATATGAATTTGGTATGCTCGAGGGTGTTTTAATATAATGTAATTATGTCTAATGTATAAATCAGAATTATATAGTTAAAAATTACATGAAAAATGTTATTTGAATACAGTTTGACAAAACTGAAATGTAACTAAATTATCCTTATTTTATTAAGTTTAGAAAAAAAAATGGTACTTAGCTATCCTCTTCGCACAGTTTTACCTATAACTACATGTATTGAAGTGGCTGTGCTATAATTTTCATCGCCGTACTCAGCCATACCTGTGCACAGCTAACAAAATAAAGTTATCAATTAGCGATGCGATTATTTTATGAAAAACGAGTTAACCATTATTATTTTCTGGAGAGAGTTGTTGAAAAGTTTTTAATAGCAAATAACTGAACATTAACGATGAGATCTATTTAATATCTAGTGTGAAACTGTCAATATTTATTTGTTATACGCGAAAATTTAAATAAAGAGGAATATGTCGAGAACAGTTACCAGCACCAAGTTAGCTGTTAATTTATTCACCTGAAGTCTTGAAAATATATTTGGAAGGATACATAGCTCTACCACTTGAGTAAAGTATGAATATTTTAAATTAAATACCGGCTGTTTTTCACGGTTTTTGTTAAATAAAGCCCGTTTATTTATAAAATAATTATTCTATAGAATTGGTAGTGGTCTCATTCGACTCGGCACAAAAGAAATTCTTCAAAAATCATACCTAAATCAGAAAGATTCAAGTACCTAGAGGTTTTGTCCCAAAATCCGGCATTCGGAACCACAGTGTGCCGGATAACAGCTAGTTATTAATAAGAATTATCGACAAATGCACTTATTACAAGTAACTATAAACATTCAGCCATGATGGATTTGCAATGCATGTTGGGAGCAGATTGCATGAATACAAGCTTCTCATTGGCTACTGATGGAGTTGTCATTTTTTGAAACCAAACTATGTTTGAATTGTCCATATTTTGATTCTGAACGGTTGAAATAAACCCTATTTTACTTATTTTTTGTCCGTTTTTAATGAAAAACAATTGTAAAATCGAATGCAGCATAAAAATCCACTTAAGAATCGACGAAAATCTCAAAACTGAAAAAAATTGAGTTGTCCAACTTTGATACTAAGCTCCTCATATATATAATTATATATAGTTATAAACAGAATACCTAAATATTTATAAATGTATCTGTAACGAGACGGACGGAACTGAATCATTTTCAAATAAAAATAATTGAATAGCGTCATAGACGATTTTTATAAAAACTGAAATAAAATAAATGACGTCGGAAGAAAATGTTGAACATAATTATTGGACAAATAAAAATATTTAATATTTACTAATTCATAATTCAATAATTTATTTTAATAATGTAGGGGCTCTTGGAGGGGGCCTTCCCAAGTGGGGCTCTTGGAGGGGGCCTTCCCAAGTGGGGCACTTGAAGGCCTGGGGTATAAAAAAATGTTTTGCGGGAAAACAATAAAAAAAAAATATATACCTTCATGACAATGTTATCATTGCAGAAAGTATATCAAACAAATTGACCTTCTCCCTATAATTTTTACAATAAATTTTATGAACATAGATATGAATAAAAGAAGTGCACGGGGGCTCTAAGTGCCCCCCTTGGACATCTAAGGCTTAAATCACCGAGACTTGACACAGGAGGTTCTAAAATGGCTGTTCCCGCCTTGTTGTCATAAAATGCGCGGGAAACATGCAAGGAAGCCATACCACACGAGCTCTGACACACAGGATTTCCCAGCTGAGCTCGGATCGATTCGCTCCGTTTTTACCGACCGAGACCATGCAGACAGAACTCAAGGAATCAAGTTTTATTTCTGGCATTTGTAATTGAATGGTAACGGTGCACTTTTAAATTATTTAAGCATGAAAATTTGTAAAATCAGTTTCATAATATATATATAAAATCAGTCCCGTAACAGGCCACAAGGGCCCAGAGGGGCAGATACTGTAGAGGTATCTGATTCTTGACCATTACGGCACACTAGGGAGATAGTGTGGTCAACACTATGCTCCGGCCGACTGATTTTCCCCCTTGGCTGCTTCGACTGCTAGAGTCATTAGCACCCAAGGTACCCATTATTAATTAAATTAATTAAAGGCTGGGTGAGCCTAGGGACGATCTGGGACCCCAAATCCAACCCTCGAACGGCAGCACTAGAAGAAAAAAATATTTAATGCGCGCTCGGGTTTTGAACCTGGTCCTCCAGTTCATTAGTCGAGTGCTCTACCACTGAGCTAACCTCTCCCCCCATATATATATATATATATATATATAATATATATATATATATATATATATATATATAACATATATATAAATTCAACTGTTTGTTCCTCATAAAAATCCACACGTTTGCCCAAACTAGGCATACATTTAGGTGTTGCTCGGGGTTGTGTCATCACGGGTTGAATCTGTGAACCCTAACAATTACAGAAAAGTGAATTGTCAGAACTCTTCACTGAAAAATGAGCTATTCACCAAAACAGACCGTAAGGGAACATCACTCTATCATCTGTTGGATATTGTCAGCTGTTTGACCAGTGAAGTCCAAAGCAAATCCCCTCTTCCCGACCTTCGTTACATACGTTGCATTGTCGTCATTGTCGTTTATTCATTAGGGATCAATGTGGATTCAATTTTTTTTAAGAGATA